>LR738709.1:119992542-120184710 GCA_902687465.1 Secale cereale | reverse complement strand
GTGCTTCCTACCTTGCCATGTATTGCTTCCTGTATAGACTTGTCATGCATCATACCTTGCCATGTATTGCATCATATAGACTTGTGTTGTTTTTCTGTGCTTCCTACCTTGCCATGTATTGCTTCCTGTATAGACTTGTCATGCATCATACCTTGCCATGTATTGCATCATATATAGACTTGTGTTGTTCTCCTGTGCTTCCTACCTTGCCATGTTTTGCTTCCTGTATGGACTTCTAGTGCATCCTATGTAGACCCATCTTGCTTCATACTTGGCTGAGCATATTGTCATGTCTCGTGTGGTGTGTTTACCGTGTTGCTTGCTTCTTCTCGTTAGTGCTTGTTCCGTTGCGTTCGTGAGGATTTGTTTTTCTACCCGTGGTTCTTCTTCAAGGCTTCTTCTTCGTCTTCTTCACGGATCCGTTCTTCTTCCTTGCGGGATCTCAGGCAAGATGACCATACCCTTGGATACCTTTACTATCATTGCATTTGCTTAGTTGTCTCGATGCTTTCGTTATATGTCGCGCTACCCATCTTATTGTCAGCCCCTCTCCTTGTTGCCATGAAACCTCTAACCTTTGACACCTTCCTAGCAAAAACCATTGTTTGGCTATGTTACCCGCTTGCTCAGCCCCTCTTATAGCGTTGTTAGTTGCAGGTGAAGATGAAGATCGTTCCAGGAGGGAACTTGTTGTTGGAATATCACAATATGTTATATGTATAATAACACATCTATATACTGGGCATGGGTGGAAGGCTTGGCCTTTTGCTTGGTGTTTTGTTCCACTCATGCCACCTTAGGCGCCGATAAACCGGCATTATGTTCCTTGATTTTGCGTTCCTTACACGGTTGGGTATATGGGGACCCCTTGACACTTCGTCTTTGAATAAAACTCCTCCAGCAAGGCCCAACATTGGTTTTAATTTGCCTCATAATAACAACTTAATTAATTAATTAAAATTGCATAGGGGGTCGCGTCCCCGGGGATTTTCTTCTACATAGCAGAGGGGCCAGTGCTGATGGTGTTGGTCCCAAACGGGCGGCCTGCGGGGCCACCACGGGGAAACTCGAGGATTGGCTCCCGTAGGATGTCCCATCCGGTCGTGGCCTGAGACGAGATACGCGCGGCTACTATCAGGGTGTCGGCACGCTGGGAGGTCTTGCTGGACTTGTTTTACCATTGTCGAAATGTCTTGTGCACCGGGATGCCGAGCCTGATCGGATTGTCCCTAAGATAAGGGGTGATAATATTATATTTATCACTTCAGCTGATCGTGAGAGCATGTGATGGGCTAAGTTGGGACACCCCTGTAGGGTTATGATCTTTCGAAAGCCGTGCCCGCGGTTATGTGGCAGATGGGAATTTGTTAATGTCCGGTTGTAGAAAACTTGACAGAGGATCCGAAGTAAAACACACAACTGCGTGAGTAACCGTAACTGTCTCTTTTCACTTTGAGAAGAGAACACGGTGGGGTTATGTTTGCCTCGTAAGTAGTTCAGGATCTTTAGCGATCACTACTAGTTTGCGACCGTTTGCGTAGATGCTCATCTTATTCTTGTACTCGTAAGTTAGCCACCATATTTTTGCTTAGCCGCAGCTGCAACCTCACCACTTTACCTCTTCCTTTCCATTAAGCTTTGATAGACTTGTTACCCATGGTTATGGGATTGCTGAGTCCTCGTGGCTCATAGATACTACAACAATAGTTGCAGGTGCGGGTTTCCGATGTCTTAACGTGAGAGCGATGATCGTTGTTTGGAGTTCTTTCTTCTTCTTCTTCTTCTTCTTCTTCAGTCTTGGGTTAGGTTCCGGGTCGGCAGCCTGGGATAGCAGATGGATGTCATGTTCTTTTCATTGTTTGCATCCGTAGTCGGATGCCTTGTATTGATGTTGTTGTATTCATGTGACTTGTATCTATTGTTGTATCCCCCATGTATGTATGTAATGGTACGATGTAATGATATCCATCTTGCTAAGCGCCCGAAATGCGGTTGTGCCCCAATCACGTAAGTGTCACGTGATCGGGATAGAATCGCATCTTGGGCCTGACACAGGCGTTGATTAAGGCAACCTTGCCAGCTTGAGTGTTGCAGCGGCCTCTCCACGGAAGCACCCGGTTTCCCACCTTCGAGACGATAGGGGTTAAATCTTTAGCCAACAGTTTGTGGGGGGAGATCGGAAGGCCAAGGTACTTGAAAGGGAAAGAGCCTAGGGAGCAGTTTAATAAATGAGAAACTTTCTGAGACTCAGGGTCCAAGACCCCGGTAATAATAACTTCACTCTTGTCAAAATTAATATTGAGACCAGATAGAGCTTTGAAGCAAAGGAGAAGGAACTTCAAGTGAGCCACACTTTCGTCGTTAAGTTCAACCATAATGATGGCATCGTCCACGTATTGGAGGTGGGAGATGCCATTAGGGGCAAGATGGGAGCTGACCGGGGTTATATGACTAGCAGCCATGGCCCGAGTCAGGATGTGGGAGAGGGAGTCAGCCACGAAGTTAAAGAGCAAGGGGAAAGCCGGGTCACCCTGCCTCAGGCCCCTGCTGTTGGCGAAAAAGTTATTGATATTCCCATTTACTGAAACCGCAGTGTGGCCACCCATGACTAACTGCATTAGCCTATGAACCACTGCCCCATCAAAGCCCTTGGCCAGTAACACCTGACGAAGAAAATTCCAGCTGACCGAATCGTAAGCTTTCTCGAAATCAAGCTTGAGAATCACCGCTTTGGTGCCATGAACATGCAGGTCATGGATGATCTCATGTAGACAAATGATGCCATCGAGGATGAACCTGCCTTTGGCAAATGCCGACTGGAAAGGACTTAGAGTACGATGAGCAATGGGGGATAACCTAGTAGCAAATCCTTTTGCCAGGAGTTTTGTGAAGTTATTGATGAGGGCCATAGGCCTAAACTGAGAAATCTTGTCAGCCCCTTTAACTTTAGGTATGAGAGTGAGGACAATGTAGTTTAGACGAGAAATATCCACGGTTCCCAACCAGAATCCTTGGATGATAGCATGAATGAGGCCCCGAAGCTGGGGCCAGAATTGCCCGAAGAAAGGGATGGACATACCGTTTGGGCTCGAGGCCGAATTGGTGTTAGCGAAGCGGACAGTTTCAAAAATCTCCTCGTCAGAAAGGGGGATCATCAAGGCCTCATTTTCGTCAATGGAAACCTGCTCCTTTGCCGACCAGAAGGAGTGTGCCAGTCTAAACTTGTAATGCCCAGGATGCGGCTATAGCTCCTACATGTCGAGGCACGACTTAGAGTCATAACCGCATTCTGGAATGGTCTCAAGCATGGTATCTTTACACAACCCATGTAATGAACAGGATGAAAGAGAGTTTAATAGTTGGATTACACTCGCCACGTCACATAATTAATACAATAAACATACATTCATCCAGAGAACACAAGTCCGACTACGGACGAAATCAAACAAAGAAAAAGATACCAAATAGGCTAATCCCGATCAGCCCTAGTAGGAACCACTACTGATCGTCGGGGTACGTCACGTACATACGCCCACACTCTTCATCGAACTCTCATTGAAGCTCTTGCACATCTCCTGCGTCAAACTCTGAGGTACCTGCATCTGTTTGTGTAGTAAACTATGAGTCACGAGGACTCAACAATCTTGTTCTCGGGTATCAAAACTACCAAAGCTTTTAGGTGTGGAGAGGTTATAAAGTGGCTGTAGCAAGCACTAAGCATTTAATCAGGCTAGCTTACGAAGTCAGAGCGAGATGAGAATATATGCCAACGGTCGCAACTAGAAGTGATCAATAAGTGATCCTATCTACTTATGTTCATACACAACCCCACTGTGTTCACTTTCCGAACCCCTTCGAAAAGAGACCATCACGGTTACTCACATAGGTAGTGTATTCTTATTGAGTTATGGTGTCAAGTTATCTACAACTGGATATTAACAACTCCAATCTGCCACATAACCGCTGGCCGACTTGAGCTGAGGCCCAGCAGTGAACTGGCGAGGCTGGCCGATCGCTGGAGACAGAGCCCAGGTGAGCTAACCCGCGGTCAACGAGACCATGAGCGGGCGCTGGCATCTTGCTTTGACGACCAGAGAGAGCGGCGGCGCTGTCCATGGCGGTTGGCAGGAGGTCGAAGGCGAGGCGCGCGGGGAGGGGGGGGTTCCGGGCGGATGGAGTGCAGCTCGCTGGAGTCGCGGTCGGAGGTGAAGCGGGAGGCCATGGCGGCGGGATTGAACACCTGGAGAGAGAGATGTGTGAGAAAGAAAGAGACGCAGGGGGAAGGGAGATACAAGGGAGGAGAGGAGCGGGACAAGGTCGTCCCTGGTCGGGGTCGCCGGAGGCGGCTATCAGAGGCAGAGGTAGGGACGCAGATTGCTCTCTCAGAGGCGGAGCTCCATGGACGGGCGGCCATGGATGAATTCAAAAGAGGGAGAGAGAGGAACATGGTGAGCGGAGAGAGATAGATGAAGGAAGGGAAGGAGCGGCGGCGCGGACCTCACCGGGGCGCACATAAGGAGAGGTGGGGGGGGGCGACGAGGTTGACGTTGTTGTCGCCGGCGGCAGCGAGCTTCGGCTCGAGGAGGCAAGCGAGCACAACCATGCGGGAGGTCGCGGGAGTAGGATCTCCTGCTCGAGGCACGATGAGATCCAGGGGAGCTCGGGGTGAGCTGCGCCTGGATCAGATGGATGGATGGCTGCGGTGATTGGACGACACTGAAAATTAGGAAGGAGGGGACTAGCTGTCTGGATTGAGGAAGGAGGAGGTTGCAGCTGGTTGGGCAGATTGGAAGGGACCGGGAGGGATCCCAAGGAAGGTGGAGGCTGGTCGGGGAAGGATCTCGAGGAATAGGGGAGTGTGGGTGGCGGCGCAAGGGGAATAAGGTTAGGTTAGGGTTGGACTAATTTGGTATGAAGTGGACTATATATATAGGGAAATAGGATTTAGGTTGGACCCTCTAATTAGATTGGATGATCGAGAATAAATAGGCTCGGGGATCCAATGAAGAAATCGAAGATATTTTAGGGATGTTTGGGGACGATCCGGACCTATCGGTAACGACAACCCGGTTCGGGTTCGGGAAAGTTTCGGACTAGGTTGTGTGGGGGTATGTGTACTGTGCAAAGGGGTAAGACGGTCGCGGTCAAGTGTGTGGTTGGATTGAGAATGCACAACGAAGACAAACGGTCTGACAACAAGGTCAATGGAGACAAAGAGATAAGCGGCAACTACAAACGACTACTATTTTTATGAAAACATGCGGATGTAGTGCGGATGATGCGATGATGAAATGCAACAAACAAAAAATAAATCACACGATGACGATGAAATAACTAGAAGGCTTCTGTAGCATCGCTCTTGGGGCATCACAACTGTCCCACACTAACAGAGGATCTCGACCCAAGATCCTAGGGATGGCATCGGAGAGAAACAGAAGAGGAGAAAGTATTACAAAGTTGCTTCTTTGACAAACGACTGGAACCACAAACCTTGAGAGGTTGATAACTCGAAGAATGACACGATGGAAATGAACGGAATTGAAAACACTCCGTTAGACAAGAGGAACAAGGAATACGAGGGGAATGAAGAGCTTAGGTGACAATATAGACATTGAAACCACTGTGGTTAAAACAAATAGAGAAGGAACTAGAATGAAATAATTTAGACAACACTCCAAATGAAAATGGAAGGAATTTAGCATGAACTTGAGAAGATGTGATGAGACTTGATGAAATTAACAACACACTGCCTCTGGAAGAAAGAAAGAATGGAATAAAATGAATGTAGAAGAACATCACATCATTCACCACCACAATTAACTTGGAAGAGTAACCTTATGAAGAAGGGTTGAATGGAGTTGCCAATAAATCAACAACAAAAGAATAAGCTTGATGTGAGCTTATGGAAAATATCTCAAAATTATGAGGTGACAACTGGCCACTAACAGAAACATTTGGATTGAGATCAACAGGAGACGAAAAGCTTCTTTCACCAGGAGGGTAAATGAAGAACTTGGGTCATTTATAAGCACCATAAATAGCAACAATCCTTAGGGAAAGATTTTAGGTGAGATACAACCCAAGATTACTCCAACGAATAAATTATTATGGGTTGAAACAACTCATGATTGAAGAGAAAATGATGGTTTTACAATATCTCATTCCTGAGAACTTGTGAATCATGAAAAATGAAGGAAATTGTCAAGAATGACATAACACCACCTCAAAAGAAAAGGTAGAAAGAATTGCACTTCAAAATGCAAGATGAAGAATACTTGAGCACATCCAACAAGAATCTTGAAGAACACTTGTGGAATGAAAGAAAACTTTGATCAACCACCATGTTGAACCTTCGTGAGAACTCCGCTAATAAAACAATAATGGAAAGAATTGAAGGTTGAAAAGAACAAAAATTTAAGCAATGCAATGATTAGATTGAGCTTTGAAATGTTATAATTGGAATAACTTGGAGCTCCAAAAAATAAGATGAACAACTTGGAACCGAGAATATGATATTATGAACAAGCTCCGGAAAGAAGATATTAATCACTTCGGGGAAATAAGAATAAGGTTTATTATATGCTTATCCTTCATCCAATTAAATTGATGACAAGCAATGCATTTCGCATACTACTTATTCTTCTTGCAAAGATTGAGAGAGATGTAGCGCAAACTTGAGAAAAGTCTTGAACAACTCATCGGTATGATTTCAAAAATAACGAATGAATTGATATGGTACCAAAGGAAAATGAATCTTAAACGAACCACCGTAAGAATTTGAAGATGAACGAAGAAAAGAGAAGAGATCGCCGGAAAGAATTAGAACACGAACGAAGGCACTTGAGGGAATTTAGATATAAGACAATGAAGAGAACATGAGATCATTAGCAAATGCCTAAACGATCCACCGATAAGAATTAGAGGGCGGGAGCAAAACTAAAAATGAATTATTCTTCTGAAAAGGATGATCTCCGTAGAATCAAAATAAAAATACTTCTGAAATGCTCCGGATGGGTAAGAAAATAATTTCTGACAAACAGAATAATTCGAGAGAATAGCATGAAGCTAGAACCACGAATCTCTGGAAGAACGGGTAAGGATTCAAGAGGAACTCTTCTTCGGTCATCAAACTAAGAATGATGATGCGGCACCACCAAAATTGTTGAGGCACTCCGGAATGAAGAATATAAATGTTGAACCAGCGATGTAAAGAATTTGAAAGCGATGTTGAAGAAGGCAATCAACTGATGAAAATTCATTCTTACGTCAAACTTTGAAAAGAATTTGAGAATAACTCCAGAAAAATTAGAAGAGTTAGGTAAGATCCCGGGAAAAGACCTGTGGGTTAGGGCCCACTCAAAAGAAACGCCGCTGGAAAAGATTGCTCAAAAGAGATTGCGACAATTGAATTAAATGGCTTAAATGAGGTAACAACCTCAAAACAGTTTGAACGGATCTAGAATAGAAGCACGATCTTCTGAGATATCTTCAGCACTCTGGAAAATAATTAGAGGGAGTTGAATAAATAAGAGAGAGTTTGGATAAGAACTTCCAAGATGATAAAGCGTTTCACAATAGAAAGGTATATGATCAACACTGAAAACTTGAATCAAATCCATCGGAAAAGAAACGAGAATGGAGAATGATAAACTTGAAGCTTGCTTAGCATCTTCACAATAATCAACGGATAAGAACATTGAAAGAACGAATGAAGAACTTCACATGAATAAAATGGATAAGGGTGGGAAAAAACAAAGACAACTTGGGATGAATGAAACAAACACCATTGATAGAAACCAAGAATTGGTCTTGCACATATTGAAAGGATCGGGTTAACTTGAAGAGAAGCACGCCGGTTGAAAAGAATTTACATGACAATCTCGATGATCAAGAAGGATTAGCACTCCATAGAAATAAGAGAACACCGCTTAGGAAAGGTATGGAATCAACACTTGACATTGAAGCAACTCGAATACCACAACTCAAAACAAAACAAAGGATTTGGCTTGCAGAATAAGCCGGAACAAACATATGATAGAGATTCCATCCAAAGTTTTTGTGATGAGCCCCCCCCCCCCCGGGCACGACGTTACAGGGGACATCACATCCCTGAATCGGCATAGCCAAGGATTCATTAAGACACAACGAGACCACTATAAAATCGACCGTGACAAGTGAACCACTAGACGCTGGATCCCAATCTCATATCATGTATTCGTTGGAAGATTACCTAGAGCTACTTGAATTCCCACCTACTAATTCCCGAAACTGTCTGGTTATGCAATCTGGTGTTGGGGATACACGGGAAGCACAAATATCTCACCCACCTAACAATCCCTACATCCAGCTGTATCCATCCATCAACACATAACCAGGCACCTTTAGAAACCGTGTACCACGGATCTTTGAAAAGAATCCTCTATGCTAGCTGTGGCAATACTCCCGAACTATCCCCCAGTACTGGGTGACGTCAGCGTTATCTCACCACCAGACATGCATAGAAGAGTGACTAGTATAGTGAGCTACTAAACAAACGGTTTTTAACCCCTTTCCGCGACGGCCTTCGGAACCGTCGCCAAGTGAGTGTGGGCGATAGGGGGGTCCTTCCTACATGACCCAGAAAACGTCGGGGATATGCCCTCCTGGCACACACACGCTCGGGAAAATGAGGTCGTGTGCGACCGACGAGCGCTCAAATACGGAAATACATGCAATAGAGTTAAAAAAATACAATTATACTGTGAAATTGTTTCCGGTCGCAAGTACATCCCACACAGTCAGTCCCCGCTAAATGTTTTCGTTCATATGTACATCCCACACAGTCGCTCCAAGGAAAACGTTTCCGTTCACAGGTACACCACACACAATTTGTCCCGTTAAATTGTTTGTGATAGCATTGCCATTGCACACGATATTAATAATTTTATCATTTGCGTTATTGAATGCATCACACATGGTGCGTAGAAGAAACTATGTGGCAAAGGCTGTCCATCACACACAATTCTTATGTGGTAAATGTTTGTGCCATGTGGCCTAACACAAACAGTTTTCAAGAGGATGTCGTGTGTAATTGTTCATTAATCTAACACGGTTTATTCCTAGAAACTGTGTGCGTTATTGAATGCATCGCACACGGTGTTTTCTCAATAACCGTTTGCAATAGAAAAACCCATTATCCAATTATTCATAATCCATTTAGTAATCTAATTGACATTTCATATTAAGCACACAATATATTTCATTTTCATAATTGAAATACATCAGAGTACAACATCATATAGCTTCAGCACTCAACTACCCCATTACTCAACTACACCAGGACCAAGTTTCACATGCAACATCTATAACCTTTCGAAATTAGCATGTTAGACGGTACATAGACAGATGTATCTCATCTGGAAAACTGCTAAAGCAGATGGCGAATATTGAGCCTTCATTGATGTTGAAGGTCTTTGTAACTTTAGGCCAGTGCCTGTGAATGATTGACCATCCATCCATCGTCCTCTTCAGGAACACTTCAATATTAAACCATGGGTGTTGTATGAATACCTTCCTGGCCTCCTAACCATACAGGTGGTTTGAGAGGTAATCATTAGTGAACTACTTTGGAAAGGCCTGAAAATAAAGATGTGCATAAACATCTTCTCTATATTGGAAATGGGGCAGAGGAATAAAAAAGGCAAGGTATAATATTTAGTACCATCCTGTAGTGAACTGATGTCTTCTTCATTGTGCAGACAAAGATCTTGTTGTTTTTTGTCGCTAATTTCTTTATCCTAACAATATTTCTGAGATTGTTGACTTGACTGATATTCATGGACAACTCATTTCCCCATATGCAAAAAGGGTCGAACAGTGGGTCAAAACCTCTGACAGCAGGACCTACATGTGCAAGACCAAATTGTTAAAAACCAAAATATTAGAATGGTTCATGCAATTGCACAATAATGTGCTATTAGACAATGGACCATGCACGTGCTAACCTCGATTGTAAACCTCAGTGCTTCCTATTGTTTCCCTGCAACACATATCAGGTAGTTAGTCATCAGGTTAAGTAAGGGTTCGCATGCTATCAGTAAAATATGTTGATGAAAAATAAGCACATTGCAGATTCATCAGATTAATTCAAGCCACATGGAAAACCCATTTATCCAAACCAAGCATGATTAAGAACTAGGAAATATAGCAATTGTATATGTTTCTCATGTATTAAGTGCAGCCAAATTCGATTTATTCCTCACTTGCACAACAATACAAAATTCTACCCACGACAATTGGACATCGCAGTGTAGAATTGAACCAAACAGTTAGCTAAACACCACAAGAAATGAACCGAACATTAACTGAGCACCACATTGCACAATATAACATACTCCTAATAGAAGATCAGACAGTTAAACAAACCAAGCATGCTTAACAACTTGGAAATATAGCAATTGTATTTGTTTCTCATGTACTTAGTACGACCAAATTCGATTTATTTCTCACATGGTATATAATAACAGAATGCAACCACAACAATTGAACATCGCATTGCAGAATTGAACCAAGCAGTTAACTAAACACCACAACAAATGAACCAAATGTTAACTGAGCACCACATTGCACAATATAACATACTCGTAATAGAAGATCAGACAGTTAACCAAACCAAGCGTGCTTAACAACTTGGAAATATTGCACCCTAAAGAATTGAACATCACATTTGCAGAATTGAACCAAGGAGTTAACTGAACACCACATTGCACGACATATAGAACATATATACTATAGCAGAAGATTGCATGGTAAAAGTAGGTAGCACAATTCACTAGAATTTGTTTAGGAAAGGCAGTAGCTAGCAAACAATGGCCTCAAGAAAAAGCCACAAACCGCCGTTTAAAGCAGCCAACCTCATAGCGGTGTTGGCGCGCGAGGCGTCAACGGTGGCCTCGACGGCGAGGTGCTCCTCCAAGATCTGGGGGTCTACACGAATGGCAGCCGTTGCGACCTCATCCGCGCATGCGACCGTAATTTGCTTCTCTGCTGCCAAATTCTCCTTGAGATCCTGGCTATACTGCGTGCACCATGGCTTAGGGCGGTTCTTATTTGGTGGAGGGGTCGGTGATTTGGGTGGAATGTGTCGCGCTCGCACCGGCGGTCGGGGCATGTGGGATGTGGAAGGAGGAGGAGGATGGTGGTCGGTTGTGGATTACCTGCCTAGATAGGCGAGGCCGAGCAGCGTGAAGGAGGGTCGGCGGCAAGGAGGCGGTGGCGCTGCAAGCAAGGAGTCAAGGTTTCAACTTGGAAAGGAAGGCAGAAAGAGGGGAAATGTGGCTTTTGGTAAGGGGGAGGGGGCTTGTGATAGAAATTTCCGCAGAAGCCAAAAATTTGGAATCGTTTCAGCGAAAAAACTGGCACGCAAAGTGTCATCAGACACGGTCCCTTATTCAGAATTGTGTATGATATGTGAACATCACAAACGATTCAGATAGCTTAACCCATGTGTGTTGAGTTTGAACGTCAAAAATTTTGGTTCGAATTTCCCTGGTTACAGTGGTCATCCACGTCATTGCATAATTTGGGTACACAAAGGAGACTAACTTCTTAATCGAGGAAGTTCAGCAATTAAACAGAGCTAGCTGACCTAAACATTACTCTAACAAATTAAAGACCAGCACTCTTAATTACACAAAACAAAGAGTACTACTACGGCTGGTGCTCGTTGATCTCCGCCGCCTCCTCCATGTCCAGCTCGCGCCCGACGGTCTCCTGGGGAAGGAGTCCATGGCATCAATTGCACCATACTCGGCAAGTATCTCGCCATCCGTGTCCGCCATATCTTTGGCATAGGCCGCCACGAGCTGGGCGTTGGTGGCCATGATGTCGGCTCTGGCGGGCTCCATCGTGGCAAGGTATGTCGCCCAGGAACGGACGGCTGCTCGAACTCTCTCGGCGATTGCCAGCTCTTCGGCCGTGGGTTGCCGACCGTTGTCGGAGAAGCTTCGTTCGATTTGTGCGGTGACCGCCATGAGCTGGGCATTGATGGCCTCCACATGGTAGTGGGCGGCCTCCATCAAGGCTAAGTCCGCCGCTGCGGAACGGAGAGCCGCTGTGCCACTCTCGCCCGTGGCTATCCCCGAGGCAGATGCTGATGCCGCTGCCTAAGAAGCAACAATGGCTGTTTAGGCTGCCTTGGCCTCCCTGACGCACACTGCGGTCGCCCTCACGAAGCTTGTTAGCACGCGCCTGGCGGCTGAGGCCGCGCTCTCGCCGGAGTGGGCCTCCAAAGTTGCCCTCACGACGTGGGTCCACATCCCCATCTTTCACCGGCGATGAATGAACTGTGAAATGATATTTGGGGAGTGAGCTGGTGTGCTTGACACGCCAGCTGTGAACTGTAGCCGACGCACCTTCTCGCGTAAGCCATAGGCGTACTATACACCGTCGGTGCTCCAAGATATTTTGTGCTGCAACTCACATGGTTGGTTATAATAAACCGTGTGCGATCTACTTGATTTATCGTCTTGATTTGAATGACGTAATGTGGTCATAGCTACAAAGGATGGTGTTTGAATTGTTAGAACTTTTATCTGCAGTGAACATGCAACTATAGGTGTGTCGTCAAAAAAATTGGAATTATTCAGGGTTCGTTTGGAAGTTTTTATACATTATCTTGGTTTTGTAGGCATTGCTGGTGCATAAATCAAATTTGAACTACATGCACAATCTCCAGTGCAGATAAACTGGTTGAAAAATCAAATATGTGTCCTTGGTTACATGCTTAGGTCCCATGCAAGAAATGGGAATGAATTTCAAACACCCTGCCACCATCAGTCGGCCGCAAAAATTGAGATACCTGGTTATTAAATTCTAGTAAATCCAAAACTCGTCTGAAATTCATGAAACTTGGCATGCTATCATGTGGGGA
The DNA here is from genome assembly GCA_902687465.1 of Secale cereale. NCBI lineage: Eukaryota > Viridiplantae > Streptophyta > Magnoliopsida > Poales > Poaceae > Secale > Secale cereale. Next base: position 120,171,800 of record LR738709.1, on the reverse strand, counting down.
CCCCGACTTAAGAGTCGAGATCACCGAATGCACGTGTACAGTGATCCCAGAGATCAATGCTCACTGAACACACAGAAGCTGAATAACAAGAGTCTTACATCCATACATACCGTCTTACACAAATTAAGGCCATTATGGCCAAGTCTTACATAGATAAAGCCTCACGGGCTGAATAGCAAATAACTCGAATAGCGGAAGTCTTCGATGATAGGTAGAACCCATGCCATCTGCCTTAACCCTACAGGCATTCTGACTGGGATAGCGTCCTAGTTCGCATGGTCGTCTCCATAGAACTCTTCTTCATATTCCTGTTCCTCCATGCCTGGCCAATTAAATAACCAGTGGCAAGCCAATGATTACTTTGAATGTACTCGCAAGCAACCCATGATTTGGTTCAAGTAATAATGCAATAGAACAACAATGAGCAATCTAGCAACGAGCTAGAATAAATATTCTACCATCAAGTGTATGCATCAATGACTTCACGTAACCTCGAGAACAGGTTACCGATATCAACATGAATAGGATTCAACTCATCGAGTCAAGTCACCACCTTGACTCATCACACACACATACTTTCACTGATGTAGTAAAACTCTGGACAAAGTTTAAGTAGCACCACCCAACTGTCCATGAACATGGACACGGCTATTCGAATAGTTTTACACTCTGCAGAGGTTGCGCACTTTACCCACAAGATCCGGGAAGCTTTCGTGTCACCCACGATCCCGCAGTACCTCAAGTACTCGGGGGAAGCACCCGGTCATTATCTTTCCTTAGACGACACTAACATAGAGTCCACTCGTTGGTGCACAGCCCTCGAGTACAAACAATAGATCATGGGACTCGCCCTAATTTCAATGTCACGCGTACCCGAAGGGACCAACGGTGTGTACGATGCCCTGTGGAAACAGTCATGGTCGTCTATCCAAGCACGACCCCGTCCCGGGAAAGACCTCAAGTCTTCCCGTCACTAGTAATGCGGGCACCATGCTAGTATCGGCCTAAGTAATCAACAACGCCCCGTCCCATAAGGGGTAGAGTGGTTGCACATATTTGGTTGGGACGGTAGTCACACATAAATCTAATCCATCATTTCACTCATGCACAAGATCTTTACCGGCACATCACTTCTTCCTCAAGTGATGACCTAACTCAATATCACCCTCGGGCATTAGGGGCACCCAATGGAGTTTTCGAAAGAATGCAACCACGAAGGTTTCATGGCACATATGCATCACTAAGCATCACTACTAACCATTTGCATGGCATCTAGCACATAGCAAGATTATGAGTAAGCATGCATCATGTGGTGGTTCATAACTAGGTCCCCACCGTAACTCTTATCATCATGCATTCGGAAACAAACGGGTTCCGCAGAACACAAGTGTATCATGGTCAAAGGGCTGCTTGCATGGATTGGCTTGGTCTTCAAAGTCTTCAAATCCTTCCCCACCTTCTTCTTCAGCAACCTCGTCATTTACGGTATCTAAACGTCGCAAAATAACAACTGGAAAAGAAGACCACAATAAAAACAGAAAAATCAAAGTGCTCAGAAAAATGTCAACTTATTTTTGTTAAATACTATAGGGAAAACTAAGATGGCAAAAATTCTTAGTTTGAGTTTTGGAGTTGCAGAATGGGATCTAAGGATTTTTGAACAAAAGTTTTAATGTTCAAATTTGAATTTAAATTTGAACTGAATAGAAAAGGTTCATGGATATGTGTGAAAGTGACACCATTAAATAGGTTGGAATTTTACAAGATTTTAGGAGTTCGAATTAATTCATTTGGACAAATATTTAATTCTATGAAATTATTTGAAATAATCACAGAAAAGAATAAAAGAAAAAGGCCCTGTGCCACTGGGCCAGAACGGCCACAGTGCACGGCCCAGGGAGAATAGCCCACCGCTCGGGCGCCAGCGCGCGCGCGTCAGGTTTTTAAACCTGACGGGCGCGGCCCGGCGGTCAGTGGTAGAGAGGGGAGAGAGAGGTGAGGATGATAGGCGGGGCCCGCCTGTCATCTTCAACCTTGCGGTCAGAGCGACGGCGAGCTCACCGGCGGCGATTCCGGACACGGCGGGGCAAGCTGAGGGTAGGAATGGGCTCAGCAGCGAGTCGTCGTTCCAGTGGTGGTGGTGCGGCTCGCCGGAGGGGTCTGGTTCGCCGGCGGCGAGGACACGCGGCGGAGGAGCGTCGGGAAGATCCTGGCTGGCTTGCTCTGGGCTGCAATAGGAGTGGGAGAAGGAGGGGAACGGGTTAGTGAGGTACAGCGGCTCTAGATCGAGCAAGAGTTGGGGCGGAGGGGGGCTGTACCGCGAGTTGTCCGGTTGCCCGACGCGGCGGAGCTCCGGTCGATCCCGAGCAGTCGGGCTCTCTGAGGGCGAGTGGGTGGTGCTGGTGTGCTACTGGGGGTGTGGGGGAGGAGATGGGTGCTGCTGGAGAGGCTGGGGGCGTGCTTATATAGCCGTGCCCCGGTCCACCATGGACTCGTGCGCCGGTGAGGTTACGGGCGAGGCCAGAGGCCGTGCAGGCGCTCGTGTTCGAGTCGGGAAGGTTCATGGATGAGGTCTACGCCTAGTAGAGGGAAGAGGAGGAGCGGGGAAGGCTCCAGAGGGTGCGCGCGTGTGAGGCCGACGAGTGGAGCTCACGAGCGGCCAGCGCGCGTGCGAGGGCGGCCACTGGAGGGAGAAGGAGGAGGGGGACAGCGCCGGGGGAGGTCGCGGACGTCGAGGCGCATCGGTTGGCGCGAGGGGGGAGCATGAGGTGGTCGGGGGCGAGGGATTGGGCGAAGCTACAGTGCGGGTGCGCACTGTAGCGCGCTCTGGAGCGCGACTTCCGCATGCCAAAGCATGCCGTTGGCTCACTGGACGTGTCCGCCGTGTCTGGGGGGTCCAGCACGAATTAAACTACCTGGCTGTGGCCTTGGATGCTCTGGATGATCAGTGAGAGAGGAGTGAAGCTAGTAGATAGGTAGAATTTGGCTGTCCAGCAAGGTAACTTAGGGTTTTCACCCCTCAATCATGGAGCTGTGGACATGGGGAAGTTACTGGAGATAGAATGTAACTAGGTGAAGCTGTGGTAGAAAGTTGAGGCAAAAGTAAATAGTAAAAGAGGTCAAGAAGATGGTTTTGGTAAAGTAGCAGAAGGTGTTTGATCAAGTTTTAGGCAAGCAAATGATCTTCACTAGCCATGAAACTTAACAGGATTGAATGTCATATGGAAATAGGGTGTTTCACCAAATTTGGGCTCATTTGCAGAAACTAGCCAATGTAACTTTGGTGAACCCTAGAAATCAATAGAAATGGCTTCATCATGTTTAAGTCAAGATAATCATCTCCCCTTGATGCACCACTTGGTGTAGTGTCATCATTTGGGGTTATGATCATGCCCACAAAGTTTGAAGCTCCAGGTAAAAAGTTGGTAATGTAAAGTTGTTCAAATTTGAATTTGAACATAAATTGTTTTGGGGTATTCTGATCAAGTTGGCCTACTCCAAATCTTGTGCCATTTGGTCTAGATGCCTTATTAGGCCTTTCTAGTATGTGCACCAAGTTTGAGGGCATTTGGATAAGTTTGGCAATGTAAAGTTGCTCAAACTTCAAATATGGACATAATGGTTTTGAAGGGTTTTGAGGGTGTTATCTTGCTTCCCAAGGCATGGGGCTTGGCAAGATCATCAAATATGTCATATGTGACATGATAGAATTTCCCTGGAATTTTTGGAGAATATTTCCTTTGTAAATATTTCAAAAGCTTGAAATATCCAGAAAGGGTTTGAGAGGGGTTAGCCCATTATTTTGAACATGACCAAGTGTTGAAACTCTTATATATGGACAATATATGTCCTATGAGTCTCCCTGAATTTTGGCAAATATTTTTGAAATACTTAAATAATTTTTCCCTATTAAAGACCATTTCTGGCCTTAAGAGAAAGCTTTTAAATAAAATAGGAAAATAACTTCTAAATTATACTTTTGTGGTTTCTGGGAGTCCTATGACTACTAGGTCTCAAATATACTTTTTGAAATAATTTTCTCACCCTAAATCAAGCACTTGCAGTGCAAACCTCAATTCAGGGGTTTTTGGAATACTAAATTTTGAAAATACAATTTGGCCATATTAATTTTATAAGAAAATACTATACTGCTATATAACACTTGGCATGATCATTGGGCAGAAGTTTTGGGTATGGAGATGAATCCCACAAGAGGTAATAGTTGACTTTAATGAGCACATGAAAAACACATGAAGAAAAACTCAATTCCAAATAAAAGCCAAATGATGCCAAAAAAATTTGCTGGTCCAAATTTTCATGCTTCATTGATGCAAATAACATGTTACAAAATGCAGGGTGTGACAGACCTACCCCCTTACAAGAATCTCGTCCCCGAGATTCCTAAACTAGGTCTTAAAAGAGATCGGGATACTCGGATCTAAGATAGTCTTCCCGTTCCCAGGTTGCTTCTGCTTCCGTGTGGTTGCTCCACTGGACCTTGAAGTACTTGATGGTGCGGCTTCGTGTCCGTCGTTCTGCTTCGTCCAGAATGCGAATGGGCTTCTCGCGGTAGGTCAAATCAGGCTGCAGATCAATGGCTTGGTGATCAACATCCTTGTAGAGATCTGGCTTGTTCGGAACTTGGAGGCATTTCCGAAGTTGTGACACGTGGAATACGTTGTGCACATCGGATAGCTCAGGTGGTAGTTCCAACTGGTAAGCCACTTCTCCTCGTCGTGTAGTGATCTCAAAGGGTCCAATGAACCTTGGTGCGAGCTTCCCCTTGACGTGGAAACGCTTGGTTCCCTTTAGAGGAGTTACTCGTAGGTACACATGGTCCCCGACATGGAAACTCATGTCCCGATGGTGAGTGTCAGCATAGCTCTTCTGCCTTGACTTGGCTGCCTTCAAACGTTCTCTGACTAGTTGGACTTCCTCTTCTCCTGCGTGGAGAATATCCGGTCCAAAGACTAGCCCTTCTCCAGTCTCTGACCAGTTGAGGGGTGTGCGACATTTGCGTCCGTACAACACCTCAAATGGTGCCATCTGAAGGCTCGACTGGTAACTGTTGTTATAGGTGAACTCGGCAAAAGGGAGACAATCTTCCCACTTGGCTCCATATGCCAAGACACAGGCTCGGAGCATGTCTTCGAGAATTTGATTTACTCGTTCTGTCTGACCTCCGGTTTGTGGGTGGAAAGCCGTGCTGAAAGACAATTTGGTTCCCAAGGCTTCTTGGAACTTCTTCCAGAACCTTGAGGTGAACTGGGTTCCTCGATCTGACACAATCTCCTTGGGAACGCCGTGAAGGCTTACGATTCCGTCGATATAGAGAGCTGCCAGCCGGTTGCCATCATAAGTAGTCTTGACAGGAATGAAATGGGCCACCTTGGTCAAATGCTCGACTATGACCCAGATAGAGTCATGCCCTCTATTTGACCTTGGTAATCCAGTAATGAAGTCCATTCCGACTTTATCCCACTTCCACTCAGGAACCTTGAGTGGTTGAAGCAATCCAGCGGGTCACTGATATTCAGCCTTGACCCTTTGGCACACATCACACTTTGCAACATAGGTTGCAATCTCTCTTTTCATCCTGTGCCACCAGAATCTTTCCTTCAAGTCTTGATACATCTTGGTTCCTCCAGGGTGGATGGAATACGGAGTGTCGTGGGCTTCTTGCAGGATCAGGTTCTTCAGCTCCATCTTGTTTGGCACGCAGATGCGGCCTTTGTACCAAACAATCCCGTGCTCGTCTTCAGAGAATCTTGGGGCCTTGCCTAGCTTCATCTTCTTCTTGATGCCTTCAATGCTTGCGTGTCCGCCTTGCGCCTTCTTGACTTCATCCATCAGGGTCGGTTTGACTTCCAAATGATCCAGAAATCCAGGGGTGACCAATTCCAAACTGAATTGTTCGAGTTCCTTAAACAAGGCTGGCTGCCTCTTTTGAATAATGGCATTCAGGGAGCAAGCCTTCCTGCTTAAGGCATCGGCCACCACGTTAGCCTTCCCGGGGTGATATTGAACACTGAGGTCATAGTCTTTGATGAGTTCCAACCATCTTCGCTACCTCATGTTCAATTCCTTTTGGGTGAAAATGTACTTCAGACTTTTGTGGTCTGTGTATATCTCACACCGTTTCCCTAGGAGGTAATGCCGCCATGTCTTCAAGGCATGAACCACTGCCGCTAACTCAAGATCGTGAGTAGCATAGTTCTCTTCATGAAATCGTAGCTGCCTGGAGAGGTAAGCTATGACTCGGCCTTCTTGCATGAGAACGCTTCCCAATCCGGTTTGAGAGGCATCACAATATATCACGAACTCCTTGTGAACATCAGGTGTTGCCAGAACTGGGGCGGTGGTCAATCTCTTCTTGAGCTCTTGGAAGCTTTCTTCGCATTTTGGCGTCCACTCGAACTTGTTGTCCTTCTTGAGGAGCTGAGTCATCGGCCGGGTAATGCTATAGAATCCTTCCACGAATTTGCGGTAGTAGCCCGCAAGTCCGAGGAAGCTTTTGACTTCCTTGACGGTCGTTGGAGATTGCCATTGGGTCACAGCTTCGATCTTCGCGGGATCAACTGATAATCCTTCTTCGGTCAAGACATGACCTAAGAATCCAACTTTATGCAGCCAGAACTCACACTTGCTGAATTTGGCATATAGTTGGTGCTCCCGAAGCTTGTCTAGGACCATCCTCAAATGTTGATCGTGCTCTTCTTCCGTCTTCGAGAAGACAAGAATGTCATCGATGAAGACAACAACGAACTTGTCCAAATATTCCATGAAGACTTTATTCATGAGATACATGAAGTAAGCTGGGGCATTGGTTAACCCAAAGGACATGACCGTGCACTCGTACATGCCATATCTGGTTACGAATGCCGTCTTCAGAATATCTTGGGGTCTGTTCTTCAGCTGGTAGTACCCAGATCTGAGGTTGATCTTGGAGAATACCTTGGCTCCGCTGAGCTGATCAAACAGATCTTCAATCTTGGGAAGTGGGTATTTGTTCTTGATTGTAACTTCATTGAGGGAACGATAATCAATGCATAAGCGGATGGTACCGTCCCTCTTTGCCACAAACAGAACAGGTGATCCCCAAGGGGAGGCACTTGGGCGGATAAATCCCTTCCTCAGCTGTTCTTCTAGTTGCTTCTTCAACTCGGCTAATTCTTCCGTCCCCATTCTATAAGGCTTCTTACAGATGGATCCTGCTCCGGGCACGAGCTCGATGATGAACTCAATGTCACAGTCAGGGGGCATTCCCGGTAGCTCATCCGGAAAGACATCAGGATACTCGCATACCACCGGTACTTGCTCTAGCCCAACTTCAGATAGACAGTTGACTTGAGCGGCTTGAGCGGAAGAGGAGTTGGAAGCAAACTTGACTTCGACTCCTTGGTCATTGGTCACAGTGACAGTCCGATTGGCACAGTCTAATAAGCCTTGGTGCTTACTGAGCCAATCCATCCCTAGGATCACATCCAAGCCTTGCGATCTTAGGATGATAAGGTCTGCTAGGAAGTCTACACGGTTAATGGTAATACTGACTCCTTTACAGCCTATCTTGGCTCTCATCTCTGCTCCGGGGGTTTGTACCACCATAGGGTTATTCAGGGGTGTAGGGGGTCATGCCACTTTTTAATGCAAATATTTGAGTGACAAATGAATGCGTGGCTCCAGAATCAAACAAGACAGTTGCAGGTACTGAGTTGATAAGGAACGTACCCAGCACGACGTCCGGGTCTTCCTGGGCTTCTTCAGCAGTGACGTGATTCACACGCCCCTTCCCATGGTTAGGCGGGTTGCGAGGAGCTGGGTTCCTTGGTGGCATCCCGCGGCCTTGTCCTGGGTTCTGCGCATTGGGACGTGGGGCATCAGGCTTCTTGTTGGGGCACACCCTTGAGATGTGTCCTGACTAACCACATCCAAAGCAACTGACTTGGTTTGGATTGTTGATCTTGTTGCCACCACTATTATTGGGGTTGAAGGCTGGCCTTGGGTTGGCATACTACTGAGGCTGATAGTTGGTGCGAGGTGCAGGAGCTCTTGGTTGCTAATAGGTTGGCTTGGCCAGGGATGACTGCCACGGGCGAGGCTTCTGGTTGCTGGAACTTCCCTTGCTGACCATTTTGCGCTTGCGAGTGTCTTCCAGAGCACGCCGCTTGTCCTCAAGCATGAGTGCTTTGTTCACCAGGTCAGGGAAGGTTGGACAGTCGCACACGACAAGCGAGTATTGCAGAGTCTGATTGAGGCCTTCCATGAAGCGCTCCCTTTTTGCAGCATCAGTGCTGACATCTTCAGGGGCATACCTTGACAGAACACTGAACTTCTGCATGTACTCCTTGACAGTGCCACTTCCTTGCTTCAGAGCTCGGAATTCACGCTTTTTGATAGCCATGATTCCGGAAGGAATGTGGGCTTTGCGGAATTCCACCTTGAAGTTGTCCCAGGTGATGTCTTGTCCAGCATGCATGACCTTGAATCCATCCCACCAAGCTCTAGCAGTCCCCCCGAGGCAGTGGGCTGCATAAGCCACCTTCTCGCGGTCTTCGGTGCATCCGACTAGTTCCAGCAAGTCCTCAATGGTGCGGACCCAGTCGTCTGCATCCAGGGGTTCGGCAGTCTCGATGAAAGTTGGCGGTGCATGCTTCTTGAACTCTACCAACGTGGAACGTCCATTGCCATTCCCCGCCGGCTGGCGGTTGTTGGTGACAGCTTGAGCAATCAACTGAAGGGCTGCGGTGTTGGCTTGGCGTTCCTCTCGGAAAGCTTGGAGAAGCTGAGCCATGTCCATGTTCGGAGGAGGTGGTGGTGGTGGAGCTTGGTCGTTGGTTTGGTCGTGGCCGGCCTCTGACTGAGCGGATGCTCCGGCTTCAGGCTGCTGGGTAGAGGTACCAGTACGAGTTACAACAGGCATCATGTTGGAGCGATAAAAGGTCTCATGACTTGGAAGAGGGAAAGCAATATAGATGGGTGCCTAGTAAGGGGGTGGGTGTGACACTAATCAAATCATGCAAGGGCCGAAAGGGCTAAACACATTCATTAAAATCCAAACGGGTGATGCAGTCATTTACACATTCCCGAAGGAAGAATACGACATACATCCAAACACAACAAAAGCAAACACAAGATGGTTTCATATGAACCATACAAGGACTCAACTGCGCATAGGGGTTACACGACCTATCCTACCGTAGAGGTCACGAACTGGCATATCCGAGTAGCGAATAATGCCTAAGCGGCGGAATGCTCGGTCGCGTATTCTGGCTCTTCTGGGTCTTCCTCCTTGTCTTCATCTGTCTGGGCCCCATTGTCGCTTGAGGGTGTGGGGGAGTGGAGGAGTTGGATACGACGGTGCTTCGTTGGTGGTGCCAAGAAAAGCTTGCGATATTCCCTTGCCGTCATACCGCGTCGCCGAGGTGGTTCTTCATCCTTGGAAGATACATCTCCGGAGGGCCTTCCGCCTCGGTACGCGATAGCGGATTGTCCTGGAGGCGCACCTTCCTTCTTGATCCTATCTGTCTTCTCTTGTGCTCGACGAAGAAGTGCCTTGGTCTTGTGAAGTTCTTCTCGGAGCTTCATCGATTCCAAGGCCAAGTCTTGTGCCAAGCTGTCGGCACATAGACTGAAGTAGGTCTGGAATCGAAGCGGGAGTCCTTCCTTCAGTGGAGGGGCTAGTGCGCTGCTTTCACCTTCACCTTCCTTCCGGTAAGGCAAGAAACGGGTTGTCATCTTGGATGCCATCTCCGGAAGAAGCTCGCGGAGACGGGTTAGTGCCTTGAGTGCAGCAGCCTCGACAGCGAGAGGTCGTGTTGCCATCTGGGGTCCCTCGAAGAATCAACTTGTGGGAGGATCGTTTTCCTTCACGATCACTTCCACGTGGTATTCCACCTCAGTGTCGCTAACCCAATGCTCAAGGTAGGTGAGGATGGGTGCTCAGTGGAACTGGCACTCCCGGAGGCTATCCTCGAGAAGCAAGGGAAACCCAGTGGTCAGGTGCTCTTCAGGTACAGCAGCCATCTACAAAGGTGGAATAGGAGAGGTTAATAAGCTGATGATATCTCATGTTGGTAAGGTTTAGAAAAGAAGAGAGGTTCAGAAGGGTTTTGAAAAAGGGTCACATCTAACTAACACCCATGCTAACTAAGGCTTCCTACAGTCAGGATGGCTCTGATACCAGCTCTGTGGGTACCCCGACTTAAGAGTCGAGATCACTGACTGCACGTGTACAGTGATCCCAGAGATCAATGCTCAATGAACACACAGAAGCTGAATACAAGAGTCTTACATCCATACATACCATCTTACACAAATTAAGGCCATTATGGCCAAGTCTTACATAGATAAAGCCTCACGGGCTGAATAGCAAATAACTCAAATAGCGGAAGTCTTCGATGATAGGTAGAACCCATGCCATCTGCCTTAACCCTACAGGCATTCTGACTAGGATAGCGTCCTAGTTCGCATGGTCGTCTCCATATAACTCTTCTTCATATTCATGTTCCTCCATGCCTGGCCAATTAAATAACTAGTGGCAAGCCAATGAGTACTTTGAATGTACTCGCAAGCAACCCATGATTTGGTTCAAGTAATAATGCAATAGAACGACAATGAGCAATCTAGCAACGAGCTAGAATAAATATTCTACCATCAAGTGTATGCATCAATGACTTCACGTAACCTCGAGAACAGGTTACCGATATCAACATGAATAGGATTCAACTCATCGAGTCAAGTCACCACCTTGACTCATCACACACACATACTTTCACCGATGTAGTAAAACTCTAGACATAGTTTAAGTAGCACCACCCAACTGTCCATGACCGTGGACACGGCTATTCGAATAGTTTTACACTCTGCAGAGGTTGCGCACTTTACCCACAAGATCCGGGAAGCTTTCGTGTCACCCACGATCCCGCAGTACCTCAAGTACTCGGGGGAAGCACCCGGTCATTATCTTTCCTTAGACGACACTAACATAGAGTCCACTCGTCGGTGCACAGCCCTCGAGTACAAACAATAGATCATGGGACTCGCCCTAATTTCAATGTCACGCGTACCCGAAGGGACCAACGGTGTGTCCGGTGCCCTGTGAAAACAGTCATGGTCGTCTATCCAAGCACGACCCTATCCCGGGAAAGACCTCAAGTCTTCCCGTCACTAGTAATGCGCGCACCATGCTAGTATCGGCCTAAGTAATCAATAACGCCCCGTCCCATAAGGGGTAGAGTGGTTGCACATATTTGGTTGGGACGGTAGTCACTCATAAATCTAATCCATCATTTCACTCATGCACAAGATCTTTACCGGCACATCACTTCTTCCTCAAGTGATGACCTAACTCAATATCACCCTCGGGCATTAGGGGCACCCGATGGAGTTTTCGAAAGAATGCAACCACGAAGGTTTCATGGCACATATGCATCACTAAGCATCACTACTAACCATTTGCATGGCATCTAGCACATAGCAAGATTATGAGTAAGCATGCATCATGTGGTGGTTCATAACTAGGTCACCACCGTAACTCTTATCATCATTCATTCGGAAACAAACGGGTTCCGAAGAACACAAGTGTATCATGGTCAAAGGGCTGCTTGCCTAGATTGGCTTGGTCTTCAAAGTCTTCAAATCCTTCCCCACCTTCTTCTTCAGCAACCTCGTCAATTACGGTATCTAAACGTCACAAAATAACAACGGGAAAATAAGACCACAATAAAAACAGAAAAATCAAAGTGCTCAGAAAAATGTCAACTTATTTTCTTTAAATACTAGAGGGAAAACTAAGATGGCAAAAATTCTTAGTTTGAGTTTTGGAGTTGCAGAATGGGATCTAAGGATTTTTGAACATAAGTTTTAATGTTCAAATTTGAATTTAAATTTGAACAGAACAGAAAAGGTTCATGGATATGTGTGAAAGTGACACCATTAAATAGGTTGGAATTTTACAAGATTTTAGGAGTTGGAATTAATTCATTTGGACAAATATTTAATTCTGTGAAATTATTTGAAATAATTACAGAAAAGAATAAAAGAAAAAGGCCCTATGCCACTGGGCCAGAACGGCCACAGTGCACGGCCCAGGGCGAATAGCCCACCGCTCAGGCGCCAGCGCACGCGTGGCAGGTTTTTAAACCTGATGGGCGGGGCCCGGCGGTCTGTGGCAGAGAGGGAAGAGAGAGAGAGAGGTGAGGATGACAGGCGGGGCCCGCCTGTCATCTTCAACCTTGCGGTCAGAGCGACGGCGAGCTCACCGGCGGCGATTCCGGACACGGCAGGGCAAGCTGAGGGTAGGAATGGGCTCAGCAGCGAGTCGCCATTCCAGTGGTGGTGGTGCGGCTCGCCGGAGGGGTCTGGTTCGCCGACGGCGAGGACACGAGGCGGAGGAGCGTCGGGAAGATCCTGGCTGGCTCGCTCCGGGCTGCAATAGGAGTGGGAGAAGGAGGGGAACGGGTCAGTGAGGTACGGCGGCTCTAGATCGAGCAAGAGTTGGGGCGGAGGAGGGCTGTACCGCGAGATCTCCGGTTGCCCGACGCGGCAGAGCTCCGGTCGATCCCGAGCACTGAGGCTCTCTGAGGGCGAGTGGGTGGTGCTGGTGTGCTACTGGGGGTGTGGGGAGGAGATGGGTGCTGCTCGAGAGGCTGGGGGCGTGCTTATATAGCCGTGCCCTGGTCCACCGTGGACTCGTGCGCCGGCGAGGTTACGGGCGAGGCCAGAGGCCGTGCAGGCGCTCGTGTTCGAGTCGGGATGGTTCATGGATGAGGTCTACGCCTAGTAGAGGGAAGAGGAGGAGCGGGGAAGGCTCCAGAGGGCGCGCGCGTGTGAGGCCGACGAGTGGAGCTCGCGGGCGGCCAGCACGCGTGCGAGGGCGGCCACTTGAGGGAGAAGGAGGAGGGGGACAGCGCCGGGGGAGGTCGCGGACGTCGAGGCGCATCGGTTGGCGTGAGGGGGGAGCACGAGGTGGTCGGGGGCGAGGGATTGGGCGAAGCTACAGTGCGGGTGCACACTGTAGCGCACTCTGGAGCGCGACTTCTGCATGCCACGGCAGTTCGTTGGCTCACTGGACGTGTCCGTCGTGTCTGGGGGGTCCAGCATGAATTAAACTACCTGGCTGTGGCCTTGGATGCTCTGGATGATCAGTGAGAGAGGAGTGAAGCTGGTAGATAGGTAGAATTTGGCTGTCCAGCAAGGTAACTTAGGGTTTTCACCCCTCAATCATGGAGCTGTGGACATGGGGAAGTTACTGGAGATAGAATGTAACTAGGTGAAGCTGTGGTAGAAAGTTGAGGCAAAAGTAAATAGTAAAAGAGGTCAAGAAGATGGTTTTGGTAAAGTAGCAGAAGGTGTTTGATCAAGTTTTAGGCAAGCAAATGATCTTCACTAGCCATGACACTTAGCAGGATTGAATGTCATATGGAAATAGGGTGTTTCACCAAATTTGGGCTCATTTGCAGAAACTAGCCAATGTAACTTTGGTGAACCCTATAAATCAACAGAAATGGCTTCATCATGTTTAAGTCAAGCTAATCATCTCCCCTTGATGCACCACTTGGTGTAGTGTCATCATTTGGGGTTATGATCATGCCCACAAAGTTGGAAGCTCCAGGTAAAAAGTTGGTAATGTAAAGTTGTTCAAATTTGAATTTGAACAGAAATGGTTTTGGGGTATTCGGATCAAGTTGCCCTACTCCAAATCTTGTGCCATTTGGTCTAGATGCCTTATTAGGCCTTTCTAGCATGTGCACCAAGTTTGAGGGCACTTTGATAAGTTTGGCAATGTAAAGTTGCTCAAACTTCCAATATGGACATAATGGTTTTGAAGGGTTTTGTGGGTGTTATCTTGCTTCCCAAGCCATGGGGCTTGGCAAGATCATCAAATATGTCATATGTGACATGATAGAATTTCCCTGGAATTTTTGGAGAATATTTCCTTTGTAAATATTTCAAAAGCTTGAAATATCCAGAAAGGGTTTGAGAGGGGTTAGCCCATTATTTTGAACATGACCAAGTGTTGAAACTCTTATATATGGACAATATATGTCCTATGAGTCTCCCTGAATTTTGGCAAACATTTTTGAAATACTTAAATAATTATTCCCTATTAAAGACCATTTCTGGCCTTAAGAAAAAGCTTTTAAATAATATAGGAAAATAACTTTTAAAATTATACTTTTGTGGTTTCTAGGAGTCCTATGACTACTAGGTCTCAAATATACTTTTTGAAATAATTTTTTCACCATAAATCAAGCACTTGTAGTGCAAACCTCAATTCAGGGGTTTTTGGAATACTAAATTTTGAAAATACATTTTGGCCAAATTAATTTTATAAGAAAATACTATACTGCTATATAACACTTGGCATGATCATTGGGCAGAAGTTTTGGGTATGGAGATGAATTCCACAAGAGGTAATAGTTGACTTTAATGAGCACATGAAAAACACATGAAGAAAAACTCAATTCCAAATAAAAGCCAAATGATGCCAAAAAAGTTTGCTGGTCCAAATTTTCATGCTTCATTGATGCAAATAACATGTTACAAAATGCAGGGTGTGACATATCATGGAGCGGCATCAACATGCCGTGGTAAAAAAATTGTCCCATTTGGGGCAGGTTTGGGTATAAGCTTCTCACAAACCTTAGCTTCTCACTAAAGGAAATATGCCCTGAAGGCAATAATAAAGTTGTTATTTATATTTCCTTGTATATCATGATAAATGTCTTTTATTCATGCTAATATTTTATTCACCGGAAACTTGATACATGTATGAATACATAGACAAAACAGAGTGTCCCTAGTATGCCTCTACTAGACTAGCTCGTTAATCAAAGATGGTTATGTTTCCTAACCATAGACATGTGTTGTCATTTGATCAACGAGATCACATCATTATGAGAATGGTGTGATGGACAAGACCCATCTGTTAGTTTAGCACTAGTATCGTTTAGTTTTACTGCTATTGCCTTGTTCATGACTTATACATGTTCCTTTGACTATTAGATTATGCAACTCCCGAATACCAGAGGAACACCTTGTGTGCTATCAAACGTCACAATGTAACTGGGTGATTTTAAAGATGCTCTACAGGTGTTTCCGAAAGTGTTTGTGGTGTTGGCATAGATCGAGAATAGGATTTTTCACTCCGAGTGTCGGAGAGGTATCTCTGGGCCCTCTCGGTAATACACATCTTAACAAGCCTTGCAAGCAAACGACTAATCAGTTAGTCATGAGATGATGTATATCGGAATGAGTAAAGAGACTTGCCGGTAACGAGATTGAACTAGGTATGATGATACCAACGATCGAATCTCGGGCAAGTAACATACCGATGACAAAGGGAACAACATATGTTGTTGTGCGGTTTAACCGATAAAGATCTTTGTAGAATATGTAGGAACCAATATGAGCATCCAGGTTCCGCTATTCGTTATTGAACGGAGATGAGTCTCGGTCATGTCTACATAGTTCTCGAACCCGTAGGGTCCGCACGCTTAACGTTCGATGATGATCAGTATTATGAGTTTATGTGTTTTGATGTACTGAAGGTTGTTCGGAGTCCCGGATGAGATCATGGACATGACGAGGAGTCTTGAAATGGTCGAGACATAAATATTGATACATTGGAAGGTTATATTCGGACACCAGAAGGGTTCCGGGGGTCACCGGATAAACACCGGAGTACCGGGGAGTTATCGGAACCCCCCGGGGGCTTAATGGGCCTACATGGGCTTTAGTGGAAGAGAGAGGAGGCAGCCAATAGGTGGGGCGCACCCCCAAGCCCAATCCCAATTTGAAGGGGGGCCGACACCCCTTTCCTTCTTCTCTTCTTCCCCTTCCTTCCCCCTCCTAGTTGGACTAGGAAAGGGGGGACACCTACTCCTAGTTGGAGTAGGAATCCCCCCTTGAGGCGCGCCATCGGAGGCCGGCCGGCCCCCTCCTCCACTCCTTTATATACGTGGCCAGGGGAACCCCATAGATACATAAGTTGATTTTTTTTAGCCATGTGCGGTGCACTGTTACACACCTTGGTCATATTGTCGTGGTTCTTAGGCGAAGCCTTACGTCGGTAACTTCATCAACACCGTCACCACACCATCATGCTGATGAAACTCTCCCTCGGCCTCAAGTGGATCAAGAGTTCGAGGGACGTCATCGAGCTGAACGTGTGCAGATCACGGAGGTTCCGTGCGTTCGGTGCTTGATCGGTTATATCACGAAGACGTTCGACTACATCAACTGCGTTACTAAACGCTTCCGCTTTCGGTCTACGAGGGACATCTAACTTGTTTTTGTAGGGCATGTTGTGATGTGATATGGTCAAGACGTGATGAGTTATACCTTATTATATGAGATGACCATGTTTTGTAAATTATCGACAACCGGCAGGAGCCTTATGGTGGTCTCTTTATTGTATGAATTGCGAAAGCCATGTAATTGCTTTACTTTATCACTATGAGTTAGCGGTAGTAGTAGTAGCAATAGTTGGCGAGATGACCATGACGCTACGATGAAGATCATGGTGTCAAGCCGGTGACGATGAAGATCATGACGATGCTTTGGAGATGGAGATCAAAAGCACAAGATGATGATGGCCATATCATGTCACATATTTTGATTGCATGTGATGTTTATCTTATTATGCTTCTTATTCTGCTTAGTACGGAGCTAGCATTATAAGATGATCCCTTACAAAATTTCAAGGTACAAGTGTTCTCCCTGAGTATGCACCGTTGTGAAAGTTCGTCGTGCCGAGACACCACGTGATGATCGGGTGTGATAAGCTCTACATTCAAATACAACGGGTGTAAGATAGTTTTGCACATGTAGAATAATCGGGTTAAACTTGACGAGCCTAGCATGTACAGACATGGCCTTGGAACACTGGAGACCGAAATGTCAAGCGTGAATCACGCTCAACATAAGATGTTCACCATTGAAAACTACTCCATCTCACGTGATGATCGGACATGGTTTAGTTGATTTGGATCACGTGATCATTTAGATGACTAGAGGGATGTCTATCTAAGTGGGAGTTCTTTAGTAATATGATTAATTTAACTTTAATTTATCATGAACTTAGTCGTGATAGTTTTTGCATATCTATGTTGTTGTAGATCAATGGCCCGTTCTACCGTTCCCTTGAATTTTAATGCGTTCCTAGAGAAAGCTAAGTTGAAAGATGATGGTAGAAACTACACGGACTGGTTCCGTAACTTGAGGATTATCCTCATTGCTGCATAGAAGAATTATGTCCTTCAAGCACCGCTAGGTGACAGGCCTGCTGCAGGAGCAACTCCTGGCATTATGAACATCTGGCAAGCTCGTTCTGATGACTACTCGATAGTTTAGTGTGCCATGCTTTATGGCTTAGAATCGGGACTTCAAAGATGTTTTGAACGTCATGGAGCATATGAGATGTTCCAAGAGTTGATATTAATATTTCAAGAAAATGCCTGAATTGAGAGATATGAAGTCTCCAATAAGCTCTATAGCTCCAAGATGGAGGAGAACAGTTCTATCAGTGAACACTTACTCAGAATGTCTGGGTACTACAATCACATGACTCAACTTGGTTGCAAAGTTGATGAAGATAGTGTTATTGAGAGAGTTCTTCAATCACTGCCACCAAGCTATAAAGGCTTCATGATGAACTATAAGACTATTCCCAAGCTCTTTGTTATGCTCAAAGGTGCGGAGGTAGAAATCAAAAAGGAGCATCAAGTGTTGATGGTTAACAAGACCACTAGTTTCAAGGAAAAGGGCAATGGAAAGAAGGGGAACTTCAAGAATAATAGCAAGCCAGTTGCTACTCTCGCGAAGAAACCTGTCGTGGAAGTGTCACGGCAGATGTCCTAAGGTAAGGACTTGATTGTGGAGCCATAGCGATGTGGTTAGCTTAAAGGGGTTAAGAACAAGACAAAGGACACAGGGAGTTTATACTGGTTCGGCCCCTGCGGTGAGGGTAAAGCCTACTCCAGTTAGGTTTGAATTGCCGGGGTGTCAACTGCTAGGTTGCGGATGCGCTGGCCTAGCCCTCGATCTCTTGTTTCTTGCCCTAAGCCGCTGCCGGATCGTCCCCTTATATACACGGGTTGACGCCCTGCGGCCTACGGAGTCCCGGACGGCTCATACAATCGTGTCCGGCTCGGTGACTCATATTACACGCCTTACATTACAAGTTACATATATGGCGGTTGATACTTACAGGCCTTTAGCCGCCATGGGCCTTGGGCCCTTATCTAAGCCACCAACTTTAATGAGCTTCTGGGCTGGTCTTATGAACCACCGTCGGGTAACCCGGCCCCTCCTGGGCAGGTCATATGAAATACTTATATCCCCAACATTAGGCCCCAGGTTGATCTTGAAGTTGTTCATGTCAATCTTTCCTCATCTTCTTGTGAGAGACTGTAAACCGCCGTCACCTTCGTTTTTTAAATGACAGTGATCCGCCATGACGTCAGCTTTTGAAATAACGATAACCTGCCGTGACGTCACTTACTTGGGAATAGTCCAGATCTTAACAAATCTTCCGTATTTATTGGTATTCCGAGAATCGAGGCGCCTGCACAGTTATTTACCTATTTTCCCATCTCCTCGATGTTCGCGCCTGACCTTTATCCACTTAGCTTATAAATAGGGCCGAAGGTCCCTTTCCATTCTCTCCTTCGTCACCTTCTCTTCGTCTCCTTCCTCGTGCCGTCCCAGCAACCAAACTCCGCCCTCGCTGTCGCCCTCTGCTTCGTCTTCACTAACAGCCGCTGCGTCAACCCAACGTGACCAGGTCTCTTCCGCGCACCGCCGCCATCGTCTTACCTTCTCAGGTACATTCTTGTCTTTCTCCTCCCAGATCCATTAGGGTTCCCGTGAAGTTCTTCCGAGTTCATCTCCTTCTTCCTCTGCAACTATGGCTTCTTCTTCTGAACTATGATGTCTCTTTGTATGCTGATGTTGATAGCATTTCTTTAGTCAATATTGTAAAATCTCATCTCTACGGATAACTGGATTCGTCTCTTAGAACGGCATCATATCGATCTTAAGTTTTGCCTGTTCGTCATTTAATCTTGATTTTCGAGCAGCCGTAGATCCAAAATTACCGCCGCTACTTGTGAAAACGGTTTTTTCCAGACTTAGTAAATTTGTTTTTTTGAACACTCTCATCTGCCATGGCGTCTTAATCTTCCAGCTTATGATTACTCTTATGCCATTAGGCCCCATTTAAACCGCCATGCTGGACTTGTAGCAATACATTATCTCCAGCTTTTCTGAACCGGTAATAATCTTTCACCTATTAGGTTTGCTTGTTCACAATGCCGCCAAAGACAGTCACCACATGCAACTGGGTTCCCTCAATTGTTACTGAAGCTACACTCGCCGACTTTGTCAGAGTCGGGTATCTGCCTAATGCTCCAATTATGCCTTACCGTGCTCCTAACCCGGGCGAAGAAAGACCTGCACCCACAGATGATGAAGTGATTGTTTTTACTGACCACATGAACCGGGGTTTCTCACCACCCGGCTCTAAATTCTTCAGAGATGTCCTGCACTTCTTCCAGCTACATCCCGAAGACATCGGACCCAATTCCGTGTCAAATATCTGCAATTTTGAAGTTTTTTGTGAAGTATATCTTCAAGAGGAACTCATCATCTTGCTTTTCAGGGAGTTCTTTTACTTGAACTGCCAGAATGAATTTACCAATGGCCCTAGCCTGGAGCTTTGGGTTGTCTCTATCCAAAGAAGGAGAGAATCTATTTTTACTTATGCCTGTCTGCCGAGTCATCCGAAAGATTGGAACAAAACTTGGTTTTATTGTAAATATACTTCTCCGGCTGATGAGCTCCTTTGCCGGGTCTCCGTACTCAATGTTTGGACGCCAATCATCCTCTTGCTGAAAAGCTCACTGCTGCCGAACGCAAGTCAATTGCCACCACTCTGTCAAAGGTGAAGGCCCTTCTGGGAAACCGTTTAACTGGAATTGATTTAGCTCGGTGCTGGCTTGCTTGGCAGATTATTCCTTTAAGCCGTAGGTCCGGCTTAATGTGTGAATATACTGGAGAGAAGAATGATCCTTTGCGCCATAGCTCTGAAGACCTAGAGGAAAATGTCATCACAGATATGACAAAAACTGTTTTAAATGAATCCTTGTGTGACTATAGCAAAGTGGGCCTGTTGCCTTTCTGGAAATCTAACCTGGCACCAGAGGTAACTCTTAATTTTGACTGTTGCCATTTTATAATTCAGCTCCATTGCCAATGTTAAATTCGTCGCCTCTCGCAGGCTGAGTCGGCCTTCTGGAAGAAATCTTATGATCATGAAGCCGCCCAGAGAGCCAGAGTCGCCAAGAAAGCTGTTAAGAAGACTAAGAAGAAAACCAGTGCTTCTAGTATGTTTGAACTGAATTACGGCACTGAGTCGGAGGTAGTCCTTGACTCTCTTGGCTCTTATTTCAACTATCTTATTGACACTGATTATTACCAGGATGACACAAAGGCCAGTCAGGCCGCAGATGAAGAGGTAATTACTATTTCCTCCGGCTCAGAATCCTTGTCAAGACAAAAAGTTCGACGAGTTATCCGGAAAGTAAGCTTTTCACACCCTTCAGCTCATTTAGATCCTCACTTTCTTTTGAAGCAACAGCAACACGAGAGCCGCCGTCGGACCCGAAACTCTGGAGAAGTGGAATTGTCCTCCGGCTTGCCCAATACTCCGCCTCGACGAAAACGCCAGAATGAGGTACTTCCGTTCACAAACTCTCATTATCTGCCAATGGGTCTTATTCAGTAATCGCTGAACTCGTCTGATTCAAATTAACAGGAAGCTTCTCGTTCATCCTCCGGCGATTCATCTCAGAGTCAACTTCCGACTTTCAAGACCGCTCCTGGGTTAATGACTTGTCCTTTGTTCATTTTAACTTTAGATCTTTATAACCTTGCAGCAACTTACTGCTATTGATGCAAAGGCCAAGCAAAACCTATTAAGAGGGCCAGGGCGACTAAACCGACGGCTGACCCCAAGATTATTGAGCCGGCACTGCAGGCGTCGGCAACAGATGCTCAAAGGCCAACTGAAGAGGTTACTCATGACGCTCCCCCCGAGGTGCCCGATGCCACCACTGCTCCTGCCAAGGATGATTCTGCACCTGCCAAACCCCCTGCCCCATCTGAACCAACAGAAGATCGATCTGAAAATGTTACATTTATTGGCACTAGTTTCAGAGAGCCGGGCAACCCAATAGTATTAGCCAAACACACCGCAAAGCAAGAACTTGTTGAAAACCGGCGCGTGCGGTTTGACATGTCACAGTACACACAGTTGAATATTGGCGATGTCTTGTCTGGTTTTCTCAGTCAGGTTCATAGTAATCGTGATCTTGAAATCGACATGGTGAAGTAGATGCATCAATAATTTGAGGTAATGCTCTTGACCAATTTTTGACTGTCCTTCCAACCCCCAAGTCTAATGGATATGATAAAACTGAATATTCTATAGACTTTAGTTCGGCTTGTCACTTAACCAAAAAATCCCTTCTTAAAGAACATTGCATGTGTAGCCCCCAAGGGTCGGCTTAATCAAGTTGAATGAGCTGGTCCTTATTAATATTGCATATAACTTGCCTACACATCATCCTTAAACCGGTGGTAGAAACCAAGTTGCCATCAGCTACCATAATTATCTTGACATATAAAACCGATGTACAGTAGCCCCCAAGTGCCAAGTGTTGTTGCTTGCAAAGTGCTTGGGACTTTTATGCTTAGCAATATATTAACTTCTGAAAAAAATTCGCATCCATTAGCCCCCAAGGGTCAAGTGCTTTTGCTTGCAAAGTTCTTGAGACTTAATAACATGGATCTTGCTCAGAAAGAAAACTTCAGCCTCCATTAGCCCCCAAGGGTCATGTGCTCTTGCTTGCAAAGCGCTTGAGAATTTAAAATCATGAATCCAGCTCAGAAAGAAAACTTCAGCCTCCATTAGCCCCCAAGGGTCAAGTGCTCTTGCTTGCAAAGTGCTTGAGACTTAAAATCATGAATCCGACTCATGCTTACTTTACTTGTGCAGGAAGTGACCGCTGAATTACAGACACAGCTAAAGGATGCTTGTGAACGGCTTAAGCGCCAAGAATCGGAAACTCAGAAAGCCGAATCCAAGTTCCAGTTTAGGTTGTCTGAAGCGAATGATTTGAAGGGTAAACTTGAGTCCGAGGAATCTGCATGGACTAAAGAAAAGGCTGCCTTAGTGCAACAGGCTAAAAAGCCGAAACATCTCTTGAAGCGGTGACGATAGAGCGCGCCGGCTTACAACACCGTGTCTCAGAAATGATTGCAACCATCTTTGGTAAGCCGCCATAGTCAACTTGTAGAAGCTTGGGAGAACTTAACACGTTACTGATCAACTTAATGGTTATGTAGGTAAAAGAAGCAGTATTCTTGGCAAGGATCCACTTATGAAGCTAAAAGCCGTCTATACTCGCGTGGAACAATTGTACACTAGGGCGCAGCGTGCCCTGGCTGTTATCTCTCCGTCCAGCCAAGCACCAACATTCTTTGTAGATATCTTGCGAAGACTCTCCATTCTGCCTGCTAGGATAGATGAAATCAAACGGTCATCTGCGAGAGCCGGCGCTGTCACGGACTTAAGCCGGGCTAAGGCATGGCTTCCCGAGCTGGAAACATCCGACCTGGCTACTGGGTATCTGAGTTTGAAAGAAGACGGCTCAGCCTTTGACCATAAAGACTTCACTGCTTGTGTCAAGGACATCCGGCCATTGGTCACTTTGATTGCAAATGAAACGGATTTGTCGAAGTATCAACCGGCTTATGATGCAGAAAAATCAGAAGATGCCCACTCCTTCTTATAAAGTGATGGATCTGATTCCTCCAGTTAGCAAGCATACCTTTGCCCGTGAAATCGATCCCACTGACCTTATTGATGGGGCGGCTAAATTTGAAGCTCTGGCTGGCTTGGATTGGTTGACGCAGAATTTTCAAACAGTGGAGGACGTAGAACCGGCGGCGGATGACCCGGAATCACCAAAGCAGCAAGGCCAAGGAGAATGATCCGTCGGGCGGCTCACGTACCTCCGATAGAAATATTTGGACCTTTGTCTAGCTCACAGCATTTTGTAATAGGATAGCGAAACACTTTTCCTGCCGGTTTATCGTACCAACTATCGCGCCGTCGTGCGCACTGCTTGCCTTTTGATGACATTATTGAAGGAAATATGCCCTAGAGGCAATAATAAAGTTGTTATTTATATTTCCTTATATCATGATAAATGTTTATTTTTCATGCTAGAATTGTATTAACCAGAAACTTAGTACATGTGTGAATACATAGACAAAAACAGAGTGTCCCTAGTATGCCTCTACTAGACTAGCTCATTGATCAAAGATGGTTATGTTTCCTAACCATAGACATGAGTTGTCATTTGATCAACGGGATCACATAATTAGGAGAATGATGTGATGGACAAGACCCATCCGTTAGCTTAGCACTATGATCGTTTAGTTTTATTGCTATTGCTTTCTTCATGACTTATACATGTTCCTATGACTATGAGATTATGCAACTCCCGAATACCGTAGGAACACCTTGTGCGCTATCAAACGTCACAACATAACTGGGTGATCACAAAGATGCTCTACAGGTGTCTCCGAAAGTGTTCGTGGTGTTGGCATAGATCAAGACTAGGATTTGTCACTCCGAGTGTCGGAGAGGTATCTCTGGGCCCTCTCGGTAATGCACATCATAATAAGCCTTGCAAGCAAAAGACTAATGAGTTAGTCACGAGATGATGTATTACGGAACGAGTAAAGATACTTGCCGGTAACGAGATTGAACTAGGTATAGAGATACCGACGATCGAATCTCGGGCAAGTAACATACCAATGACAAAAGGAACAAAGTATGTTGTTATGTGGTTTGACCGATAAAGATCTTCGTAGAATATGTAGGAGCCAATATGAGCATCTAGGTTCCGCTATTGGTTATTGACCGGAGATGAGTCTCGGTCATGTCTACATAGTTCTCGAACCCGTAGGGTCCGCACGCTTAACGTTTGATGACGATCGGTATTATGAGTTTATGAGTTTTGATGTACCGAAGGAGTTTGGAGTCCCGGATGAGACCGAGGACATGACGAGGGGTCTCGAAATGGTCGAGACGTAAAGATCGATATATTGGACGACTATATTCGGACATCGGAAAGGTTCCGAGTGATTCGGGTATTTTTCGGAGTATATGGGCCTTATTGGGCCATACGGGAATAGAGGAGAAAGGCCAAAAGGAAGGAGGCGCGCGCCCCCCCTCTGGTCCGAATTGGACAAGGGGTGTAGCCCCTTTTTCCTTCTCCCTCTCCACCTCTTTCCTTCTCTCCTACTCCGGAAAGGAAAGGGGAATCCTACTAGGACTTGGGAGTCCTAGTAGGACTCCCCACACTTGGCGCGCCCCCTCTAGGGCCGGCCTCTCCCTTTCTCCTTTATATACGGGGGCAGGGGGGCACCCTAGGATACACAAGTTGAATTGTTTTAGCCGTGTGCGGTGCCCCCTCCACAGAAACACACGTCAGTCATACCGTTGCAGTGCTTAGGCGAAGCCCTGCGCCGGTAGATACATCATATCTGTCACCACGCCGTCGTGCTGACGAAACTCTCCCGTGAAGCTCAACTGGATCAAGAGCTCATGGGACGTCATCAAGCTGAACGTGTGCTGAACGCGGAGGTGCCGTACGTTCGGTGCTTGATCGGTTGGATCGCGAAGAAGTTCGACTACATCAACCGCGTCACTTGACGCTTCTGCTCCCGGTCTACGAGGGTACGTAGACACACTCTCCCCTCTCGTTGCTATACATCTGGTAGATAGATCTTGGTGATCGTAGGAAAATTTTGAAAATACTACATTCCCCAACAGTGGTATCAGAGCCAGGTCTATGCGTAGATGATATGCACGAGTAGAACACAATGAGTTATGGGCGATACTAGTCATACTGCTTACCAGCATGTCATACGTTGCTTCGGCGGTATTGTGAGATGAAGCGGTCCGGACCGACATTACGCGTACGCTTACGCGAGACTGGTTTCACCGTTATAGCACTCGTTGCTTAAAGTTGACTGGCGAGTGTCTGTCTCTCTCACTTTAGCTGAATCAAGTGTGGCTACGCCCGGTCCTTGTGAAGGTTAAAACAACACATACTTGACGAAACATCGTTGTGGTTTTGTATGCGTAGGTAAGAACAGTTCTTGCTAAGCCCGTAGCAGCCACGTAAAACTTGCAACAACAAAGTAGAAGACGTCTAACTTGTTTTTGCAGGGCATGTTGTGATGTGATATGGTCAAGACATGATGAGATATACGGTTTTGTATGAGATGATCATGTTTTGTAAAGTTATCGGCAACTGGCAGGAGCCATATGGTTGTCGCTTTATTGTATGAAATGCAATCGCCATGTAATTGCTTTACTTTATCACTAAGCGGTAGCGATAGTCGTAGAAGCAATAGTTGGCGAGACGACAACGATGCTACGATGGAGATCAAGGTGTCGCGCCGATGACGAAGGTGATCATGACGGTGCTTTGGAGATGGAGATCAAAAGCACAAGATGATGATGGCCATATCATGTCACATTTTTTGATTGCATGTGATGTTTATCTTATTATGCTTCTTATTTTGCTTAGTTCGACGATAGCATTATAAGATGATCCCTTACTAAATTTCAAGGTATAAGTGTTCTCCCTGAGTATGCATCGTTGCGAAAGTTCGTCGTGCCGAGACACCACGTGATGATCGGGTGTGATAAGCTCTACGTTCAAATACAACGGGTGTAAGCCAGTTTTGCACACGCAGAATACTCGGGTTAAACTTGACGAGCCTAGCATATGCATATATGGCCTCGGAACACTGGAAACCGAAAGGTTGAGCGTGAATCATATAGTAGATATGATCAACATAAGATGTTCACCATTGAAAACTACTCCATCTCACGTGATGATCGGACATGGTTTAGTTGATTTGGATCACGTGATCATTTAGATGACCGAAGGGATGTCTATCTAAGTGGGAGTTCTTAAGTAATATGATTAAATTGAACTTTAATTTATCATGAACTTAGTCCTCGTAGTATTAGCATATTTATGTTGTAGATCAATAGCTCACGATGTTGCTCCCCGTTTATTTTTTATATGTTCCTAGAGAAAACTAAGTTGAAAGATGTTAGTAGTAATGATGCGGAATTGTTCCGTGATCTGAGGATTATCCTCATTGCTGCACAGAGAATTATGTCCTTGATGCACCGCTAGGTGACAGACCTATTGCATGAGCAGATGTAGATGTTATGAATGTTTTGACAAATGCTCGGTATGATGACTACTTGATAGTTTAAGTGCACCATGTTCTACGGCTTCGAACTGGGACTTCAAAAACGTTTTTGAATGCCACGGAGCATATAAGATGTTCCAAGAGTTGAAATTAGTATTTCATACGCATGCCCGTGTCGAGAGGTATAAGACTTCTGACAGTACTTTGCCTACAAGATGGAGGAGAATAGCTCAACCAGTGAGCATGTGCTCAGATTGTCTGGGTACTACAATTACTTGAATCAAGTGGGAGTTAATCTTCCAGATAAGATAGTAATTGACAAAGTTCTCTAGTCACTATCACCAAGTTAGTAGAACTTCGTGATGGACTATAATATGCAAGGGATGACGAAAGGAATTCCCGAGCTCTTCGCGATGCTGAAGTCGGCGAAGATAGAAATCATGAAAAAGCATCAAGTGTTGATGGTTAAAACCACTTGTTTCAAGTAAAGGGCAAAGGGATAGAAGGGGAACTTCAAGAAGAATGACAAGCAAGTTGTCACTCCCGTGAAGAAACCCAAAGCTAAAACTCAAGCCTGAAACTAAGTGCTTCTACTGCAAAGGAAATGGTCATTGGAAGTGGAACTTCCCTAGATACTTGGCGGATAAGAAGGATGGCAAAGTGAACAAAGGTATATTTTGATATACAGATTATTGATGTGTACTTTACTAGTGTTCATAGCAACCCCTGGGTATTTGATACCGGTTCAGTTGCTAAAATTAGTAACTCGAAACGAGAATTGCAGAATGAACATAAACTAGTTAAAGGTGAAGTGACGATGTGTGTTGGAAGTGGTTCCAAGATCGATATGATCATCATCGCACACTCCCTATACTTTCGGGATTAGTGTAAAACCTAAATAAATGTTATTTGGCATTTGCGTTGAGCATGAATATGATTTGATCATATTTGTTGCAATACGTTATTCATTTAAAGTCATAGAATAATTGTTATTCTGTTTACATGAATAAAACCTTCTATGGTCATACACCCAATGAAAATGGTTTGTCAGATCTCGATCGTGTGATACACATATTCATAATATTGAAGCCAAAAGATGCAAGGTTAATAATGTTAGTGCAACTTATTTGTGGCACTGCCGTTTAGGTCATATTGGTGTAAAGCGCATGAAGAAACTCCATAGTGATGGACTTTTGGAATCACTTGATTATGAATCACTTGGTGCTTGCGAACCATGCCTCATGGGCAAGATGACTAAAACTCCGTTCTCCGAAACTGTGGAGCGAGCAAGAGAGTTGTTGGAAATCATACATACTGATGTATGCGGACCAATGAGTGTTGAAGCTCGCGGCGGGTATCATTATTTTCTGACCTTCACTGATGATTTGAGCAGATATGGGTATATCTACTTAATGAAGCACAAGTCTGAAACATTTGAAAAGTTCAAAGAATTTCAGAGTGAAGTGGAGAATCATCGTAACAGAAAATAAGAGTTTCTACGATATGATCGTAGAGGTAAAATATTTGAGTTAGCGAGTTTGGCCTTCAGTAAAAATAATGTGAAATAGTTTCACTATTCACACCACCTGGAACACCATAGTGTAATGGTGTGTCCGAACGTCATAACCATACTTTATTGGATATGGTGCGATCGATGATGTCTGTTACCGATCTACCACTATCGCTTTTGGGGTTATGCATTAGAGACAACTACATTCACATTAAATAGGGCACCATCTAAATCCGTGGAGATGACACCGTATGAACTGTGGTTTGACGAGAAACCTAAGCTGTCATTTCTTTAAGTTTGGGACTGCGATGCTTATGTGAAAAAGTTTCAACATGATAAGCTCGAACCCAAATCGAAGAAGTAAATCTTCATAGGATACCCAAAAGAAACTGTTGGGTACATCTTCTATCACAGATCCGAAGGCAAGGTCTTTGTTGCCAAGAGTGGATCCTTTCTAGAGAAGGAGTTTCTGTCGAAAGAAGTGAGTGGGAGGAAAGTAGAACTTGATGAGGTAATTGTACCTTCTCCCGAATTGGAAAGTGGATCATCACAGAAACTAGTTCCAGTGATTCCTACACCAATTAGTGAGGAAGCTAATGATGATGATCATGAAACTTCAGATCAAGTTTCTGCTGAACGTCGTAGATCAACCAGAGTACGTTCCGCACCAGAGTGGTATGGCAACTCGGTTCTGGAAGTCATGTTACTAGACCATGATGAACCTGCGAACTATGAGGAAGCGATGATGAGCCCAGATTCCGCAAAATGGCTTGTGGCCATGAAATCTGAGATGGGATCCATGTATGAGAACAAAGTGTGGACTTTGGTTGACTTGCCCGATGATCGGCAAGCCATCAAAAATAAATGGATCTTCAAGAGGAAGACTGATGCTGACGGTAATGTTACTGTTTACAAAGCTCGACTTGTTGCAAAAGTTTTTCAACAAGTTCAAGGAGTTGACTACGATGAGACTTTCTCACCCATAGCGATGCTTAAGTCTGTCCGAATCATGTTAGCAATTGCCGCATTTTATGAAATCTGGCAAATGGATAACAAAACTGCATTCTTTAATGGATTTATTAAAGAAGACTTGTATATGATGCAACCAGAAGGTTTTTTCAATCCTAAAGGTGCTAACAAAATGTGCAAGCTCCAGCGATCCATCTATGGACTGGTGCAAGCATCTCGGAGTTGGAATATACGCTTTGATAAGTTGATCAAAGCATATAGATTTATACAGACTTGCAGTGAAGCCTGTATTTACAAGAAGTGAGTGGGAGCACTACAACCTTTTTGATAAGTATATGTGAATGACATATTGTCGATCGGAAATGATGTAGAATTTTCTGGAAAGCATAAAGGAGTGTTTGAAAAGAGTTTTTCAAAGAAAGACCTTGGTGAAGCTGCTTACATATTGGGCATCAAGATCTATAGAGATAGATCAAGACGCTTGATAAGACTTTCGATGAGTACATACCTTGATAAGATTTTGAAGTAGTTCAAAATGGATCATTCAAAGAAGGAGTTCTTGCCTGAGTTGTAAGGTGTGAAGTTGAGTAAGACTCAAAGCCAGACCACGGCAGAAAAATATAGAGAGAATGAAAGTCATTCCCTATGCCTCAGCCATAGGTTCTATAAAGTATGCCATGCTGTGTACCAAACATGTTGTGTACCTTGCCATGAGTTTGTCAAGGGGGTACAATAGTGATCCAGGAGTAGATCACTGTACAGTGGTCAAAATTATCCTTAGTAACTGGATGACTAAGGAAATGTTTCTCGATTATGGAGGTGATAAAGAGTTCGTCGTAAAGGGTTACGCCGATGCAAGCTTTGACACTAAATCCAGATGACTCTAAGTATCAATCTGGATGCGTATTGAAAGTGGGGGCAATTAGCTAGAGTAGCTCCATGCAGAGCATTGTAGACATAGAAATTTGCGAAATACATACGGATCTGAATGTGACAGACCCGTTGACTAAACTTCTCTCACAAGCAAAACACGATCACACCTTATTACTCTTGGGTATTAATCACATAGCGATGTGAACTAGATTATTGACTCTAGTAAACCCTTTGGGTGTTGGTCACATGGCGATGTGAACTATGGGTGTTATTCACATAACGATGTGAATATCGGTATTAAATCACATGGCGATGTGAGCTAGATTATTGACTCTAGTGCAAGTGGGAGACTGAAGGAAATATGCCCTAGAGGCAATAATAAAGTTGTTATTTATATTTCCTTATATCATGATAAATTTTTATTATTCATGCTATAATTATATTAACCGGAAACTTAGTACATGTGCGAATACATAGACAAAAACAGAGTGTCCCTAGTATGCCTCTACTAGACTAGCTCATTGATCAAAGATGGTTATGTTTCCTAACCATAGACATGAGTTGTCATTTGATCAACGGGATCACATCATTAGGAGAATTATGTGATGGACAAGACCCATCCGTTAGCTTAGCACTATGATCGTTTAGTTTTACTGTTATTGCTTTCTTCATGACTTAGACATGTTCCAATGACTATGAGATTATGCAACTCCCAAATACCGTAGGAACACCTTGTGTGCTATCAAACGTCACAACATAATTGGGTGATCATAAATATGCTCTACAGGTGTCTCCGAAAGTGTTCGTGGTGCTGGCATAGATCAAGACTAGGATTTGTCACTCCGAGTGTCGGAGAGGTATCTCTGGGCCCTCTCGGTAATGCACATCACAATAAGCCTTTCAAGCAAAAGACTAATGAGTTAGTCATGAGATGACGTATTACGGAACGAGTAAAGAGACTTGCCGGTAACGAGATTGAACTAGGTATAGAGATACCGACGATCGAATCTCGGGCAAGTAACATACCAATGACAAAAGGAACAAAGTATGTTGTTATGCGGTTTGACCGATAAAGATCTTCGTAGAATATGTAGGAGCCAATATGAGCATCCAGGTTCCGCTATTGGTTATTGACCGGAGATGAGTCTCGGTCATGTCTACATAGTTCTCGAACCCGTAGGGTCCGCACGATTAACGTTTGATGACGATCGGTATTATGAGTTTATAAGTTTTGATGTACCGAAGGAGTTCGGAGTCCCGGATGAGATCGGGGACATGACGAGGAGTCCCGAAATGGTCGAGACGTAAAGATCGATATATTGGACGACTATATTCGGACATCGGAAAGGTTCCGAGTGATTCGGGTATTTTTCGGAGTATATGGGCCTTATTGGGCCATACGGGAATAGAGGAGAAAGGCCAAAAGGAAGGAGGCGCGCGCCCCCCCTCTGGTCCGAATTGGACAAGGGGTGCAGCCCCTTTTTCCTTCTCCCTCTCCACCTCTTTCCTTCTCTCCTACTCCGGAAAGGAAAGGGGAATCCTACTAGGACTTGGGAGTCCTAGTAGGACTCCCCACACTTGGTGCGCCCCCTCTAGGGCCGGCCTCTCCCTTGCTCCTTTATATACGGGGGCAGGGGGGCACCCTAGGACACACAAGTTGAATTGTTTTAGCCGTGTGCGGTGCCCCTCCACAGAAACACACCTCGGTCATACCGTTGCAGTGCTTAGGTGAAGCCCTGCGCCGGTAGATACATCATATCTGTCACCACGCCGTCGTGCTGACGAAACTCTCTCGTGAAGCTCAACTGGATCAAGAGCTCGTGGGACGTCATCAAGCTGAACGTGTGCTGAACGCGGAGGTGTCGTACGTTCGGTGCTTGATCGGTTGGATCGCGAAGAAGTTCGACTACATCAACCGCGTCACTTGACGCTTCCGCTCCCGGTCTACGAGGGTACGTAGACACACTCTCCCCTCTCGTTGCTATACATCTGGTAGATAGATCTTGCGTGATCGTAGGAAAATTTTGAAAATACTACGTTCCCCAACAATTATGAGTCTCCAAGAGTTGGAATCCTTATTTTATCCTTGTGATGGTATTGGCGCGCAGTTCAATATAAACTGCCTCCTGCATATAAACAGAAACAAGTGCCCTGGCGGTTTACCGCCGGGTGGCTCACTGTGTCCAACCAATGCCACTGGGGACAGACGTCCAAAACCAGGGCCGATTTAACTGTTTAAACATAACCATACCTGAATACATAATTTAAACTGCTGGCTTAATCAGCCTCCATATGTTCATAACCCTGTAAAAGGTATAATTCCATGAAGTTTTTATTCTCGTGTGGTTGAGAGCCGTTCAGTAGATTTGGTTGTAGACACCCGGAGAGGATTCAAATATGAGCCATGAAGGGATGCAATTTTGGCCGATCTTGCAAAGAACACAACTTCAAAGCGAAAACTTTCAAGAAATCAAAGAGAAAACAGAAACAAAACAAACAAAAAACACTCGAGGCTTTTGCAGGCCGCCAAGCCAAAGGTTCTTCTTCAATGAAACTAGCCTTGGTGGCCCCTGGAAGATACGTGCGTGCTATGAGGAGGCTCTCACAGTACCCAATCAACATTTGAACCTAGACAAGTGCGGGTCTTTTTTTTGCTTGTTAAAGATAGACTTGCCTAGAGTACGCGGAGTCAGAGTTGCATCTTGCATCATAGGCCGAGTTATCCAAGTTTCAAGGAAGGCGGCATTTTGAGCCTGGATCTATCCTGACTATCTGTAGCACCGTGCTCTCGCAGTGACAGCCGATGTTTGAACCTTAGCAAGCTCAGGTCTTGGTCGAATACGCCATTAAGACTGGTTGCCAAGAGTTCGTCGGGTAAATCAAGATGACCTGATGGACTTGAAGCAGCTGGGCACAGGTAGGATGACCCACAGGTTATGTCCTCTTTGGTCGAATACGCCTATGTTTGAACATAACCTGGTCAAATGGGTAGTAATGTTGTGTTCTCTTTGGTCGAATACGCCTATGTTTGAACAGGAAACCCCCAAGTGACATACTTGCTGATTATTCTCATCAAGAGCTTATGTTGGAGCTGTGCTATGCATCCAACTCTTCAAGATCCCTTTGTTTTGAGTACTAAGCTTCTTGGGAAGATATGTATGATGATAATAGAGACTCAACTTTGAAAAAATGGCAGAGGCCCCGAATTGGCGGGGATGCCGGCTTTATTATATTGTACTAGTACTTACATCTTCGAATTACATCATGAGAGCCGGAGGCTTAAGTATAGTAAGGCCGGAGGTGAGCAATATTCCACGG
The DNA here is from genome assembly GCA_902687465.1 of Secale cereale. Lineage (NCBI taxonomy): Eukaryota > Viridiplantae > Streptophyta > Magnoliopsida > Poales > Poaceae > Secale > Secale cereale. The sequence goes on along the minus strand of LR738709.1, from coordinate 120,138,817 downwards.
CCAATTAGTCTCCTCTTCCAACGTGTGTGAGTCCTTGTGTTCTCGGATATCGATCAAGTAGTATCACCTGTTGTGCAGATTCTTGCTGACAGCAAAAGGTCCTTCCCAAGGCGGCGAAAGTTTATGCATGTCAGTCTGATCTTGGATGAGCCAGAGAACTAAGTTGCCTTCTTGAAAAGTTCTGGTCTTGACCCGCCGGCTGTGATATCGTCGTAAATCTTTTTGATAAATTGTCGATCGAGCCGCCGCAAGATCACGCTCTTCATCCAATCGATCCAACGCATCCTGTCGTGCCGTCTCATTGTCAGCTTACACGTAAGCCGCCACTCGGGGCGAGTCATGACGGATATCGCTAGGAAGAACCGCCTCTGCTCCGTGGACCATGAAGAAGGGCGTGTATCCTGTAGACCTCTTGGGTGTTGTATTAATGCTCCATAACACGGAAGGTAACTCTTCCACCGAACAACCCGGCGTTCTCTTTAGAGGAACCATGACCCGGGGTTTGATCCCTCATAAGATCTCTTAATTGGCCCGCTCTGCATGGCCATTGGACTGGGGATGAGCCACAGAAGATACATCAAGCCGGATATGCTCACGTTGGCAAAACTCCTTCATAGCACCCTTAGACAAATTAGTGCCATTGTCTGTTATGATACTGTGGGGGAAACCAAACCAGGAAATCACCTTCTTGATGAACTGCACTGCTGTTTCTGCATCACATTTGCTGACTGGCTCTGCCTCGATCCACTTGGTGAATTTGTCCACTGCCACCAATAGGTGGGTTTTCTTATCCTTGGATCTTTTAAAAGGTCCTACCATATCAAGCCCCCAAGTTGCAAACGGCCAAGTTATCGGGATCATCCTCAACTCTTGAGGCGGGACATGAGCACGCCGCGAAAATTTCTGACAGCCGTCACATTTACTGACCAAGTCCTCAGCATCAGCATGAGCCGTTAAACAGTAAAATCCATGACGAAAAGCTTTTGCTACAAGAGATTTAGAACTGGCATGGTGAGCACAATCTCCCTCATGGATCTCTCGTAGAATCTCACAGCCCTCTTCAGGCGAGACACAACGTTGAAACACGCCTGAAACACTACGGTCATGCAATTCTCCATTGATGATCATCATTGCTTAGACAGCCGGGTTATCTGCCTGGATAATATTTCATCCTCAGGTAACTCACCCCGGGTCATATAAGCCGAATAAGGAACTGTCCAATCTGGTATGACATGAAGAGCCGCCACCAATTGTACCTCTGTGTCAAGGATAGTGAGGTCCTCCTCTGTAGGCAACTTGACAGACGGGTTAAGCAGAACATCTAAAAATGTATTGGGCGGCACCGGCTTACGCTGAGATCCTAACCGGCTCAAGGCGTCCGCTGTCTCGTTCTTCCTTTGATCGATGTGCTCAACTTGGTAACCCTTAAAGTGACCTGCAATACCATCAACCTCTTGGCGATAAGCCGCCATGAGCGGATCCTTGGAGTCCCATTTGCCAGAAACCTGCTGAGCTACTAAATCTGAGTCACCGAAACATCTGACCCGGCTTAAATTCATCTCTTTAGCCATCCGAAGGCGATGGAGCAAAGCTTCGTACTCAGCTGCAGTATTAGTACATGGAAACATGAGCCGGAGGACATAAGAAGGCTTATCACCTCGTGGGGAAGTTAAAACAACTCCAGCCCCCGAGGCCTCCAATTGCCTGGACCCGTCAAAGTGAATTGTCCAATACGTATTATCTGGCTTTTCTTCAGGCGTCTGTAGTTCTGTCTAGTCATTGATGAAATCTACCAGTGCTTGCGATTTGATGGCTATTCGAGGCATATATTTTAAATCATGAGGCCCAAGCTCAATGGCCCATTTGGCCACTCGTCCTGTAGCTTCCCTATTCTGGATGATGTCTCTCAAGGTAGCAGAGCTCACGGCCGTAATGGCATGACCCAGGAAATACTGCTTGAGTTTCTGGCTCGCCATAAAGACTCTGTAAACCAGCTTCTGCCAATGTGGATACCTCTGTTTAGACTCGATGAGGACCTCACTAATGTAGTAAACCGGCCTTTGAACTAGATGCTCTTTACCAGTCTCCTTTTTTTCCACCACAATGGCCACACTGACGGCCCTCCTGTTTGCAGCAACATATAACAACAAAGGCTCTTTGTCAATGGGGGCCGCAAGAACCGGTGGCTCAGCCAATTGCTTCTTGAGTGCCTCGAACACTTGATCAGCAGCTTCAGTCCAGACGAAATCATCTGTCTTTTTCATCATTCGGTATAGAGGGATAGCCTTTTCACCTAAGCGGCTTATAAACCGGCTCAACGCCGATATCCGTCCTGCCACGCGCTGGACATCATTGATACATTTTGGTCGTGCTAGGGAGGTGATGGCCTTGATCTTTTCCGGGTTAGCTTCAATGCCTCTCTCAGAGACCAGAAAGCCCAGAAGCTTGCCTGCTGGAACACCAAAAACACACTTGGCCGGGTTAAGCATCATCTTATACACTCGGAGATTGTGAAACGTTTCCCTCTAGTCATTAATTAAAGTCTCCTTCTTCCTGGACTTGACCATGATATCATCCACATAAGCATGAACATTGCGCCCAATCTGACCGTGCAGGCAGTTCTGTACACACCTCTGGTAAGTTGCCTGGGCACTCTTAAGCCCAAAAGGCATAGATACATAGTAGAAGGCTCCGAACGGAGTGATGAAAGCCGTCTTCTCCTGGTCCTTAACTGCCATTTTGATCTGATGATATCCATAATATGCATCCAAAAAACTCAAGCGCTCACAACTCACCGTAGCATCAATAATCTGATCAATACGAGGGAGGGCAAACGGGTCAGCTGGACAAGCCTTGTTTAAATCTGTGTAATCCACACACATGCGCCACGTGCCATTCTTTTTAAGCACCAAAACCGGGTTAGCCAACCACTCGGGATGAAAAACTTCTATGATGAACCCGGCCGCTAAGAGCCGGGCCACCTCTTCACCGATGGCTTTCTGTCTCTCTTCATTAAAACGACGAAGAAACTGTGTGACCGGCTTATACTTTGGATAAATATTAAGAGTGTGCTCAGCGAGTTCTCTCGGTACACCCGGCATGTCTGAAGGCTTCCATGCAAAGATGTCCCGGTTCTCACGGATGAACTAGATGAGCGCGCTTTCCTATTTCGGATCTAGATTGGCACTGATACTGAACTGCTTGGATGAGTCGCCAGGACCAAAATCTACCACCTTGTTGTCATCTGCCGACTTAAACTTCAGCAACGGATCATGCTCTGTAGTTGGCTTCTTTAAATACGTCATATCTGCCGGGTCAACATTATCTTTGTAAAACTTGAGCTTCTCTGTGGCACAAACCGACTCTGCATAAGCTACATCACCTTCTTCACATTCCAAAGCTATGGTGCGACTCCCATGCACTATGATATTCCCCTTATGACCTCGCATCTTGAGCTGCAGATAAACATAACATGGCCTTGCCATAAACTTAGCATAAGCCGGTCTGCCAAATAAAGCATGGTACGGGCTGTGGATCCGCACAACTTCAAACATCAAGGTTTCTGTCCTGGCATCATACCCATCTCCAAAGGTTACTTCCAGATCAATTTTACCCACTGGATACGCCGACTTACCAGGCACAACTCCATGAAAAACGGTGTTCGACAGTTTAAGCTTCTTATCAGGTAACCCCATGCGATGGAAGGTATTATAATACAGAATATTGATGCTGCTCCCTCCATCCATGAGTACCTTGGTGAACTTATACCCTCCGACCTGAGGGGCCAGCACTAGGGCCAGCTGACCCGAATTATCAACTCGGGGCGGGTGATCTTCGCGGCTCCACATAATGGGCTGCTCAGACCATCTTAAGTAATGGGACACCGCCGGCTCAACGACATTCACTGCCCTCCTATGGAGCTTCTGGTCTCGTTTACACAGACTTGTGGTGAACACGTGGTATTGCCCATTGCTCAACTACTTTGGGTTACTTTGATAACCGGACTGCTGCTAGTTCCCTTGGCTATTCTGCTGATTGTTGCCGCCTTGACTGCCTTGTCCCTGAAAGTCGGAGCTGGAGCCACCGCCTCCATGACCCGGACCCTGAAAACCAGATCCTGAGCCGTCGTTTGGTCCATGACCGTTCTGGATGAACTCTCTGTAAGATCGCATGAAGCTGCAATCCTTCCATGCATGGGTGGCCGGCTTTACATCCGACCCGTGCTTCGGACACACTGATTCATCACCTCATCGATATTGTACCTTAGAGGTGGCTGATAACCCACAGGTGTAGGGGATCACAACAGTTTTCGAGGGTAAAGTATTTAACCCAAATTTATTGATTCGACACAAGGGGAGCCAAAGAATACTCTTAAGTATTAGCAGCTGAGTTGTCAATTCAACCTCACCTGGAAACTTAGTATCTGCAGCAAGATAGTTTAGTAGCGAAGTAATATGATAGTGGCGGTAGCGGCAATAAAAGTAACGATAGTGTTTTTGTAGTTTTTGTAATAGTAGAAACAGAAAAGTAAATAAGCAACAAGCAATATAGGAAAAGCTCGTAGGCATTAGATCAGCGATGGGAAATTTTGTCGGATGCAATTCATCATGTACAAGTTATAACCTAGGGTGACACAGAACTAGCTCCAGTTCATCAATGCAATGTAGGCATGTATTCCGAATATAGTCATACATGCTTATGGAAAAGCACTTGCATGACATCTTTTGTCCTACCCTCCCGTGGCAGCGGGGTCCTATTGGAAACTAAGGGATATTAAGGCCTCCTTTTAATAGAGTACCGGACCAAAGCATTAACACATAGTGAATACATGAACTCCTCAAATTGTGGTCATCACCACGAGTGGTCCCGATTATTGTCACTTCGGGGTTGCCGGATCATAACACATAGTAGGTGACTATAGACTTGCAAGATAGGATCAAGAACACACATATATTCATGAAAACATAATAGGTTTAGATCTGAAATCATGGCACTCGGGCCCTAGTGACAAGCATTAAGCATAGCAAAGTCATAGCAACATCAATCTAAGAACATAGTGGATACTAGGGATCAAACCCTAACAAAACTAACTCGATTACATGATAGATCCCATCCAACCCATCACCGTCCAGCAAGCCTACAATGGAATTACGCACGCACGGCGGTGAGCATCATGGAATTGGTGATGGAGGAAGGTTGATGATGATGATGATGGTGACGATCTCCACTCTCCGGAGCCCCGAACGGACTCCAGATCAGCCCTCCCGAGAGAGATTAGGGCTTGGCGGCGGCTCCGTCTCGTGGAACGCGATAATTCTTTCTCCTTGATTTTTTTTTCTCCCCAAAAGTGAATATATAGGATTTGGGGATACATCGGTGGAGCACCAGGGGGCCCACGAGGCAGGGGGCGCGCCCCCACCTTTGTGGACAGGGTGTGGCCCCCCTGGTTTGGATCTTCTTCAGGTATTTTTTATATTTTCCAAAATAATTCTCCGTGGATTTTCAAGCGATTCCGAGAACTTTTTATTTCTGCACAAAAACAACACCATGGCAGTTCTGCTGAAAACAACGTCAGTCCGGGTTAGTTCCATTCAAATCATGCAATTTAGAGTCCATAACACGGGCAAAAGTGTTTGGAAAAGTAGATACGTTGGAGACGTATCAACTCCGCCAAGCTTAAACCTTTGCTTGTCCTCAAGCAATTCAGTTGATAAACTGAAAGTTATAAAGAAAAACTTTGACAAACTCTGTTTGCTATTGTTGTTGTAAATATGTAAGCTAGCATTCAGGTTTTCAACAAGATCATGAACTAACCACATTCACAATAACCTTCAGGTCTCAAGACTACTCACGTCAGTGGCATAATCAACTAGGGAGCAATAATAATAAACCTTGGATGACAACACTTTCTCAAAACAATCATGATACAATATAACAAGATGGTATCTCGCTAGCCCTTTCTGAGACCGCAAAACATAAAGGCAGAGCACCTTCAAAGATCAAGGACTGACTAGACATTGTAATTCATGGTAAAAGAGATCCAGTCATGATCATACTCAATGCAAATTAATAGTAATACATGCAAATGATAGAGGTGCTCTCCTACTGGTGCTCTTTGATAAGAGGATGAAGACTCTGCATAAAAGTAAATAGATAGGCCCTTCGCAGAGGGAAGCAGGGATTTGTAGAGGTGCCAGAGCTTTATTTTTAAATAGAGATGAATAACATTTTGAGCGGTATACTTTCATTGTCAACATAACAACCAAGAATCTCGATATCTCCCATGCTACGCACATTATAGGCGGTTCTCAAACAGAATGGTAAAGTTTATACTCCCCCAACCACCAACAAACGCACTCCACGGCTAGCCCGAAACAACGGGTACCGTCCAAACCAGCAACAGCCCTGGGGGAGTTATGTTTAATTATTTTGATTTTGAGCATGGGACTGGGCATCCCGATTACCAGCCATTTTCTCATGAATGATGAGCGAAGTCCACTCATCGCGAGAGTAAACTACCTAGCATGGAAGATATAGACAGCCCTAGTTGATACATGAGCTGTTCGAGCATACAAAACAGAATTTCATTTGAAGGTTTAGAGTTTGGCACATACAAATTTACTTGGAACGGCAGGTAAATACCGCATATAGGAAGGTATGGTGGACTCATTTGAATAACTTTGGGGTTTATGGAAGTGGATGCACAAGCAGTATTCCCGCTTAGTACATGTGAGGGCTAGAAAAAGGCTGGGAAGCGACCAACTAGAGAGCAACAACGGTCATGAACATGCATTAAAATTAATCAACAATGAATGCAAGCATGAGTAGGATATAAATCACCATGAACATAAATATCGTGAAGGCTATGTTGATTTGTTTCAACTACATGCGTGAACATGTGCCAAGTCAGATCACTTAAATCGTTCAAAGGAGGATACCACCCCATCATACCACATCACAACCATTTTAATATCATGATGGCACGCAAGATAGACCATTATAAACTATCAGCTAATTAAGCATGGCATAAGCAGCTATGATCTCTAATTGTCATTGCAAGCATGTTTGATTCATAACAAGCTAAACCAGGAACGATGATCCATCATATTTACGAAAAACAGGAGAGGTCGAGTTCATACCAGATTTTCTCATCTCAATTAGTTCATCATTTATCATCCTTATTGCCTTTCACTCGGACGACCGAACGGTGTGGATAATAATAATAGTGCACGTGCATTGGACTAAGCTGGAATCTGTAGGCAATTAATGCAAGAGAGAAGACAAGGTAATGTGGCTCAAGGTTAAATCAACAATAAAGCATATGAGAGCAACTAAACATTTTCAATCATGGTCTTCTACTCTTAACCCCCAAAGAAAAGAAAAGAAACTATTTACACGGGAAAGCTCCCAACAAGCAAAAGAAGAACGGGAAATCTTTTTGGGTTTTCATTTTTACTACTACTACAAGCAAAGAAAGTAAACTAGCTAGAAGCTACAACTAATATATTTTTTGTTTTTCTAGGTTTTTCTAGCACAAAAGAAAAAGACTAAGAAAAAGAAATTGAAACTAAGCATGGATGGTACAGTGAAAGAGTATGAGCACCGACAACTAGAATAAGTGTGTGAACATGAATGTAAAGTCGGTGAGAAACACATACTCCCCCAAGCTTAGGCTTTTGACCTAAGTTGGTCTATGGCCAGTATTGGCCTGACGGATATCCAAAGTTATAGTTGGGGTTGTACTGAGATGCAACAGCCACCGCATGTTGAGCTGTAGCTCGAAGGCGGGCTGCCTCCGTCATGTTATAATAAGCATTTGCCTCCTCCATACTTATAGTGTATCTCCCTTTTGCCTGAAAGTTAAACAAAGTGGGGGTAGGAAGAACAATAGGGATGGAATGCTGCCTGTTAAAGATTAGTCGATATTTGAGGGTTTGATCATCCCACTCTATAAACCTGTGACTAGTCATAGCATGGCAATCTAAATAAGCAGGAGGTAAAGGTTCATCATTCTCGTGCACAAGCACACCAAGAAAGCGGGCTATGCGAGTGGCATAAATCCCACCAAATAAATTTCCAATTATACCATTATGTAGCCTACGTGCAACAATGGCTCCCAAATTATATTGTCTATCACCTAGTACAACACTTCTGAGAACACTCAGATATGGGACGCACATATGACAAGCCTCATCTTTACCATTTATGCATCTACCGATAAAGAGAGCAAAGTAATGAATAGAAAGAAAATGGATGCTCCCTATGGTAGCCTGTGTGATTTCCCTGGATTCCCCCACTGTAATACTAGCAAGGAATTCCCTAATTTCATATTTACGAGGATCACCCATACTGCCCCAATGTGGGAGCTTACAAGCATCATTAAAATCCTCTAAGTCCATGGTGTAAGATTTATCATACACGTCAAACAGTACAGTGTGAGAATTACGTCAAGATGAAAATTTAAACCTTCTCACAAAGCTATTAGTTAAGCCACGGTATTGAGGGCACTTATCTTGTATGAAGCCCTCAAGGTCAGCGTTGCGCACGTATGCGTAAAATTCATCCGTGATGACAGCCTGATCCATGAAGTCATGTGACGGCCATTCACAAGGCCGCACATCAGCATCCCTCGGTAGTTCTTCGTCCGGCTCACGGAACGCGAGCCTCGGTTCTTGCTTCCTTGAAGAACCACCTTGGAAGTTTTTCCTATGCATTTTTCTGAAATTTTCTGAAACTTTTAGTAACTGAAAATAAAAGTTAACCAAACTCAACAAGATTGATAGCAACAACTCCTATAAGTGCCTAGAGACTATATCATGCATTAGAACTACTTGGGACCAAGAAAATTTGACATGCAAGCTCAAGAACAAGGTCACCATAGCAGCATAAATTTGCAATAAATAGAGCACTAGAACAAAAACTAATTGGACCAATGGAGGAGTCACATACCAAGGAACAATCTCCCCAAATAGTTTGGTGAATGGTGCTTTGAGCAAGGAGATCAAAAATGGCAGCAAGATGAGCCAGAACTCGGGTTTGAGCTGGTTGTTGATTTTTTTGGGAGGAAGAAGAAGAGCATGGGTGCAGGAATAAGTGGAGGGGGCCACGTGGGGCCCATGAGGCAGGGGGCGCGCCTTGGGCAGGGGGCGCACCCTGGGCAGGGGGCGCGCCCTGGACCCTCGTGGCCAGGTGCTGGCTCCCCTCGCTGTGTGTTCTGTGCCATATTTTCTCAAATATTCTAGAAAAAATCATATTTCATTTTCATTGCATTTGGAGAACTTTTATTTTTGGGGTATTTTTTATTGCACGGATAAGTCTGGAAACAAACAGAAAATATTTTTTTTTTTTATTTATCCTAATTAACAGAAAGTAAAAGAAGGGTATAGAAGGTTTGTGCTATCTAGATTCCCCTATCCCATGCTCATCAAAAGGAATCCATTAACAAGGTTGATCATGTCTTGTTAATAGACTCTTTCCGAGTAACATGAAACCGGAGAATTTTCGAATAACACTAGGTTACCTCAATGGGGATATGTATGTCCCCAACAATAAGGATGTCATATTTCTTCTTGATAGTAGGAAGAGGAAATTCAAAACCTCCAATAGTAATAGTTGAAATTTTTCCAATATAATTGATACTATGGACCTGAGGTTGTTTCCTCGGAAAGTGAACCGTATGCTCATTACCATTGACATGAAAAGTGACATTGCCTTTGTTGCAATCAATAACAGCCCCTGCAGTATTCAAAAAGGGTCTTTCAAGAATAATAGACATACTATCGTCCTCGGGAATATCAAGGCTAACAAAGTCCGTTAGAATAGTAACATTTGCAACTGCAACATGCACATCCTCACAAATACCGACATGTATAGCAGTTGATTTATCGGCCATTTGCAAAGATATTTCAGTAGGTGTCAACTTACTCAAGTCAAGTCTATGGTATAAAGAGAGATGCATAACACTAACACCGGCTCCAAGATCACATAAATCATTTTTAACATAGTTTTTCTTAATGGAGCAAGGTATAGTAGGTACTCCTGGATCTCCTAATTTCTTTGGCATTCCACCTTTAAAAGTGTAATTGGCAAGCATGGTGGAAATTTCTACTTCAGGTATCTTTCTTTTGTTGGTAATAATATCTTTCATATACTTAGCATAAAGATTTGTTTTAAGCACATCAGTCAAACGCATACGCAGAAAGATAGGTCTAATCATTTCAGCAAAGCGCTCAAAATCCTCATCATCCTTTTTCTTGGATGGTTTAGGAGGAAAAGGCATGGGTTTCTGAACCTATGGTTCTCTTTCCTTACCGTTGATTATTTGATTGTGGGTTATCAAGATCAACAGCAGGTTCAATCTCTGCATCATTATCATTACTAGGTTGAGCATCATCATGAACATCATCATTAATATTATCACTAGGTTCATGTTCATTACCAGATTGTGTCTCAGTATCAAAAACAGATATATCATTAGGATTCTCAGGTGTGTCAGCTACAGGTTCACTAGAAGCATGCAAAGTCCTATCATTTTTCTTTTTCTTCTTCTTAGAAGAACTAGGTGCATATAAATTAGCTCTCTGAGAATCTTGCTCAATTATCTTAGGGTGGCCTTCAGGATACAGAGGTTCCTGAGTTATTTTACCACCTCTAGTTGCAACTTTAACAACATAGTCATTATTTTTACTATTTAATTCATTGAGCAAATCATTCCGAGCCTTAAGTACTTGTTCTACTTGAGTGGTGACCATAGAAGCATGTATACTAATGAGTTTTAGTTCACCTTTAGCTCTAGATAGATAATCACTCAAGCGTTCAATCATATAAGCATTGTGTTGCAATTGTCTACCAACATAAGCATTGAAGTTTTCTTGTTTCACAATAAAATTGTGAAACTCATCTAAACATTGGCTAGCAGACTTATAACGAGGAATATCACCTTCATCAAATCTATAAAGAGAATTTACCTTTACTACCTGTGTCGGGTTATCAAGACCATGTATTTCTTCAATAGGTGGTAAATTCTTAATATCTTCAGCTTTAATACCTTTTTCTTTCATAGATTTCTTTGCCTCTTGCATATCTTCAGGACTGAGAAATAGAACACCTCTTTTCTTCGGAGTTGGCTTAGGGGCTGGTTCAGGAAGTGTCCAATTATTTTCATTAGCCAACATATTATTCAATAGTAATTCAGCTTGTTCAACTGTCCTTTCCCTGAAAACACAACCAGCACAGCTATCCAGGTGGTCTCTGGAAGCATCGATTAGTCCATTATAAAAGACATCAAGTATATCATGCATTTCAAGAGGATGATCAGGCAAAGCATTAAGTAACTGGAGAAGCCTCCCCCAAGCTTATGGGAGACTCTCTTCTTTAGTTTGAGCAAAGTTATATATTTCCCGTAAAGCAGCTTGTTTCTTATGAGCGGGAAAATATTTAGCAGAGAATTAATACATCATATCCTGGGGACTACGCACACAACCAGGATCAAGAGAATTAAACCAAGTCTTAGCATCACCCTTTAACGAGAAAGGAAATAACTTAAGGATATAGTAGTAACGAATCTTTTCATAGTTGGTAAACAGGGTGGCTATATCATTCAACTTAGTAAGATGTGCCACAACAGTTTCAGACTCATAGCCATGGAAAGGATCAGATTCAACCAAAGTAATTAACTCAGGATCAACCGAGAATTCATAATCCTTATCAGTAACACAGATAGGTGAAGTAGCAAAAGCAGGGTCATGTTTCATTCTAGCATTCAATGACTTTTCTTATTAGCTTAGCTAATAATTTCTTAAGATCATATCTATCATTGCAAGCAAGAAAGTCTCTAGCAGTTTCTTCATCCATAACATAACCCTCAGGAACAACAAGCAATTCATATCTATTGGGAGAAGCCTCATCATCACTTTCATAAATATCGATAGTTTCAATATTTGCATTCTCCCTAACCTTAGCAATTTGTTTATCTAGAAATTCACCTAGTGGCACAGTATCTGGCATAAAAGTAGTTTCATCATACATAGCAGAAGTGGCATCATCAAGAACATACGACATATCAGATTCAATAGCAGGAGTAGGTGTCGCAAGTTTACTCATAGCAGAAGGAGAATCAAGTGCAGAGCTAGATGGAAGTTCCTTACCTCCCCTCGTAGTTGATGGTAAGATCTTGGTTTTTGAGTCCTTAAAATTCTTCACAGTGATCAACAGATATAAATCACAAGTGACTTAAAGAATAGAGCTATGCTCCCCGGCAACGGCGCCAGAAAATAGACTTGATAACCGACAAGTGTAGGGGATCGCAACAATTTTCGAGGGTAAAGTATTCAACCCAAATTTATTGATTCGACACAAGGGGAGCCAAAGAATACTCTTAAGTATTAGCAGCTGAGTTGTCAATTCAACCACACCTGGAAGCTTAGTATCTGCAGCAAGATAGTTTAGTAGCAAAGTAATAAGATAGTGGCGGTAGCGGCAATAAAAGTAACGATAGTGTTTTTGTAGTTTTTATAATAGTAGCAACGGAAAAGTAAATAAGCAACAAGCAATATAGGAAAAGCTCGTAGGCATTGGATCAGTGATGGGAAATTATGTCGGATGCAATTCATCATGTAGAAGTTATAACCTAGGGTGACACAGAACTAGCTCCAGTTCATCAATGCAATGTAGGCATGTATTCCGAATATAGTCATACGTGCTTATGGAAAAGATCTTGCATGACATCTTTTGTCCTACCCTCCCGTGGCTGCGGGGTCCTATTGGAAACTAAGGGATATTACGGCCTCCTTTTAATAGAGTACCGGACCAAAGCATTAACACATAGTGAATACATGAACTCCTCAAACTATGGTCATCACCGGGAGTGGTCCCGATTATTGTCACTTCAGGGTTGCCGGATCATAACACATAGTAGGTGACTATAGACTTGCAAGATAGGATCAAGAACACACATATATTCATGAAAACATAATAGGTTCAGATCTGAAATCATGGCACTCGGGCCCTAGTGCCAAGCATTAAGCATAGCAAAGTCATAGCAACATCAATCTCAAAACATAGTGGATACTAGGGATCAAACCCTAACAAGACTAACTCGATTACATGATAGATCCCATCCAAACCATCACCGTCCAGCAAGCCTACGATGGAATTACTCACGCACGGTGGTGAGCATCATGGAATTGGTGATGGAGGAAGTTTGATGATGACGATGGCGACGATCTCCATTCTCCGGAGCCCTGAACGGACTCCAGATCAGCCCTCCTGAGAGAGATTAGGGCTTGGCGGTGGCTCCGTCTCGTGAAACGTGATAATTCTTTCTCCTTGATTTTTTTCTCCCCGAAAGTGAATATATAGGATCTGGGGATACGTCGGTGGAGCACCAAGGGGCCCACGAGGCAGGGGGCGCGCCCTGGGCAGGGGGGCGCGCCCCCACCCTCGTGGACAGGGTGTGGGCCCCCTGGTCTGGATCTTCTTGTAGGTATTTTTATTTTTTCCAAAATAATTCTCCATGGATTTTCAAGCGATTCCAAGAACTTTTTATTTCTGCACAAAAACAACACCATGGCAGTTCTGCTGGAAACAGTGGCAGTCCGAGTTAGTTGCATTCAAATCATGCAAGTTAGAGTCCATAACAAGGGCAAAAGTGGTTGGAAAAGTAGATACGTTAGAGACGTATCAGTGGCCTCCCCGTGCGACGCTGGTTAAAATTTCATGCCCATGTATTAGCTACAAAAGCATTAGCCTTGCGTTTATTGCCACTGTGCTGATTGGCCGGGTTATACTGCTGTCCTCCCGGGTCATTACCCCTTTTTCCCTTTCCCGGACTGTCAGCTTTAGACTCGGGGTCCTTGGTACTATCAGAGTCGGCATACTTGACGAGCGCCGCCATGAGCTCCCCCACATCATTACAATGGCCCTTAAGCCGGCCTAGCTTCAGCTTGAGTTGAGGGAAATGACAATTCGTCTCTAACGTGATTATTGCTGATTCGGCGTTGATCTTATCTGAGGAGTGCATGATGGTTGAAACCCGGCGTACCCAACTAGCTGTTGACTCACCCTCGTTCTGAACACAAGAGTCTAGACCCACGATCGACATGGGCTGAGTACACGTGTCCTTGAAGTGCTTGATGAACCTGGTTTTCAACTCTGCCCATGACCCGATGGAGTTGACGCGTAATCCCTTTAACCAGTTGCGATCCGTGCCTTCTAGCATCATGGTGAAGTACTTAGCGCATGCAGCTTCGCTAACATCCAATATCTCCATCGCCATCTCGTAGCTCTCTACCCAGGCCTCAGGGGGTTGATCTGCTGTGTAGTTCGACACCTTGCGAGGACCCTTAAAATCCTTAGGTAACCGTCCGTTCCTTATAGCCGCCGTCAGACACGGCACACCCCACGCCCGGGAAGTTCTACCTGTTTCCACTGATGTTGTTGGGTAATGTGGCGCCGACTGATGATTGGCCGCCTGAACCGGCACATCCTGTCCCCTGGCGTCATGTCACGCCGGGTTATATCCATGAGGCGAGTTACGACGTCGCTCTCTGCTTGAAACCTCCGGCAAGTCAACGTGTCTGCTATAGCTAGCACTTGAACGGGGGGTTGAGTGAATCCGGTCTCGACTATAAGAATAGGCATGCTGCTGCTGTAGTGCTGTCTGAAGCAGCTCCTGTGCTCTCTGGGTTTCCATTGCCACCGGAGTTTCGCCCTCAACTGGTAAAGCCGCCAGCCTTGATTTTGTTGCTATCATGTTATCTAGAGGGTTGGAGTAGTGACCCGCCGGTGCCGGAGGATAGCGAGGGGACGGGCGGTTCTGATATGCATACAAATATCCGGTTGTACGCTGATGAAACGGACCGCCGGTCCTGGGCGCCTCTGCCGTCCGGTTTAATACCGGCGGACCACTGCCCCCTGTCCCATCTGAGAAAAGATTCCTTGGCTCATAAACAAAGGGGAGACGACTCTGTTGCTTTCTCCTTATCATGGCTTCATTAGCAGCGTTCTGTCCAACAGAGAGTCAGAAAGCTTCCGCTTGAATCCGCTAGGCTCGGGCATCCAGAACAGCCCGTTCTTCAGCCATCCTGGTGTTCTCGGCTACCATGTCCTCCCTAACTTGTGTTATCTCTTGCCACAACTTATCCACAGCCGTCTTGTGTTGATCCTGATTTTCTGGAGTAACCTCCGTTCCCATCAGAGTCGCCAGATTCTCCAATAGATCTGATAAAGCTTGAGTGGGCGGGTGTGCTAAGCCATCTGCGCCCGTCGCAGCTGCTGTCGCACTAGGTGTTATAGTCCCGACGACTGTTGACCTGAGAGCCGTATGGGTGCCGGCCATGAAGATCGCCACCCTATTCGGCGGCTCACTGAAGT
Organism: Secale cereale; assembly: GCA_902687465.1. Taxonomy (NCBI): domain Eukaryota; kingdom Viridiplantae; phylum Streptophyta; class Magnoliopsida; order Poales; family Poaceae; genus Secale; species Secale cereale. Next base: position 120,123,445 of record LR738709.1, on the reverse strand, counting down.
CCGGATTACTATTACCATCGGACGAGCCCCCAAGTCGTCCGTTCTGCATCCGATACATGGAGTTAGTCTCACATGTAGATGACTCACCATCAAAGAGAATAGTTGTTTCTTCATAATATCCGGAGCCTCTAGCGCCCTGGATGTATCCGACGAAAGCACGCTTCCTCGTGGGCCGAACCCGGGCGGGTCGCGCACACTGAGCCGGCTCGACGATGTCGGTGCAGATGTCCGGCTCAGGGCCCGATTAGCCGATTTTGCCGATGGATACGTGAATTCCGTCGAAGGGGACCTGATACCCGTACTCACTTGAGCCGGCCTCGGGACGCCAGCCTTCGTCATCGATGTAAAGCTTGCCGCGACGACTCTTAGTCATCCGGCCCACAATGTATCCCTCAAGCCCTTCGAAGTTGCCCTTCAAGAACTCAAAACCGCCAGCCGCAGGCCCCACGGTGGACGCCAACTGTCGTGGAAGTGTCACGGCAGATGTCCTAAAGTAAGGACTTGATTGTGGAGGCATAGCGATGTGGTTAACTTGAAGGGGTTAAGAACAAGACAAAGGACACGGGGAGTTTATACTGGTTCGGCTCCTGCGGTGAGGGTAAAGCCTACTCTAGTTTAGGTTGGAATTGCTGGGGTGTCGACTGCTAGGTTGCGGATGCGCTTGCCTAGCCCTCGATCTCTTGTTTCTTGCCCTAAGCTGCTACTGGATCGTCCCCTTATATACACGGGTTGACGCCCTGCGGCCTACGGAGTCCCGGCCGACTCATACAATCGTGTCCGGCTCGGTGATTCATATTACATGCCTTACATTACAAGTTACATATATGACGGTTGATACTTACAGGCCTTAAGCCACGGCGGGCCTTGGGCCCTTATCTAAGCCGTCGTCTTTAATGAGCTTCTAGGCTGGTCTTATGAACCGCCGTTGGGTAACCCAGCCCCTCCTGGGCGGGTCATATGAAATACTTATATCCCCAACAAAACCCAAGTCTGAAGCCAAGCTTGAAACTGAGTGCTTCTACTACAAAGGGACTCGACGCTGGAAGCGAAACTGCCCCAAGTATTAGGCGGATAAGAAGGATGGCAAAGTGAACAAAGGTATATTTGATATACATGTTATTGATGTGTACCTTACTAATGCTTGTAGTAGCACCTGGTTATTTGATACTAGTTTGGTTGCTAATATTTGTAACTCGAAACACGGGCTATGGATTAAACGAAGATTAGCTAAGGACGAGGTGACGATGCACGTGGGAAATGGTTCCAAAGTCGATGTGATCGTCGTCGGCACGCTACCTCTACATCTACCTTCGGGATTAGTTTTAGACCTAAATAATTGTTATTTGCTGCCAGCGTTAAGCATGAACATTATATCTGGATCTTGTTTGTTGAGAGACGGTTATTCATTTAAATCAAAGAATAATGGTTTTTCTATTTATATGAGTAATATCTTTTATGGTCATGCACCCTTGATGAATGGTCTATTTTTGTTGGATCTCGATCGTAGTGATACACATGTTCATACTATTGAAGCCAAAAGATGCAAAGTTGATAATGATAGTGCAACTTATTTGTGGCACATCCGTTTAGGTCATATTGGTATAAAGTGCGTGAAGAAACTACATACTGATGGACTTTTGGAACCACTTGATTATGAATCACTTGGTGCTTGCAAACCATGCCTCATGGGCAAGATGACTAAAACTCCGTTCTCCGGAACAATGGAGCAAGCAACTGACTTATTGGAAATTATACATACTGATGTATGCGGACCAATGAGTGTTGAGGCTCGTGGTAGGTATCGTTATTTTCTGACCTTCACACATGGTTTGAGCATATATGGGTATATCTACTTGAAGAAACACAAGTCTGAAACATTTGAAAAGTTCAAAGAATTTCAGAGTAAAGTAGAGAATCGTTGTAACAAGAAAATAAAGTTTCTACGATCTGATCGCGGAGGCAAATATATGAGTTATGAGTTTGGTCTTCATTTGAAACAATGTGGAATAGTTTCACAACTCTCGCCACCTGGAACACCACAACGTAATGGTGTGTCCGAACGTCATAACCGTACTTTATTAGATATGGTGCGATCTATGATGTCTCTTACCAATTTACCACAATCATTTTGGGGTTATGCTTTAGAGACTGTTGCATTCACGTTAAATAGGGCACCATCTAAATCCGTTGAGACGACACCTTACGAACTGTATTTGGTAAGATACCCAAGTTGTTGTTTCTTAAAGTTTGGGCTGCGATGTTTATGTGAAAAAGCTTCAACCTGATAAGCTCGAACCCAAGTAGGAGAAATGTGTCTTCATAGGATACCCAAAGGAAACTATTGGGTACACCTTCTATCACAGATCCGAAGGCAAGATATTCGTTGCTAAGAATGGATCCTTTCTAGAGAAGGAGTTTCTCTCGAAAGATGTGAGTGGGAGGAAAGTAGAACTTGATGATGTAATTGTACATTCTCCCGAATTGGAAAGTAGTTCAACATAGAAATTAGTTCTTGTGATTCCTACACCAATTAGTGAGGAAGTTAATGATGATGATCATGAATCTTTAGATCAAGTGGGAGACTGAAGGAAATATGCCTGTTCCACGAGCAAAACAAGATCAGCACCAAGACTCCATGGGTGTTAGAATCATTACTATGTAATCTAGATTATTGACTGTAGTGCAACTGGGAGACTGAAGGAAATATGCCCAAGATGCAATAATAAAGTGGTTATTTATATTTCCGTGTATATCATGATAAATGTCTTTTATTCATGCTAAAATTGTATTAACCGGAAACTTGATACATGTCTGAATACATAGACAAAAGAGAGTGTCCCTAGTATGCCTCTACTAGACTAGCTTGTTAATCAAAGATGGTTATGTTTCCTAACCATAGACATGTGTTGTCATTTGATCAACGAGATCAGATCATTATGAGAATGGTGTGATGGACAAGACCCATCCGTTAGTTTAGCACTAGGATCGTTTAGTTTTACTGCTATTCCTTTCTTCATGACATATACATGTTCCTTTGACTATGAGATTATGCAACTCCAAAATACCAGAGGAACACCTTGTGTGCTACCAAACATCACAATATAACTAGGTGATTATAAAGATGCTCTACAGGTGTTTCCGAAAGTGTTTTCGGTGTTGGCATAGATCGAGAATAGGATTTGTCACTCCGAGTGTCGGAGAGGTATCTTTGGGCCGTCTCGGTAATACACATCGTAATAAGCCTTGCAAGCAAACGACTAATTAGTTAGTCACGAGATGATATATTACGGAACGAGTAAAGAGACTTGCCGGTAATGAGATTGAACTAGGTATGATGATGCCGACGATCGAATCCAGGGCAAGTAACATACCGATGACAAAGGGAACAACGTATGTTGTTGTGCGGTTTGACCGATAAAGATCTTTGTAGAATATGTAGGAACCAATATGAGCATCCAAGTTCCGCTATTGGTTATTGACCGGAGATTAGTCTCGGTCATGTATACATAGTTCTCAAACCCGTAGGGTCCGCACGCTTAACGTTCGATGACGATCAGTATTATGAGTTTATGTGTTTTTATGTACCGAAGGTTGTTCAGAGTCCCGGATGAGATCACGGACATGACGAGGAGTCTCGAAATGGTCGACACATAAATATTGATATATTGGAAGGTTATATTCGGACACCGGAAGGGTTCCGAGGGTCACTGGATAAATACCGGAGTACCGAGGAGTTATCGGAACCCCCTGGGGGCTTAATGGGCCTACATTGGCTTTAGTGGAAGAGAGAGGAGGCAGCCAAGAGATGGGGCGCGCGCCCCAAGCCCAATCCAAATTGGGAGGGGGGCGACTATAAGGGCATATTTCTCTCTAAGTAGTTTTGGTGATTGATGACAATGCTTATGCGGACTAATCGTGTGCACTGAGCTTTTCAGATATATAACACCTAGACACAAGACGATTAAGTGCCCCTCGGGACCTATGGAAGACGGTGTTTCCTTTTGTTTCTTTTCGGTGGAATTGAGTCATAGGAAAGCCATACTATTAAGAGGGGGTCCGCTTCAGAAAGGTTTGGGTGGAATCAACACGTACACGTCTATTAATTCGCACCACCTTTCCTTCGCTTCTCTGGAGCTCCGGCTGTTTTTCCTTGTCATTACAAAAAAAATTGGCGTCCTACTATTACCATTTCTTGGCATGCGGTTGTACCTCTCAAATAAGGCGGTAGTACCGCGCGGCCCCACGATAGTACCGCTCCAGGGTTACAGTAGTACCGCACCTTGCGGTAGTACCGTACCATGGACACAATAGTACCGTGTGACCGGCCCCAGCGTCGTAACTACTATGGTAGTAGGCGCGGAAGTAATTTTTTACCTTCGCGTCCTACGCGGTAGTACCGCTGCGTGCAAGCGGTAGTACCGTGTCGGGTTTTTGCAATGACCGTAACTCTGCGGAAGCAGCTGCGGACGTATTTTATTTAGTCTGCACTCTTCCTCGGCCAGTCTGACCCTGCCTTGCGATAGTACAGTAAGGACGTGTGATACGTCCAAAACGTATCTATAATTTCTGCTTGCTCCATGCCTCTTTTGGGTGATATTGCTATGATATTTATACACTTCCATACACTTTTGATCATATTTGGACTAACCTATTAACTCAGTGCACCCCAGTGCCAGTTTCTGTTTTCTGCTGTTTTTGTATTTTAGGTTTTCCCGTCACGTAAACTGCCAGAAAAATCCCGGAAAAATTATATAAAAAATCAGCGTTCCGGAAGCTTCCACACGGTCGAAGTAGGGCCGGAGGGGGGCCACCAGGGCTCCAGGCGCCCTAGTGGCGCGGCCCCCCTCCTGGCCGCGCCGGGGGGGCGCCTGGCCCCCCCAGGCCTCCGCTGATGCCCCCCTTTGGCATATATTTAACACGCGTCCCAAAACCCTCGAGGACGGAACCCTTTTTCGCGATCTCATCTCTGTTCCGCCGCCGACGCGCTTCCAAGATCGGGAGCACCAGGAGAACTCTTCCCGGCACCCTGCCGGAGGGGAGGATCACCACCGGGAGCCTCTCCACCACCATGGACGCCTCCCGGATGAGTTGTGAGTAGTCTCCCTTGGACCATGGGTCCATGACCAGTAGCTATGTGATGTTCTCCTCCCCTTCTTGTGCTTCACTAATTAGACCTCGTGAGCTGCCCTACATGATCGAGGCACATATGTAATCCTTATGCTGTTGCTATGATGAGTTTGCTGGGATCCGATGGATTGTGAGATTATGTTCAGATTGTGTTTGAGTAATATATTTGATTTACCTCTTTTATATTTATGTTCGTAAGTAATTCTTGCATGTTCTCCGTTGCTATTTATTGCTTTGGCCAAGTAGTAGGCAGTGACTCCAGGAGGGAACGTTATGCTCGATTGTGGGTTCATGCCCCTCGATGACTAGCTTGAGTGACAGAAACATGAGTCTAGGGGATGTGCTGTTGCCACAAGGGGGAAAACAACGGTGCTTGTGCCCGCGGGTGCAAGGATTGTTTACTTTACGCAAAGATCTTTTAATGCAGTTGTCGGTTGCTTTGAGTTTACACTATGGGTGGGACTCGCAACTTAATACCAGCGAGATGTTCTGGATATATATCTCAAGGTGGATGATTAGTAGTAGATGCAGATGGATTTCGGTCTACTTGCCTTGGCGTACCGCCCATGCTTTGAACCTCTACCTTTCTTGCAACATAGTTAGCATTGGTTTGCGCACATAATTCTGTCAATTGCCCAGCTGTAATTCGTTTACCTCACATAGTTGTTTTATCGTCTTTTGGGAGAGAGACATCACTAGTGAACATCATGGGACCCCGGTCCATATTACCATCACTGATCACATCCGCTATTTACTTTCTGTTTTTACTTACAATTTGCAGCAATACCTATCACTATTATCACTTGCGTTTGATCCTTTGTAAACGACAAGGCCGGAGGGATTGACAACCTCTCTGTACTCGTTGGGAGCAAAGTTATTTGTATCTGTGTGCAGGTCCAATTTGATTGTTAATATCTTGCGCCTTTAGCAGTTGACACCCTCTCCTTGAAACTAGGAGTCTCAGGGGAAATCGATCCATGGTATCTTTGCCAAGGGAAAACTACCGCTACACTGCATCTCAAACCTTCCACTTGGGGTAACCAACGAGGGGCGAGAAGCCATCAACGTGCGGTAGTACCGCTCCGGCACTACTACCGCCCGGTGTTTTAACACAACAGGGGCTAGTTCCGGCTCGTACCGCGCCATCGGTAGTTTTGCACCATGTGCGGTAGTACCGCTGGGCCGTGCGGTAGTACCGCACGTTAAGTGCGGTAGTACCATGCTCTGCGGGCAGAGTTCGGGGATAACGGTTGGTTTTGTTCTTCCACTATATAAAGGGAGTCTTCTTCCCCAATAAGACTCACCTCTTCCTCACCAAGCTCCATTGTTGCTCAAAGCTCCATTTCCACCCGATCTCTCTCCCTAGCCAATCAAACTTGTTGATTTCCTAGGGATTGCTTGAGAAGGCATCGATCTACACTTCCACCAAGAGAAATTTGATTCCCCCCACTAATCCCTTGCGGATCTTGTTACTCTTGGGTGTTTGAGCACCCTAGACGGTTGAGGACACCTCAGAGCCATATTCCATTGTGGTGAAGCTTCGTGGTGTCGTTGGGGGCCTCCAATTCGGTTGTGGAGATTGCCCCAACCTTGTTTGTAAAGGTTCGGTCGCCGCCTTCAAGGGCACCACTAGTGGAATCACAGCACCTCGCATTGTGTGAGGGCGTGAGGAGAATACGGTGGCCCTAGTGGCTTCTTGGGGAGCATTGTGCCTTCACACCGCTCCAACAGAGACGTACTTCCTCTCAAAGGGAAGGAACTTCGGTAACACATCCCCGTCTTCACCGGCTCCCCTTGTGGTTATTTCTTACCTTTACTTGTGCAAGCTTTCTTTGCATACCTTAGCTTGCTTGCTTGTGTGGTTGTTGTTGTTGCTTCCTATAAGTTGTCCACCTAGTTGCATATCTAGACAACTTACTTTGTTGCTAAGTTTAATTTGGTTAAGAAAAGCTAAAAATTGTTAGTTGCCTATTCACCCCCCTCTAGTCAAACATATCGATCCTTTCAATTGGTATCAGAGCCTCGTCTCTTTATAAGGACTTTACCGTCCAAAGAGTATGGGTGACAACGTAGTCGAGACGGAGAGACACTCCGGTGGAACTCTGTCCTTGCCTACGTCCGATGGGGGAGCCTCGGTCTCTCGTGAGGAGTTCAATGTGGCTATGGACACATTGAAAGAATCACTAGCGATCGAGGTCAAAGGCATGTTCAAGGAATTACTTGAGGGACTCAATTTATCCACCACACCATTGGAAGTGGCTCGTCCCACTACCAACGTGTCAGATGCTATTCCCGACAAGGGAGAAGCTAGTAGTGAGCAAGCCCGTTTACTAAGAATGGGAATGGGATTTTTGCCGACTCCGCACCTCCTACCTAGTATGGAGGACCCGTTCCTACTCCGCATTTAAATTCCGTTGGTCCTCCTCCTAAGTTTGTAAAAAAAATTCTGATTTTGCTACTTGGATGTTTCACTTTAGACGTCATTTAAATCATTGTTCTACTAATCTTTGGAGAACCATTGAGCAAGGTTTCTACCCACATGATCCCTACAACTTAACTTAGAGAGAAGCTGTGGATCATCAATTCAACGAGTCTGTTCTTTGCATACTTCAAGATGCTATCCCTCCCGAAGACATTGCACATCTTCGACCCTTCACCGTGGCCAAGGAAGCATGGGAGCATGTTGGTTCCATGTACAAGTGAAGCGCAAGCATTCAACGCTCAAACTATGAAGTTGTGCAAGATGAAGCCGATGAGTTTGCTATGATCGAAGATGAAGATCCCCGTGAACTTTATCGGAGATTAACCACTCTTGCGGTTTCACTTCGAGATCATGGGAGCAAGGACACGGATGACAATTGGATCAAGTGCCTTATCACAAGGCCATGTCCTCCGTCATTAGCCAAAGACCGGACTTCCACACTTTGTCATCAAGTGAAGTGTTGGATGAGTTCGTTGCCATGAGGATCCGGGACAGGACCGCTGATAATGCGGTTTTAAGAGCTCAACGATCAAAGAAGCCTAACCTTGCCTTGAAGGCGAAGGCTTATGTGGAAGAAGAGGAGGAAGAGGATGACGATGATAGTTGCCCCGAGGACACCAAATATGTCTATCATGAGCACATGGCTCTTGCATCACGGCAATTTTGGGGCAACAAGAAGAACTCAAGTCCCAACTTCAACAAGAACAACTCAAATGGCAACAAGGGCAAGCAACGAGTGAGGACATGCTACAACTGTGGGAATGTGAGCCACTTTGTTGTAGATTTCCCATATGAGAAAATAGAAGACAATGGAGGCAAGCTTATCCGAAAGGACAAGGCCAAGTCTTATCCCAACAAGAACAACCTCAACAAGAAGACCCCTCCCAAAGGGTTGGTGGCCCAAGAAGAATATGTTGAGGATGATGATGATGATGAAGATGATGAGATGGTAACTATGGCCACCATTGCTATTGCAACTACTCCACGTTCATCTCTCTTTGGCTCACCAAATGAGAACATCACCGCCAAGTGCCTCATGGCCAAGGCCACCAACAAGGTAACTCCCAACATCAACACTACCATCACCTCTAATCCCTCATTGACGGATTTTATTGATGAGAGTGAGGGGGCAGAGGAGGAAGAAAATGAATTTGAGTTGTTTATGAGTAAACTCAAGGGCAAATCCAAGAAGCACTTCGTTGCTCTCTTTTAGCAACTCGGTGAGGCCAATGACATGATCGAGGCTCATGAGGAGACCATTTCTAAAATGGAGGGTCATAGTCGAGACTATGCCGATGAGATATCGGATCTCTCTAATGCTCTGGAGGAAGAGCATGGTCTTCGTTTGGCTCTTGAGGAGTCACACAACAATGATCATGCTAAATTAAGGAAAGATCTTGATCATGCTTTAGTTGTCTCTCGTGTGCTCAATTCCGAGAAGGCAAAGCTTGTGGTTGACCATGCTAGACTCAAGGAGGAGTTTGTTACCCTTGACAAGGCTCACAAGGTCTTGAAAAGTGTACATAATTCCCTCAAGGAGTCTCATGATCAACTTCAAGTTTTGCTAACCAAGGAGAAAGCTATCTTTCCTCGCATGGTGTTGATTGATAATGCAAATGTTACTAACCCATGTTGCGAGCATGTGCATCTTGTTGAAGAGAATGACAAGTTGAAGAAGCAACTTGAGAAAGGCCTTGCGTCATGCATACAAGGTGAGAAGAACCTCAACGATCTTTTGAGCAATCAAAAGGAGGTTGTTGAAAAGGAAGGAATTGGGTTTGCTCCCAAGCCCAAGAAGAAGAAGAACGACAAGACCAAGAAACCTCCTCCTCTCAAGCAAACCTTTGTGAAAGAGGGAGAGTGTGCTCCTAAGAAGAAGAACAATGTGAAGAGTGGTGGAGTCAAGAAAAACCCCACCATGACATCAAACCTAGCCAGCGACTTTAATACTTCATATGTTTTATGCCGTGCTAGTGATGGACACGTTTTCGCTAAATTTGTTGGTTCTTCTTATGAGTACATTGAATGGTCTATTTGGGTTCCTAAGACCCTTGTTACTAACCTCAAAGGACCCAGTGCCAAATAGGTACCTAAATCCAAGCATTGATCTCTTGTAGGAGTTTGCTTTCGGTGGAGGATCATGGTTGCTCAATAGTGGAGCCACAAATCATATGACCGGAAGCAAAGACTTGGTGGTGGACGTGCATCAAGGTTCATATATGGCCACCAATGTCGAATGGGGTGATGCTTCATCTTCTAAGGTATTGGGGCTTGGCAAGGTTGTTGTTTCTCATGATCTCACGATCGAGAAAGTCATGCTTGTTGAGTCCCTTGCATACAACTTACTTTCTGTACGTCAACTTGCACTCATGGGCTTTGCCACATTCTTTGATATTGATATCATGGCCCTCTTGTGGAGCAAGACTCTTAAAGTAGCCTATGTTGGACATGTTGAGAACGGTCTCTTTGTGGTTAACTTCTCGGAGCAACCCACTAAGACTGCGACATGCCTAATGGCCAAAGTTGATGTGGGATGGCTTTGGCATCGCCGATTAGCCCATGTCAATATGAGATCTTTGCAAAGTCTTCTCAAGGGGGACCATGTCCGTGGACTAACAAATGTTAGCTTTGCCAAAGATCGCGCTTGCAGTGCTTGTATTGAAGGAAAGTTACATGAGATGACTCACCCTCCCACGACTATCATCTACTCAAAAAGACCGTTAGAGCTCCTTCACAGGATCTCTTTGGGCCTCCATACTTTGATAGTCTTGGGGGCAGAAAGTATTGCTTGGTGATTGTAGATGATTATTCAAGATACACATGGGTATATTTCTTCAAGAAGAAGAGTGAGACCTAACAAACCGTCATCAACTTTGCAAATGAAGCTCAACATCAACATGAAGCAAAGATCTTGATGATCCGAAGTGACAACGACACCGAGTTCAAGAACTACACCTTGGATGAGTTTCTTAGTGATGAGGGGATCAAACACCAATATGCCGCCCCTTATACCCCTCAACAAAATGGTGTAGCGGAGAGAAAGAACTGGACATTGATGGACGCGGCAAGGACCATGATGGCAGAATTCAAGTCTCCTTACAACTTTTGGGCCGAAGCCAGCAACACTGCATGTCATGCATCCAATCGGCTCTATTTTCGCAAAGGCTTGAACAAGACCCGTATGAGATTCTTACCGGTAACAAGCCCAATCTCAAGTACTTCCGGGTGTTCGGGTGTAAGTGTTTCATCCTCAAGAAAGGTGCTCGTTTGTCTAAATTTGAATCTAGAGCTCATGAGGGCATATTTGTTGGTTATGCTGCAAACTCTCATGCTTACTGTGTCCTCAACAAGTCCAATGGACTCATTGAGGAGACGTGTAACGTAGAGTTTGATGAGATTAACGGCTCCCAAGTGGAGCAAAGTGGTACTTGTGATGTAGGTGATGAAATTCGTCCTAAAGCCATAAGAAGAATGGGTGTTGGCTATATCCTACCCACTAAGGAACCCCTTGTAGCCGAAGGAGAAGGACGATGTTCCACACAAGTGGAACCATCATCAACCCAAGACCCACACGCTTCCGAAGAACAAAATGAAGGCCCTCAACCAGACGAACAAGGCCAAGTGCAAGATCAATCACAAGATGGTGGTGCGCCACCAAATGATGCACAAGGTCAAGTTCTCTCCTATGAGCAAGATCAAGATCAAGAGGAAGCTCAAGATCAAGATCAAGCTCTTGACGTCGCTCAAGATGATCAACTCAGTGCTCCTCAATTATCCCTTGAAGAGCAATTGGAGCGTCGTGCTGCTAAAGTTGCTTCCAGGCTTGCTTCTAGACAACATCACATGGAGAATATTCTTGGAAGCATCACAAAGGGGGTAAGCACTCGTAGACAATTAGCAAACTATTGTGCTCATCAAGCTTTTGTTTCTTGTGTTGAACCTCAAAAGGTCTATGAGGCACTCGAAGACCCCGATTGGCTCAATGCCATGCATGAGGAACTCCATAACTTCGAGCAAAGTGTGGCGTCTGGTGCCAAGGCCAAAGGAGAACCATAATGTCATTGGAACTAAGTGGATCTTTAAGAACAAGCAGGATGCTCACGGCATTGTCATTCACAACAAGGCGCGTTTGGTGGCTCAAGGCTACTCCCAAGTCAAGGGTATCGACTACGGTGAAACATTTGCCCCCGTTACTCGCCTTGAATCTATTCGTTTGTTGCTTGCCTATGCCTCTCATCATAACTTTAAATTGCAACAAATGGATGTGAAAAGTGTGTTTCTTAATGGTCCTAATAATGAGTTGGTTTATGTCACACAACCCCCGGGGTTTGAGGATCCTAAGTTCCCCAATCACGTGTATCAACTCGATAAGGCGCTCTATGGCCTTAAACAAGCCCCACGTGCGTGGTATGAGCATCTTACCGAGTTGCTGCAAGATCGTGGGTTTGAAATTGAGAAAATCGACCCCACTCTTTTTTACTAAGAAGTTCAAAGGGGAGTTGTTTGTCTGCCAACTATATGTTGATGATATTATCTTTGGTTCACCTAACAAAGCTTTCAATGATGAGTTTGTCGCACTCATGACCACTCATTTTGAGATGTCCATGATGGGAGAGTTGAAGTACTTCCTTGGATTTGAGATTAAGCAAAGAAGAGAAGGAATCTTCATCAAACAAGCCAAGTACACTCAAGACATGCTCAAGTGATGTCAAGCTGGCTACTACACCAATGCCTACCAAGTGCCAACTTGACATTGATCCCAATGGTAAAGCGGTTGATCAAAAGGTATATCGTTCTATGATTGGTTCCTTGCTTTACCTTTGTGAATCTAGACCAGATATTATGTTGAGTGCGGGAATCTGTGCACGGTTTCAAGCCTCACCTAAGGAAAGTCACTTCGTGGTAGTCAAGCAAATCTTTCGATATTTGGCTCATACCCCAAACTTTGGCTTATGGTATCCAAGAGGAGCAAACTTCAACCTTGTAGGTTTCTCTGATTCAGATTGGGCGGGAGACAAAGTGGATAGGATGTCCACTTCCAGAGGGTGCCAATTCCTTGGTTGCTCTCTGGTAAGTTGGTCTTCCAAGAAGCAAAGTTGTGTGTCTCTCTCGTCCACCGAAGCGGAGTATGCGGCAGCTGGTAGTTGTTGTGCACAACTTCTATGAATGAGGCAAACTTTAAAGGATTACGGTGTCACTTGTGACAAAGTGCCTCTTTGGTGTGACAATGAAAGTGCCATCAAGATTTCTCTCAACCTAGTGCAACACTTCAAGACGAAGCATATTGAGATTCGGTGTCACTTCATCCGGGATCATATTCGTCGAGGAGAAATAGAGCTTCACTATGTCAACACTCATGATAACCTTGCAGACATCTTCACGAAGCCATTGGTTGAAGCAAGATTTAGCGAGTTAAGGCATGAGCTAAATATCATAGATTTGAGCAATGTGGATTGAAACCCTGCACACACTCCTCCCACTCAACATGATTATCTTGCCTAGGTGTAGGCATGGACATAGGGGGAGTATTGTTCTCTCAATGAACTCTTCCTCCCCCCGTTATGCATAAATCGATCAAGTCTTGCCATGTTAGATGGTATGAGTGCTTCAAGACGACTGTTGGTCATGGGCCTAAGGATAATTCTTCGCGGTGCCATACCAAATAACTCAAACATAGGTTGCTTCGGCCACCGACCTCCTTCAAGGAGGAGTGTCTCGTGTGGTGTTCCAGCAGTCTGTTGTCTTTCTTTCCTTTTTCCGTGTGTGTGCGCTCTTGCCCGCAGTTGCTTTGCTTAAGCCTTCTTGTCGAAACTTGCACTTTCTTGGGGGAGAGGTACTACCGTGAATAGTCACGGTACTATCGCAACCAACATGGCAGTAATTTTTCACTGCCGCTGGAGAGCGGTACTACCGCCCTGCCTGCGGTACTTCCGCCAGGGCGGTACTACCGCGATGACCCGCGGTACTACCGTGGTGGTTTGAACGACTGGAGGTTATAAGCGGGCAGGGGGAGTTCTAACTCCCCCATACCCATTCAACTCATCTCCCCCACGTTGCCTCTCTCTCTCTCCCCCCTCTCTCTCTCTCTCTCTCTCTCTCTCTCTCTCTCTCTCTCTCAAGAACAGCGCCGGAGGACCTCGCCGGATCTTCGTCCTCGGCCACTCTCCTCGCATTCCGACCGGTGGGATCATTCCCCACCTCGACCTCTTGCCATGGATGAAGGTTTCTCCCCAAAATACCTTCTTCTTTTTGCCCTTGTGTTGTCTCTAGGTTTTGGGGAGATGCATGTTGTTCTTGTGTTCTTGTTGACCTTGTCCATGGAAGATTAGGGTGTAGGAGAGTTGTAGTGCAGTAGAAATGCTAGTAAGTATGTTGCTACAAAGGAGTTGTGATCAGCCGCAGTACCGTTCGCCCATCCTACGCGTTCGTTGTCCAGATCCGCTTTCGGATCTAACCCCGAGCGGTACTACCGTTTGGCTAACAGTGGTACTACCGCTCTGCGCATCACGGTACTACCGCTCCTATGGTGCGGTACTACCGTAATGGACGCAGAAGTAAATTTTTAATACCGCGCCTGGTGAGGTACTACCGTAACACTTCGGTGTGGTACTACCGCCCCCTTGGCGGCACTACAACTTTACTTCCGCAGCTTCGAATAGTACTACCGTTCGGTCCACACCTTCTTCGTAGCCCGTACATATTATCTTTTCTACATGTTTCTTGTGCTTTGTTGTGGCTTTTGCATTAATTCTCTCTATCTCTCTTTCGTGCTCTTGTGTTTGTGTCATAGGTGGTGGCTCCGGTTCCAATGTCTATTGCTCAAATCCCAGCCGTGACACGGGGTCAAAGCGTCTGCGCACCCAAAGTGATGATCCTGAGGGCTCCAATGCCCCCCAACGCAGAACCAAGACCACTGCCACCAAGAACAAGGAACCAACTATGAGCATGGACGAGATGCCATCACATGATTTCATTACTAGGAGGAAGATCAATCCTTATGCAGATCACCGGGCTCAGTTCCATGGAGATGAATTGTTCTGGACCAAGCAGCAGCATCGTATCTTCACAGAAGTTCTCAAGAGCAAACCCAACTTATATGTGGATGCATATTGGATTGACATGAATCACATGAGGAAGGAGGAGCACCGGGCCTATTTTGCTGAGGCTCTAGATCTTGTGGAGCAGTTTGGCATTGAGCATATCATGTCATTTCATATGGACTTTGACCCACAAATTGTGGCACAGTTCTATGCTTCGGTTCACTTCCATCCTAAGGAGGAACACAACATGACTTGGATGACCAATGGACATAAGATGACTGCTACATGGAAGGACTTTATGGATCTGCTTCAGGTTGCTGATGAGGGGCTCCACACTCCTATTGGAGCTCGCCCTCATGCCAATGAAGAATCTGCCAACAAGAACCGGCTGCTGCCTTTCTATGTGGAGAAGACGCTCGCAAGTGGCAAGAAGACTTGGGTGATGAACCCCTTTCTGGATATTATGCATAGGATCTTCCGCAACTCACTGTTTCCTTGCATTGGGGACAAGGACAAGGTACATTCATACCTCGTGGACATGATGCTTATGTGTGAGGAGGCCCGCAGTGCTCAGACTCAACCACTTGATATCTCACATGTCATGTGGTGTGAGCTCCGCTTTGCAATATTCACTCGCAAAGTGCCTATCTACGGTCCATATATGTTTTTGCTGATCTCCAAGACTTGGGAGAAGCTATATCCTGATGAAGAGTTTGAGGCCCCTCACTGGATTCGTCATGAGCCTATCAGACTTCACATCAAGAGTCGATGGGCTAACACCACTACCCGTGCAAAGGCTGCTGCAGCTAAGATGGATGAGGATGAGGAGCAAGTTGAAGAGGAGGCAGCTGATGAGGACAGTTCTGGAGGGTATGCTCCCCCCTCGTCTGAGCCCTCATGGGCTAAAAAGCTGAAGAGCAAGATGAAGGCTCTATTTTGTATGCCGGCAAAGGGGCAATACAAGGCTCATGTGACCCAGAAGCAGGCTCACCAGCGCGACAAGAAGATATTAAGGATCTTTGGTGAGAATGTGTCTAATGGGTCAGAGGAGATCATTACTCCAGAGGCTGAGTGGATTGCCAAGCAGGGTTTCAAGTGGTCTGATTCCGAGGAGGAGCAGCAGGAGTCTGACGAAGCACGTGACGACTGATCTCTTCCGCCTGAGCTACCACCTATGTCTTAGGTGTCCTCTTTCCCTTTGTGGTGTCTCGATGCCAAAGGGGGAGAGAGTGTAGGATTTGCGTGTCATGTGCCATGTCTTATTTGCTTTTCATTGGACGAACCTTATCTGCTTTCGTTGGTTTGTGTCGTGTGTGTGAGACCTTTCATATGGTGTGAGACATATGCACTCTACTCCTTATCTCGTTATTATGTCTATGCTATCTGCTAGGTTGTGAGCGTTTGCTTCAATTGCCCTGTTAATATGTGCTCACGTTATCCTCCTTACGTCCATGCATAGAATCTTATTCTTTGTTGCAAGGAGTATGTTTCTTATAAAATATAGGGGGAGCGTTGATCCTAGTATGTGTGATGTGTAGTCCAAAGCATCTTCTTATGTATGCCCACTTCTAGGGAGAGCTTACCTATATTTTATAATAATGATGGGTTTGCTTACTATTCTGTTATGTATATATATATTTGTGCAAATCCCGTATTGTCATCAATCCACCAAAAGGGGGGAGATTGTAAGGGCATATTTCTCCCTAAGTAGTTTTGGTGATTGATGACAATGCTTATGCGGACTAATCGTGTGCACTGAGCTTTTCAGATATATCACACCTAGACACAAGACGATTAAGTGCCCCTCGGGACCTATGGAAGACGGTGTTTCCTTTTGTTTCTTTTAGGTGGAATTGAGTCATAGGAAAGCCGTACTATTAAGAGGGGGTCCGCTTCGGAAAGGTTTGGGTGGAATCAACACGTGCACGTCTATTAATTTGCACCACCTTTCCTTCGCTTCTCTGGAGCTCCGGCTGTTTTTCCTTGTCATTACAAAAACAGTGGCGTCCTACTACTACCACTGCTTGGCATGCGGTTGTACCGCTCAAAGAAGGCGGTAGTACCGCACGGAACCATGGTAGTACCACTCCAGGGTTACGGTAGTACCGCACCTTGCGATAGTACCATACCATGGACACAATAGTACCGTGTGACTGGCCCCAGCGTCGTAACTAGTACGGTAGTAGGCACGGAAGTAATTTTTTACTTCCGCGTCCTACACGGTAGTACCGCTTCGTGCAAGCGGTAGTATCGTGTCGGGTTTTTGCAACGACCGTAACTCTATGGAAGTAGCTGCAGACGTATTTTATTTAGTCCGCTCTCTTCCTCGGCCAGTCTGACCCTGCCTTGCGGTAGTACTGTAAGGACGTGCGGTAGTACCGCTCCGGCAGTACTACCGCCCGGTGTTTTAACACAACAGGGGCTAGTTCCGGCTCGTACCGCGCCAGCGGTAGTACCGCACCATGTACGGTAGTACCGCTGGGCCGTGCGGTAGTACCGCACGTTAAGTGCGGTAATACCGTGCTCTGCGGTCAGAGTTCGGGGATAACAGTTGGTTTTGTTCTTCCACTATATAAAGGGAGTCTTCTTCCCCAAGAAGACTCCCCTCTTCCTCCCCAAGCTCCATTGTTGTTCAAAGCTCCATTTCCGCCCGATCTCTCTCCCTAGCCAATCAAACTTGTTGATTTCCTAGGGATTGCTTGAGAAGGCATCGATCTACACTTCCACCAAGAGAAATTTGATTCCCCCCACTAATCCCTTGCGGATCATATTACTCTTCGGTGTTTGAGCACCCTAGACGGTTGAGGTCAGCTCAGAGCCATATTCCATTGTGGTGAAGCTTCTTGGTGTCGTTGGGAGCCTCCAATTCGGTTGTGGAGATAGCCCCAACCTTGTTTGTAAAGGTTCGGTTGCCGCCTTCAAGGGTACCACTAATGGAATCATGACACCTCGCATTGTGTGAGATCGTGAGGTGAATACGGTGGCCCTAGTGGCTTCTTGGGGAGCATTGTGCCTCCACACCGCTCCAACGGAGACGTACTTCCTCTCAAAGGGAAGAAACTTCGGTAACACATCCTTGTCTTCACCGGCTCCACTTGTGGTTATTTCTTACCTTTACTTGTGCAAGCTTTCTTTGCATACCTTAGCTTGCTTGCTTGTGTGGTTGTTGTTGTTGCTTCCTATAACTTGTCCACCTAGTTGCATATCTAGACAACTTACTTTGTTGCTAAGTTTAATTTGGTTAAGAAAAGCTAAAAATTGTTAGTTGCCTATTCACCCCCCCCCTCTAGTCAACCATATCGATCCTTTCACCGACGCCCCTTTCCTTCTTCTCTTCTTCCCCTTCGTCCCCCCTCCTAGTTGGACTAGGAAAGGGGGGAAACCTACTCCTAGTAGGAGTAGGAATCCCCCCTTGGGGCGCACCATAGGAGGCCGGTTGGCCCCCTCCTCGACTCCTTTATATACGTGGCTAGGGGGCACCCCATGGACACACAAGTTGATTTCTTAGTCGTGTGGGGTGCCCCTCCACTGTTACACTCCTCGGTCATATTGTCGCGGTGCTTAGGCGAAGCACTGCGTCGGTAACTTCATCAACACCGTCACCACGCTGTTGTGCTGAAAAAACTCTCCCTCGGCCTCAACTGGATCAAGAGTTCAAGGGATCTCATCGAGCAAGACGTGTGCAGATCGCGGAGGTGCCGTGCGTTCGGTGCTTGATCAGCTGGATCACGAAGACGTTCGACTACATCAACCACGTTAATAAATGCTTCCGCTTTCGGTCTCTGAGGGTACATGGACACACTCTCCCCGCTCGTTGCTATGCTTATCCTAGATAGATCTTGTGTGATCGTATGATTTTTTTGAAATGCTACATTCCCAAATAGTGGTATCAGAGCCAGGTCTATGCGTAGATGATATGCATGAGTAGAACATAATGAGTTGTGGGCGATAATAGTTATACTGCTTACCAGCATGTCATACTTTGATTCGGCAATATTGTGAGATGAAGCGGCCCGGACCGACATTACGCGTATGCTTATGCGAGACTGGTTTCACCGTTGCGACCACTCGTTGCTTAAAGGTGACCGGCGGGTGTCTGTCTCTCTCACTTTAGTTGAATCGAGTGTGATTACGCCCGGTCCTTGTGAAGGTTAAAACAACACACTTGACGAAAAATCGACGTGGTTTTGATGCGTAGGTAAGAATGGTTCTTGCTAAGCCCGTAGCAGCCACGTAAAACTTGCAACAACAATGTAGAGGACGTCTAACTTGTTTTTGTAGGGCATTCTGTGATGTGATATGGTCAAGACGTGATGAGTTATACATTATTGTATAAGATGATCATGTTTTGTAAATTATCGGCAACCAACAGGAGCCTTATGGTTATCTCTTTATTGTATGAACTGCGAAAGCCATGTAATTGCTTTACTTTATCACTATGAGTTAGCGATAGTAGTAGTAGCAATAGTTGAAGATCATGGTGTCAAGCCGATGACGATGGAGATTATGACGATGCTTTGGAGATGGAGATCAAAAGCAAAAGATGATGATGGCCATATCATGTCACATATTTTGATTGCATGTGATGTTTATCTTATTATGCTTCTTATTTTGCTTAGTATGGTGGTAGCATTATAAGATGATCCCTTACAAAATTTCAGGGTACAAGTGTTCTCCCTTAGTATGCACCATTGTGAAAGTTCGTCGTGCCGAGACACCACGTGATGATCGGGTGTGATAAGCTCTATGTTCAAATACAATGGGTGTAAGACAATTTTGCACATGCAGAATACTCGGGTTAAACTTGACGAGCCTAGCATGTACAGACATGGCCTCGGAACACTGGAGACCGAAAGGTCGAGCATGAATCATATAGTAGATGTGTTCAACATAAGATGTTCACCATTGAAAACTACTCCATCTCACGTGATGATCGAACATTGTTTAGTTGATTTGGATCACGTGATCATTTAGATGACTAGAGGGATGTCTATCTAAGTGGGAGTTCTTTAGTAATATGATTAACTGAACTTTAATTTATCATGAACTTACTCCTGATAGTTTTTGCATATCTATGTTGTTGTAGATCAATGGCCTGTGCTACCGTTCCCTTGAATTTTAATGTGTTCCTAGAGAAAGCTAAGTTGAAAGATGATGGTAACAACTACACGGACTGGGTCCGTAACTTGAGGATTATCCTCATTGCTGCACAGAAGAATTATGTCCTTGAAGCACCGCTAGGTGACAGGCCTGCTGCAGGAGCAACTCCTGGCATTATGAACGTCTGGTAAGCTCGTTCTGATGACTACTCGATAGTTTAGTGTTCCATGCTTTATGGCTTAGAATCGGGACTTCAAAGACGTTTTGAACGTCATGGAGCATATGAGATGTTCCAATAGTTGAAGTTAATATTTCAAGCAAATGCCCGAATTGAGAGATATGAAGTCTCCAATTAGTTCTATAGCTGCAAGATGGAGGAGAACAGTTCTATCAGTGAACACTTACTCAGAATGTCTGGGTACTACAATCACATGACTCAACTTGGTTGCAAAGTTGATGAAGATAGTGTTATTGAGAGAGTTCTTCAATCACTGCCACCAAGCTATAAAGGCTAAGTGATGAACTATAATATGCAAGGGATGCAGAAGACTATTCTCGAGCTCTTCGCTATGCTCAAAGCTGTGGAGGTAGAAATCAAAGAGGAGCATCAAGTGTTGATGGTTAACAAGACCACTAGTTTCAAGAAAAAGGGCAAGGGAAAGAAGGGGAACTTCAAGAAGAATAGCAAGCCAGTTGCTACTCCCGCGAAGAAACCCAAGTCTGAAGCCAAGCCTAAAACTGAGTGCTTCTACTACAAAGGGACTCGACACTGGAAGCGGAACTACCCCAAGTATCTGGCGGATAAGAAGGATGGCAAAGTGAACAAAGGTATATTTGATATGCATGTTATTGATGTGCACCTTACTAATGCTCGTAGTAGAACCTATGTATTTGATGCTAGTTCGGTTGCTAATATTTGTAACTCGAAACATGGGCTACGGATTAAGCGAAGATTAGCTAAGGACGAGGTGATGATGCGCGTGGGAAATGGTTCCAAAGTCGATGTGATCGTCGCCGGCACGCCACCTCTACATCTACCTTCGGGATTAGTTTTAGACCTAAATAATTGTTATTTGGTGCCAGCGTTGAGCATGAACATTATATCAGGATCTTGTTTGTTGCGAGATGGTTATTCATTTAAATCAGAGAATAATGGTTGTTCTATTTATATGAGTAATATCTTTTATGGTCATGCACCCTTGATGAATGGTCTATTTTTGTTGGATCTCGATCGTAGTGATACACATATTCATAATATTGAAGCCAAAAGATGCAAAGTTGATAATGATAGTGCAACTTATTTGTGGCACTACCGTTTAGGTCATATTGGTGTAAAGCGCATGAAGAAACTCCAGGCTAAAAGACTTTTGGAATCACTTGATTATGAATCACTTGCTGCTTGCGAACCATGCCTCATGGACAAGATGACTAAAACGCCGTTCTCCGGAACAATGGAGCGAGCAAGTGACTTATTGGAAATCATACATACTGATGTATGCACAAGTCTGAAACATTTGAAAAGTTCAAAGAATTTCAGAGTGAAGTAGACAATCATCGTAAAAGGAAAATAAAGTTTCTACGCTCAGATCGCGGAGGCGAATATTTGAGTTACGAGTTTGGCCTTCATTTGAAACAATGTGGAATAGTTTCACAGCTCACGCCACCTGGAACACCACATCGTAATGGTGTGTCCGAACGTCGTAACCATACTTTATTAGATATGGTGCGATCTATGATGTCTCTTACCGATTTACTACTATCGTTTTGGGGTTATGCTTTAGAGACAGCTGCATTCATGTTAAATAGGGCACCATCTAAATCCATTGAGACGACGCCTTATGAACTGTGGTTTGGCAAGAAACCCAAGTTGTTGTTTCTTAAAGTTTGGGTCTGCGAAGCTTATGTGAAAAAGCTTCCATCTGATAAGCTCGAATCCAAGTTGGAGAAATGTGTCTTCATAGGATACCCAAAGGAAACTGTTGGGTACACCTTCTATCACAAATCCGAAGGCAAGATATTCGTTGTTAAGAATGGATCCTTTCTAGAGAAGGGGTTTCTCTCGAAAGAAGTGAGTGGGAGGAAAGTAGAACTTGATGAGGTAATTGTACCTTCTCCCGAGTTGGAAAGTAGTACATCACATAAACTAGTTCTATTGATTCCTACACTGATCAGTGAGGAAGCTAATGATGATGATCATGAAACTTCAGATCAAGTTACTACTGAACCTCGTACGTCAACCAAAGTATGTTCCGCGCCAGAGTGGTATGGTAACCCGGTTCCAGAAGTCATGTTACTAGACCATGATGAACCTACGAACTATGAGGAAGCGATGATGAGCCCAGATTCCGCAAAATGGCTTGAGGCCATGAAATCTAAAGATGGGTCCATGTATGAGAACAAAGTGTGGACTTTGGTTGACTTGCCCAATGATCGGCAAGCCATTGAAAATAAATGGATCTTTAAGAGGAAGACTGACGCCGATGGTAATGTTACTATTTACAAAGCTCGACTTGTTGCGAAAGGTTTTCGACAAGTTCAAGGAGTTGACTACGATGAGACATTCTCACCCGTAGAGATGCTTAAGTCTGTCCGAATCATGTTAGCAATGGCCGCATTTTATGATTATGAAATCTAGCAAATGGATGTCAAAACTGCATTCCTTAATGGATATCTCAAAGGAGTTGTATATGATGCAACCAGAAGGTTTTGTCGATCCTTAAGGTGCTAACAAAGTGTGCAAGCTCCATCGATCCATCTATGGACTGGTGCAAGCATCTCGGAGTTGGAATATATGTTTTGATGAGGTGATCAAAGCATATGGTTTTATACAGACTTTTGGAGAAGCCTGTATTTACAAGAAAGTGAGTGGGAGCTCTGTAGCATTTCTAACATTATATGTGAATGACATATTGTTGATTGGAAATGATATAGAATTTCGGGATGTCATAAAAGGATACTTGAATAAGAATTTTTCAATGAAAGACCTCGGTGAAGCTGCTTATATATTGAGCATCAAGATCTATAGAGATAGATCAAGACGCTTAATTGGACTTTCACAAAGCACATACCTTGATAAAGTTTTGAATAAGTTCAAAATGGATCAGCAAAGAAATGGTTCTTGCCTGTGTTACAAGGTGTGAAGTTGAGTAAGACTCAATGACCGACCACTACAGAAGATAGAGAGAAAATGAAAGTCATTCCCTATGTTTCATCCATAGGATCTATCATGTATGCAATGTTGTGTACCAGACCTAATGTGTGCCTTGCTATAAGTTTCGCAGTGAGGTACCAAAGTAGTCCAGGAGTGGATCACTGGACAACGGTCATGAACATCCCGAAGTACCTAAAAAGGACAAATGATATGTTTCTCATTTATGGAGGTGGCAAATAGCTCGTCGTAAACGGTTACGTTGATTCAAGCTTTGACACTGATCTAGATGACTCTAAATCACAAACCGGATATGTATTTTTGTTGAACGGTAGAGCTATCAGTTGGTGCAGTTCCAAGCAGAGCGTCGTGGCGGGATCTACGTGTGAAGCGGAGTACATAGTTGCTTCGGAAGCAACAAATGAAGGAGTCTGGATGAAGGAGTTCATATCCGATCTAGGTGTAATACCTAGTGCATCGGGTCCAATGAAAATCTTTTGTGACAACACTGGAGCAATAGCCTTGGCGAAGGAATCCAGGTTAAGAGAACCAAGCACATCAAGAGATGCTTCAACTCCATCCGCGATCAAGTCAAGGAGGGAGACATAGAAATCTGTAAGATACATACGGATCTTGTCGTGGAAATAACACGGCAGATGTCCGGTTTAGCGGACTTGATGATGGAACCATCACACGGGTTAGCTTGAAGGGGTTCATAGCACACAAAGGACACAGAAGGTTTATACTAGTTCGGCCCCTTCGATGAAGGTAAAAGCCTACGTCTAGTTGGTTTGGTATTGCTTGGGCGTCGGATTACAGGGAGCGGATTCGCTTGCCTGTGTCTCGACCGGTTGATTGTTGCTTGTCCCTGAACCGTCGCCGGGTCGTCCCTTTATATAGAGGGTACGCCTGGTCCGGTTTACAGAGTCCCGAGGCCGGCTCATACTTGTGTCCGCCTCGGTCTCTGTCTTTTCTTCCTTATCTCTCAAGTTACATCACGGGGCGGTTTACAAACCTTAATTCTACACATGGGCCCTAAGATCTTATGGGCCGTAGCCTTCACTAAATATTACAAACAAGTATAATATAACAAAGTCGGTTTACACTAGCCGGTTTATACCTGCTAGTCATATCCCTGACATTAGGCCCCAGAATGATTTGAACTTGTTCATATCAGTCTTCTCTTGTATAATTTTCTTCTGTCTTCACATTCTTGTAAACCGGCTCTGACGTCATCTTCGAGGATCGTTAAATCTGACCGTGACATCATCTCCGCATTTAACGCCGCGAGCTGTACTGTAGCTTTGTTTTAAGGGTTATCCCAAAAATTGAGGCGTCAGAGGATCTTTATCCGATCCTTTGCCTCCTCGAATCCCGCACCTGTCGCTTCGGATCTGACTTTTCCTTATAAATACCGCTGTCCCCATTCATTATCTTGTTCATGTTCTTTCTTCTTCCTCCGTCGCCCGACTCCATCGTCGCCCGAGCTCGAACCGCCGCCGTCAACCGCTGAATCCAAGTCCTCGCCGGCCGCTGCATCACCCTGAGTTTGACCAGAGAACCTCCGCCGCTGATCCTTGCTATTCCAGGTACGTCTTTCTTCATCATTACAGATATGTGACTTCTAGGGTTTCTTCTCACGCCTCCGTCATTAGAGCCTCAATGGAAGCTTCACCTTGTTCAACTTTAAGCCGATAGTTTTCAGTAAACTTTACTTTTAGATCTTGCCCTTTAAACTGTACCTCTACCCCGCTGTAAATGCTTCAGATCTTCGTCATTCTTGTTTAACCTGTAGATTTATCCGCTCTGTATAGGGCCCTTGTAGTTCTTCCCGTATACTCTTGTATTTGTTTCTCTTTTTCTTGTATGCTCAGATGTGTTCCACCTTAGCTGTCTTTGAAAACTTGTTTTTCTCCTCGGTAGATCTGTTAAGTATGCTCCGGTTTAAACTGTCATATGTTATACGGGTTAACTTGCACGTCCAGATCTGTTCTACTTAGCTGTTTATAAGGAAACTGCTTCTTTTCCTTTGTAGATCCATTAGATGTACTCCGGTTTACACTGTTATGCCCTGCTCTTGCAAAACTTTATAATTTGAACGCGACGGTTTAGCCGTTCCTCTTCAACTGCCGTGAACCGGAAATGGTGTAGCTTGTTGTAATTGCCGGTTTAACCATGCCATTAGTCCTCAGTTCAAACCGTTGCGTAACTTTCATAGACAGTTTCTGGTTTATACTGTTGTACCTTCATAATCCGTTTTCTGCATTTTATCTTTTCCAGTACTTGTCCTTTCGTTGCAATGGCCAAGCAGTATGTCTCTTGCGATTGGGTCCCTTCTATCATTACTGAGGAAGATTTGGTCAAGATTTCTGAAATTGGTACGTTAGGCCCTCAGTCTGTTTTGAAGTGGCGGGCCCCGGGGAATGAATGTCCTCCTACTCCCAGGTCCGGGGAGGTCATTGTGTTCTTTGATCACATATCTCGAGGCTTCTCTCCCCCCGGTTCAAAGTTTTTCCGGGATGTTCTTGCTGCCTTCCAACTCCACCCTCAGGACATTGGACCCAACTCTGTTTCAAACATCTGTGACTTCCAAGTGTTTTCGGAGGTATATCTGCAAGAAGAACCGTCCGTCGATCTGTTCCGAGACTTCTTTCACTTAAACCGGCGCACAGAGTTCACCAGCGGACCACATCAGGAGCTTGGTGGCGTTAGTATTCAGAAGAGGAGAGACGTTGTTTTTCCTCACGCTGCTTTACACACTCATCCAAAGGACTGGAACAAGTCATGGTTTTACTGCATTGACACTTCTCCTGAAGGGGAAAACCCTCTGCCGGGTTATCGTGTAACCCGTATTCCGGAGGATCATCCTTTACCTCAACGGCTCGGCTCTGTTGAACGGACCCGGTTTTCATCACAGCTCTCCAAGTTAAGAGCCTTCATAGCCAATGGTTTGATTGGAACTGATTTTCTACGCTGTTGGTTGTCTTGGAGCATCCTTCCCTTGAGCCGGCGATCACAGCTGATGTGCAAATATTCTGGCAAACCGGATGATCCCCAAAGGTTTACCAAGGAAAAACTCTCTGAATCGGAGGTTATAGAATCAGCCAAGAAAATTCTCAATGTTTCTTTGGCAGACTGCAGCAAGGTCGGGTTAGCTCCATATTATAAGAAGAACAAGCTGCCTGCAGTAAGTTTCACCTTACCCTGTATTCATAATCCGTTTCTTTTAAACCATCTTTTCAATTGTCTTTCTTTCTTTTGATTAGGCTGATGACCCTTTCTGGAAGAGAAAACCTCAGGAGAAAACCGGCAAACAAGCTCGCTGGAAAACCTTTGCCAATAAGAAAAGGAAAGCAGCTGTTGACGCCGGTTCTCCCACTGAAGATGATGATCCGGATTCCGAGGTATGCTTTAATCCGGTTTGGATTTCGCTTTCTTGAACTTGTAATTGTATCTAATGATAACTTTTCCACAGGAGTTACCTGAAGGTGATAATCCGGCCGAAGTTGAGGTAACCATTCTTTCCTCTGACTCGGAACCTCTTCCACAAAAAAGTCGTCGGACCGTCCGGAAATATCAATTTTCTCATCCTTATGCTCAGTTGGACCCTAATTTTATTTTGAAGAATCAACAGCATGAAGCTCTTCGCCGTACCACTTGCCATAGTGGCCTGGCAGTGGAATCATCCGGAATTTCTTTAACTCCGGTTCGAAAACGTCGTGCTGAGGTGATGCTTTCTCCAACTCTCCTTCATCCCAAGGCCGGGCTTATCCGAAAACCTCTTAAACCGTCTGACCCTGATTATCAGGAAACTCCACTGTCTTCTTCCGGTGGATCGACCGCCACACAGCTTCCTCCATTGAAAACTGTCCCAGGGTAACTTTCTCACCTTTCCGGTTTATGATCCCTTTTGCTTCATAATGTTAACTCATTTTGCATACTTTTCCAGCAAACCAAAACCTAGCAAGAGATCCAAGGCAAACAAGACTCCTGCTGAGACCACTGCAGATGATCCGACTGATGATCCGGAAACGATCGTTCCTCCAGAAGGCGAGCCTACAGCTCCTCTTAAAGATCTTGCGCCTACGGATCATGCCTCCGTCCCTGAAAATCCTACTGCTGAAGATGCCCATAATCCGCCAAGTCCGGCCCAGGTCAATTCTCCTCAGATTAATCCGTCCTCTCCTAATCTGGCCCATACTGCCACTCCCCCAAATATACCTGCTTCTCCGGATGTTGTGGTAACTGAGACTGCCTTCGTTGCTCCAGCTGAGCCCACTGTTTTAGCCAAACATACGGCTAAAACGGAAAAGTTATATAAAGAAAGAGGCAAATGGAGTACTGAAGTATCCAATCTTGCTGATATGAGCGCCCAAGAAATTTATTCTGGATATCTAAACCGGCTCCACAGCAGCCGAGACTATGAAGCAAGCCTGGTTAACTTAATGAGGGAGAAATATGAGGTAAACCTCTTCTTCTGACTTTGTACTTTTGATGTGTTTCTATCCCATAACGGCCCCCCAAGTTCCGGTTTAGCTGCGTGCTGAAGGTGAACCGGAACTTTGTAGATTGAACAATTGATCTTTTACATTAGCCCCCAAGTATCAAGTAGATAACTTGTTTATGTATTTGATACTTGTGAAAATTTCTGATGATACTTCAACCATCCATTAGCCCCCAAGTGTCAAGTAGACAACTTGTTTGTGTGCTTGAGACTTGTAATCTTTGAATTGCTAGTACTTATTGCTTCAACTGCCATTAGCCCCCAAGTGTCAAGTAGACAACTTGTTTGTGTGCTTGAGACTTGCCTGATTTTTACCTCTTGTCTTTTAACTGTGCTTGCAGGCTGAGTTAACCCGGAACACTGCTGAAATTGATGAACTTCGGAGCCGTCTTGCTGACACAGAATCTGCCGCTTCAAAGGCTAAAAAAGATCTTCAGGTGAGTTTAAAGACTGCTGAAGATCTGAAGAAATACTTTGAAGAAGAGCGGACCGCTTTTGAGGTCCAAAAGAAAGATCTGGAGAAAAGGGTTCAGGACGCTGAAGGGGCGCTTAATCCGGTTACAGAAGAATTGACCGGTTTAAAACGGCAAATTGAACTGATGACCTCTGCAGTCTTTGGTAAGTATAATCTGAACTCCTGCTTTTATCCCTGTAATCTCCATCTATGCCGGTTTAACCATAATATCTATATGCAGGTCGTCGTGTCGCCCATCTTGGGGATGACTTACGGAAGAAACTTAAAGCATGTTACACCTTGGTCGAGCAGCTGTATTCCGGCGCTCAGAGGATCATTAGTGCAACTTCTTTTGGTAAACCGGCCCCTACGACGATCCAAGACACATTGAACAAGTTATCTGTTTTGCCGGCTCGTCTTGAAGAAGTCAAGAAATCTGCCGCTCGGGGTGGTGCTCTTCTGGCCCTTACCAGGGCTAAGGCTTGGGTCTCGGATCTTGATCCGGAGGAAGCTTTAACCGGATTTCCAGATACAAAAGATGATGGCTCAGCCTTTACCGCAAAGGATCTCTATGCCTTGACGAAGGAGATCCGTCCCCTCGCCAGCAAGCTTGCAGCTGAGTCTGACTTGTCCAGATATCATCCGGGATACAATTTGCAAAACGAACGGGTGGAGCGACCGGTCTATGATACCGTCAACTTAATTCCGCCGGTTCGTCCTCACACCTTTGCTCCTGACATTGGACCTTCTGAACTTATCAACGACGAGATGTATTTCCGGGCCTTGATGAAGATTGACTGGCGTGCGCCGGACTTCCAACCGCTTCAAGAAGATGAAGACGTTCCGGATCAAGGTGAAGGCCAGCCGTCTCAGCAAGGAGAAGCATAACTTCGAAATTTATTTCCGTACTCGTAGTCTGTGTTTCACCAAACAATATTTCCAATCTGTCGGGCTTGCTATGCCTTGTAATAGGCTAGCTGAAACTTGATCTGCTTTAATCTGGTTATTTTGTCTTTATGAAATACTTGCCGATTGAAATATTGTCTGATATTGTTTGCCTTGCATATCTTCTGCTCCTGCAGAAAAAATACATAAAACATGTCCTAGTGGCTTACCACTGGACGGATTAAATTGTTCTCTTAAAACGTCAAATAAGTATATCTTTATACTAGAAATAACTTTTATACCTGAGATTATATATGCTCAATATTCTTAATCCGGTAGGACTTTAAAGTCACTTTATGAAGACCTTCGTGGATCCAATTAGAAACCCGAAATACTCTGGTTCATCTTGATGATAAATCCGGTTCATCTTGTTCTTCAAGACTTTGTTCGGCTAGTTGTAGCTTTTTGCCTGATATATGATCCGGGTTTTAATGAACACCGGGTTACTCATGCTGGTATTCATGACCCAGACTTTTCACTTTATAGGTACGTGGTCAGCTTCTGTAGCTGCTCCACTCCGGTTTAAAGGGTTATAAAACACAAACACAAAAAAGATGCAAATTTTGCAAAAAAGACCATGTAGGCGAGGCTTTTTAAGAGCTGCCAGGCTCAAAGCAAGGTTCAGCCAATCAATGGGACGTGGCATTATCCATCTTTCCCAGGGGGCCTAGCCAATCATTGAACGTGGCATTATCCAACTTTTCAGAGGGCCGAAAGAACCGCAAATAAAAACTGAGCCAATCAATGGGACGTGGTTTATCCAACACTCCCAGAGGGCCTAGCCAATCACTGAATGTGGCATTATCCAACTTTTCAGAGGGCCGAAAGAACCGTATATAACATTGATCCGATCACTGGGACATGGACGTTGCCATTCCCAGAGGGCCTCCAGGGTTCCTCCTGAACCGGTGGGTCAATTTAAACCAATCACTGAACGTGGATTTATCCAACTTTTTAGAGGGTCTCCAGGGTTCCTCCTAAACCGGTGGGTAAATTTAAACCAATCACTGAACGTGGAATTATCCGACTTTTCAGAGGGTCTCCAGGGTTCCTCCTGAACCGGTGGGTAAATTGTGAAGCCTCCTTCCCTCAAACCGGATATGATCTCATGTTTTTTAGAGAGTTTTATTGCTCCTTTGCATATTCTGCAAAAAATCAATTTCTAAACCGACCAATATATTGAAATATAATATCTGATAATAAACTTGTATGGTTGCTTTCACAGGATTTTTGTATATGCAAAAAGGGCTAAGCCCCCGGTTTACCGAGGGTGCCGGTTTATTCGTTACTCATAATATATACATAGGATACATTGGAGCACGTAGCTCAAGTATAGTATGGCCGTAAATGGGCGATGTTCCACGGCCTCTTCGTCTCCTCTTCTGATGTCCGTGAGTCCTTGTGTTCTCGATCGTCCACCAAGTAATATGAACCGTTGTGTAGATTCTTGCTGACCACAAAGGGCCCTTCCCAAGGCAGGGATAACTTGTGCATATCCGTTTGATCTTGGATGAGCCGGAGTACCAAGTCACCCTCTTGGAACGTCCTTGTTCTGATCCGGCGGCTATGATATCTGCGCAAGTCTTGCTGATAAATCGCGGATCATGCTGCAGCCATATCACGCTCTTCATCCAGCCGGTCTAAACTGTCCTGCCTTGCTATCTCATTGACTGCTTCAACATAAGCCGTCACCCTTGGAGAATCATGACGTATATCGCTCGGAAGGACTGCTTCAGCCCCATAAACCATGAAGAAAGGTGTGTAACCTGTAGACCGGTTTGGTGTAGTATTGATGCTCCAAAGAACAGATGGCAATTCCTCAACCCAACATCCTGGGGTTCTCTGCAAAGGTGTCATAAGCCGGGGTTTGATACCTCGCAAAATCTCCTGATTTGCCCTTTCAGCCTGACCATTGGTTTGGGGGTGAGCCACAGAAGATACGTCTAAGCGAATATGCTCTCTTTGACAGAATTCCTTCATCTCACCCTTAGATAAATTAGTACCATTGTCTGTGATGATGCTGTGTGGAAAGCCAAACCGGAAAATTACTTTTTTGATGAATTTGACTGTCGTCGCCGCATCACACTTGCTTATAGGCTCCGCTTCAACCCACTTTGTAAACTTGTCTATTGCTACTAGTAGATGAGTTTTCTGATCTTGGGATCGCTTGAAAGGTCCAACCATATCAAGCCCCCAAGTCGCAAACGGCCAAGTTATTGGTATCATCCGGAGTTCCTGTGCTGGAACTAGAGCACGTCTTGAGAATTTCTGACAAGCGTCACACTTCCGGACCAGATCTACCGCATCTGCATGAGCGGTTAACCAATAGAAACAATGCCGGAATGCCTTAGCCACCAATGATTTTGAACCGGCATGGTGACCACAATCCCCTTCATGAATCTCGCGAAGAATCTCACAACCTTCCTCAGCTGATACACATCGCTGAAATACTCCAGAAGTACTGCGATGGTGAAGTTCTCCGTTTGCAATTGTCATGGACTTAGAGCGCCGGATTATCTGTCGCGCTTCTTCTTCATCATCTGGTAACTCTCCTCGGCTCAAGTATGCTAAATAGGGCAGCGTCCAATCCGGAATAATATGGAGCGCTGCAACTAACTGTGCCTCTGGGTCCGGAACAGCTAGGTCTTCCTCCGACGGTATCTGAACCGAAGGACTGTGCAACTCATCCAAGAAGGTGTTTGGTGGCACCGGTTTACGTTGCGACCCCAGCCGGCTTAAAGCGTCAGCTGCTTCGTTCCTCCGCCGGTCTATATGATCCACCTGATATCCTTTAAAATATCCTGCGACTGCTTCAACCTCTCGTCTATAAGCCGCCATGAGGGGATCTCTTGAATCCCACTTGCCAGAAACTTGTTGTGCCACCAGATCTGAGTCACCCAGGCACTTAACCCGGCTCAAGTTCATTTCCTTTGCTAGCCGTAAACCATGAAGTAATGCTTCATATTCCGCTGCATTATTAGTACAAGGAAACAATAAGCGGAGGACATAACAAAATTTATCACCTCTGGGGGAAGTTAAGACAACTCCAGCCCCCGAGCCCTCCAACTATTTTGAACCGTCGAAGTGAATCGTCCAGTAAGTAAGATCCGGCTTCTCCTCAGGAGTCTGCAAATCTGTCCAATCATTGATGAAGTCTACCAGTGCCTGAGATTTTATAGCAGTGCGCGGTACATATTTCAACTCATGTGGGCTGAGCTCAATGGCCCACTTCGCTACTCTGCCCGTAGCTTCCCTGTTCTGGATTATATCTCCCAACGGTGCTGAACTAACCACATTTATTGGATGTCCTTGGAAATAGTGCTTCAACTTCCGGTTTGCCATGAACACACCATATACCAACTTCTGCCAATGAGGGTATCTCTGCTTGGACTCAATGAGTACTTCACTCACATAATAAACTGGGCGCTGAACCGGGTACTCCTTCCCTGCTTCCTTGCGCTCAACCACGATTGCAACGCTAACTGCCCATGCATTAGCAGCGACGTATAACAGCAAAGGCTCCTTGTCAATAGGAGCAGCTAAAACCGGTGGTTTTGCTAGTTGCCGTTTCAGATCCTCAAACGCTGCGTTTGCCTCATCACTCCAGATAAACCGGTCTGTTTTCCTCAACATCTGGTAAAGTGGGATCGCCTTCTCTCCCAAGCGACTGATGAACCGGCTTAACGCTGTGATCCGGCCAGCTATGCGCTGAACATCGTTGATGCAAACCGGTTTAGTCAAAGACGTGATGGCCTTGATCTTCTCTGGGTTAGCTTCTATTCCTCTGTTTGAGACCAAGAATCCCAGTAGCTTACCTGCCGGAACACCAAAAGCACATTTTTCCGGATTAAGCATCATCCTATAAGCCCGAAGATTATCAAAGGTTTCCTTAAGATCCTCTATCATTGTTCCTTCTTTCTTCGATTTGACCACAATGTCATCCACGTAGGCATGAACATTCCTCCCTATCTGCCCTTTCAGACAATTCTGAACGCAATGCTGATAAGTTGCCTGTGCACATTTAAGCCCAAAAGGCATAGACACATAGCAAAAAGCACCAAAAGGAGTTATGAAAGCTGTCTTCTCTTGGTCTTCCACCGCCATCTTAATCTGGTGATACCCTGAATATGCATCCAAAAAACTTAGCCGCTCACACCCCGTCGTGGCATCGATGATCTGATCGATGCGAGGTAGAGCAAAAGGATCAGTTGGGCAAGCTTTATTAAGGTCTGTGTAGTCCACACACATCCTCCACTTCCCATTCTTCTTCAATACCAGCACCGGATTAGCCAACCACTCCGGATGAAAAACTTCTACTATGAACCCTGCGGCCAAAAGTCTGGCCACTTCTTCCCCTATAGCCTTGCGCCTCTCCTCGTTGAAGCGGCGC
This sequence comes from Secale cereale, assembly GCA_902687465.1. NCBI lineage: Eukaryota > Viridiplantae > Streptophyta > Magnoliopsida > Poales > Poaceae > Secale > Secale cereale. Next base: position 120,090,255 of record LR738709.1, on the reverse strand, counting down.
AGATACTGCTTAACCGGTTTAAACTTCGGATCAATATTAAACTTGTGCTCAGCGAGTTCCCTCGGTATACCTGGCATGTCAGAAGGTTTCCATGCAAAGATATCCCGGTTCTCACGGATGAACTCGATGAGCGCGCTTTCCTATTTGGGATCAAGGTTAGCGCTGATAGTGAACTGCTTAGACGAATCTCCAGGCACAAAATCAACTTGCTTGGTCTCTTCTGCCGATTTAAACTTCAACGCCGGATCATGCTCGGTAGTTGGCTTCTTCAACGGAGTCATATCTGCCGGATCAGCATTATCTTTATAAAATTTCAACTCTTCTGTGGCACATACTGCTTCTGCATAGGCTGCATCTCCTTCCTCACATTCCACTGCTATCTTGCGGCTTCCATGAACTGTGATCGTGCCCTTATGACCCGGCATTTTAAGCTGCAAATAAACATAACATGGCCTAGCCATGAACTTAGCATAAACCGTCCTTCCAAACAGAGCGTGATACGGACTTTTGATCTTGACGACTTCGAAAGTGATCATCTCTGATCCGGAATCATATTCGTTCCCAAAAGTAACTTCCAAGTCAATCTTTCCAACCGGATAAGCTGACTTACCTGGGACCACTCCGTGAAACAATGTGTTAGATTGCCTTAGCTTCTTATCCGTCAGACCCATGCGACGGAACGTCTCATAGTACAAGATATTGATACTGCTACCACTGTCCATGAGAACTTTAGTGAATTTGTAGCCTCCCACTTGAGGTGCTACCACCAAGGCTAAATGGCCCGGATTATCCACCCGCATCGGGTGGTCTTCCCTGCTCCATACAATGGGCTGCTCTGACCAGCGAAGAAATTGCGGTGTAGCCGATTCAACTGCATTAACAGCCCGCTTCAACACCTTCTGGTCTCTCTTACACAGACTTGTGGTGAAAACATGATATTGCCCACTGCTTAATTCCTTCGGATTACTCTGGTATCTAGATTGCGGCTGCTGCTGCTGACGCTGTTGCTGCTGATTTCCCTGATTATTATAATTCCCTTGGCCCTGCTGCTGATTACTCTGATTATTGTAACCACCTTGATGATACGACTGATTGCCCTGGCCATTATAATTTCCTTAATTGTTCTGATTACCTGCCTGGTTTTGATAACCACTGCTATTGCCCCTATATCCGGAGCTGTTCCCCTGACGACCCGGACCATAAAATCCAGGACCTGAGCCACTATTTGGGGGCCGATTATGAGGATTGAAACGGCCCGCCACTGCCTTCATAAGGGGTATGCACTCCCTCATGGTATGCTTTGCCGTTTTCCCTCTCGCGCTATGCTTTGGACAAGGCTGATCTAACTCTTGATCCCAGCTAAGAGTTCCTCCTCCGGTTTGTGAAGATGGATCTCCCAGGCTACGCTGAAAATCCCCTTGAACTTGAGTGTTGGCCACGAAGTCAGAGCCACCCTCTGCTTTCCGTTTCCCCAAAAAACTTGAGGTAGCCGGATTAACTGGCGCCGGTTTACCAGACTTGCTAACCTTCCCAGTCTTGTCTCCTTCCGCTTCTGGATACTTGGTATTATCAGAGTCTCCGTATTTCACCAGGGCACTCATGAGAGTTCCCATATCATTGCAGTCCCTTTTAAGCCGTCCGAGCTTTAACTTTAAAGATTCAAACCGGCAATTGTTCTCCAAAGTCACTATCGCCGTACTAGGATTAATACCGTTCGAAGAGTGTAAAATCTCTGCTACTCTCCGTACCCAAGCTGATGTAGACTCCTGCTCTCCTTGCACACAAGCTGCTAGATCCACCACTGACATCGGCTGTTTGCATGTATCTTTGAAGTTTTTGATAAACTGGCTGCGCAGTTCCCCCCATGACCCAATAGAGTTCGGGGGTAGAGCTTTCAGCCAGGTCCGGGCCGTGCCTTCGAGCATCATTGTAAAATATTTAGCACAAGCCGATTCATCCACGTCCAGCATCTCCATGGCCATCTCATAACTTTCAACCCAAGCTTCCGGAGCTAAATCGGCTGTGTAATTAGGTACCTTGCGGGGCCCCTTGAAATCTTTAGGCAGCTTGACACTCCGTAAAGCGGGGACAAGACACTGCACCCCGAAGGAACTCGTCGTAACTCCTGTTTCTGCAGTGGCTGTGTGAACCGGCGTTGTTTGACGAATCTCCTCCCTAGCTCCTGATCTAGCTCCTTTATATCTGGAGCTGGTATCGCCGCACCTGCCGGATTATCCTGCCTGCGCTGATGCCTCCTGCGTTCACTGCTAGACACTTCTGGCTCCTCCCAATGCCTAGTATAACTTCGGCTGGGACGTGGTGTTGAATGTAACCTTTCCCTGCTATGAGAATATGACTGCTGCTGTATCAACGCCGTATTAAGCAGCTCCTTGACCCTGCGCGCCTCCAATGCCACCGGAGACGTCTCCTCCACGGGTAAAGCGGCCAAACGTGCAGCAGCTGCAGCGATGTTATCCAAAGGGTTTGAATAATGACCTGGAGGGGTGGGAACGTAAGGTGCCGATGTGATCCGACGATCCCGCTCTGCGGTGGGTTGCTGAACCGGCTCCTCCCTGGCTGGGGGTGCCCTTTGGTTTGAAGCCGGATTATTACTAGTCCCAGCCCCAGGTGTCCTGAACAGATTCATTGCTTCATAAACCGGCGGTATACGAGACTGGTACTTTCGTCCTCTTACTCCTTCCATAGAAGCTTGCTCCATCCTTAGGTGAAAAGCTCGATCATCCAGCTCCGCTTGTCTTACCGCTATCATCTCTCTCTCTCTGCCTTCAGGTCTTCCTTTAACTGATCAATCCGGCCTTTCAACTGAAGGAGCCCTGCATCATGATGCGCCTTGTCTGCTGGAGCTACTGTTTCCACCGCTTTAGCTGTGAACTCCTCGATCAAGGTGGATAGAACTTCAGTAGGTGAGGGGGTTGGGCCGCTTCCCCCTGCACCAGCTTCCGATGTCGTCCCGTTCACTGGGGGCTGTGAACCGGCCATAAAGACAGCCACCCGGTTTGGCGGGCCAAAGGGGCCCGGAATACTGTTTCCATCGGACTCGCCCTCAGACCGGCCGTCCTGCAACCGATACAGAGATTCAGTTTCTCCGGATGAAGATTTGTCGTCTGAGTAGACAACTGTTGCACCATCAGATTCCGATCCGTCCTCGGCTCGACCTCTGTGGATTGCTCCAATGAACACGTGCTTCACGGCGGGCTGAATCCGGGCCGATCTCGTATGCTGAGCCGGCTCGACGATGTTGGGGAAGATGTCCGGCCCAGGTCCCGGTTCGCCGATTTTGCCAATGAAGACTTGGATGCTGCCGAAGGGAACCCGGTACCCGTATTCGATCGAATCGGCTTCCGGTTCCCAACCTGCGTCGTCGATGTAGATCCGGCCGCGGCGACTCTTGGTCATCCGGCTGACTGCGTAACCCTTGAGCCCTTCGAAGCTGCCCTTCAAGAACTCGAAACCATCGTGCGCAGGCCCCACGGTGGGTGCCAACTGTCGTGGAAATAACACGGCAGATGTCCGGTTTAGCGGACTTGATGATGGAACCATCGCACGGGTTAGCTTGAAGGGGTTCATAGCACACAAAAGGACACAGAAGGTTTATACTAGTTCGGCCACTTCGATGAAGGTAAAAGCCTACGTCTAGTTGGTTTGGTATTGCTTGGGCGTCGGATTACAGGGAGCGGATTCGCTTGCCTGTGTCTCGACGGGTTGATTGTTGCTTGTCCCTGAACCGTCGCCGGGTCGTCCCTTTATATAGAGGGTACGCCTGGTCCGGTTTACAGAGTCCCGAGGCCGGCTCATACTTGTGTCCGCCTCGGTCTCTGTCTTTTCTTCCTTATCTCTCAAGTTACATCACGGGGCGGTTTACAAACCTTAATTCTACACATGGGCCCTAAGATCTTATGGGCCGTAGCCTTCACTAAATATTACAAACAAGTATAATATAACAAAGCCGGTTTACACTAGCCGGTTTATACCTGCTAGTCATATCCCTGACAGATCTGAATGTTGCAGACCCGTTAAATAAGCCTCTAACACGAGCAAAACATGATCAGCACCAAGACTCCATGGCTTTTAGAATCATTACTATGTAATCTAGATTATTGACTCTAGTGCAAGTGGGAGACTGAAGGAAATATACCCTAGAGGGAATAATAAAGTTATTATTTATATTTCCTTGTATATCATGGTAAATGTCTTTTATTCATGCTAAAATTGTATTAACCGGAAACTTGATAAATGTGTGAATACATAGACAAAACAAAGTGTCCCTAGTATGATATACTAGACTAGCTCATTAATCAAAGATGGTTATGTTTCCAAACCATAGACATGTGTTGTCATTTGATCAACGAGATCACATACTTATGAGAATGGTGTGATGGACAAGACCCATCCGTTAGCTTAACACTATGATCTTTTAGTTTTACTGCTATTGCTTTCTTCATGACTTATACATGTTCCTCTGACTAAGATTATGCAACTCCCGAATACTGGAGGAACACCTTGTGTGCTATCAAACGTCACAACGTAACAGGGTGATTATAAAGATGCTCTACAGGTGTTTCCGAAAGTGTTTGTGGTGTTGGCATAGATCGAAAATAGGATTTTTCACTCTGAGTGTCGGAGGGGTATCTCTGGGCCCTCTCGGTAATACACATCGTAATAAGCCTTGCAAGCAAACGAATAAGGAGTTAGTCATGAGATGATGTATTATGGAACGAGTAGAGAGACTTGCCGGTAACGATATTGAACTAGGTATGATGATACCGACGATCGAATCTCGGGCAAGTAACATACCGATGACAAAGGGAACAACGTATGTTGTTGTGTGGTTTGACCGATAACGATCTTTGTAGAATGTGTAGGAAACAATATGAGCATCCAGGTTCCGCTATTGGTTATTGACCGGAGATGAGTCTCGGTCATGTCTACATAGTTCTCGAACCCGTAGTGGTAGTATATGTGTGTTCCACGTAGCATATACTCCCTCCTCTCTCTATAGAACCTTCCGTGCATGCATAGCAGCATCTTCTCCTTTATGTCCTTCGTCGTAGTGCTAACTCTGAGCGTCTGTCTCTCTCTTGATGGTATCTCTTCTTCTCACTTATTTCCTTCTCTTGGTGTTGTGAGAGAGCAGCGGCAGGAGTATCCTATTATAGGTGATGACCGTCGGTTGCTAGCTAAAATATTTATGCCGTAGTGACTCTTCGAACGTGACCCTTGGAACTGGTAAAAGGCAACACCGGCCGCCGTACTATGAGTTGGCAAAATGAGTTGGTCTTTTTTTAACAAAAAATGAGCTGGTCTTGGCTCTCCCTCTCAGATGTGTCAAAAATTCACAAGATGACTACCACGTATGAGGTTATAAATGTCCAGACCACTAAATGCATGTTGTTGAATATGTGTACATGTACGTAGGTCTGGGTTTTGTATGTCCCATCTGGTGTATCTCTCTCCCTCTGTATTTACTTGTATCTTAGGAGACAAGACACCGGTCGCACCCCTTGTACCTATATATATGTGCCTAGTGCATGATCAATCAATTATCGATGCACCAAATCATTCTCTACATGATATCTATCACAAGTCGATCATACCGCTTCCTCTAACCCTAGCCGCCGCCGCCTCGGGCCGCCGCCGCCGCCGCGACTTACCACCGCCGCCGCCGCCGCCCCACGCCACCGTCGCCACTTTTCCACCCGCCGCGCCACCTCTCCCTCCCGCCGCGCCGCCTATCCCTACCGCCGCCGCCGCCGCCCCACCCCGCCGCCGCGCCACCTCTACCCGCGCCGCCGCCTCGGGCTGCCGCCGCCGCTACGATCCGCCGCCGCCGCCGCCGCTTTCCCACGCCGCAGCCGCCGCCCTCTCCCCCTCTCTCCGCCGCCGCGCCGCCCTACCCCGCCGCGCCGCCGCCATGTCGTCCGCCTCCTCCAATCCCTTCGCGGTTGACCCTGCTGAAATCCGCGACATCAACATCCACACACGCGTTCCCGTCGTCCTCGACGCCTCCAACTCCACGTACTTCGCGTGGAAGACGTACTTCACGCTGCTCTTCCGCGAGAACAGCCTCGTGGATCACGTGGACGGCACCATCGACTCTCGTGACATGATGGACGACGCTGAGTGGATCGCCATCGACGCCACCATCATCCAATGGTTCTTCACCACCATCTCCAAGGACTTGTTCCACATGGTCGTGAGTGCTGGTGACGACGCTCGCGCACTGTGGGTCAAGCTGAACGGTCTATTCACCGACAACAAGCTTCAGTGCCGCGTTTTTTTGTAGCAGGAATTTTTTGACTGTCACCAGGATGACCAGTCCATTGATGACTACTGCCGCCGCCTGAAGACGTTGGCGGATGAGCTCCGTGACATTGGTGCCAAGATTGATGACGACCTCCTCCTCAGCACTCTCACCGCCGGCCTCAACGAGGACTTCGGCAACGCCGCCTCCAACCTCACCTTGATGTCGGAGCCCTCCTTCCCCAAGTTCGTGGCCTACTTGCCGTTGGAGGAGCGTCGGATGAAGGGAGTCAAGAAGCGTGTGCAGCATCACGCCCTTGCCGCCGGCACCTCCCGTGGCGCTCCACCACCCGCCGCCCCACCTGCGCCACGCCAGCAGCCGCCGCCTCCCGCGCCTCCGGGGTACTTCCCCCTGCCGCCCGCGCCCCCCGCTCCTCCCGCCGCCCCCCAGCAGCCCGGTGGCGGGCGTCGCAGAAACCGTCACGGGGGCGGCCACAAGCAGCAACAGGCGCCGGGGGGGCCCTCCTCAGCAGTAGCAGGTCACCCCTTCATGGACGTACGGCACCAACCCGTGGACTGGCGTTGTCCACGCGTACTCCATGCCGATCCCTCGGGCTCCCACGCCGGGCATCCTCGGGCCCCGTCCGGCGAGCCACCAGGCTCTCTTCGGCGCGCAGAATGCTGCGCCCTACAGCGGCTATGGTGCCGCACCACTACACGCGCCCGCTTATGGAGTTGCGCCCGCCTACGGCGCCACCGTCGCGTCGGCCTTCGGCGCCGCTCCCGCGCCAGCCTACGGCGGGTCTTACCCGCCTCAGGTGCCGCCACCATGGGACCCGGCCCTCCTTGCAGCCCTGCACGCCGCCCCGCCACCCAGTTTCTACGGTGGCGGTGGTGACTGGTACATGGACTCGGGCGCTACCTCTCACATGACTGCTCATCCCGGTAACCTCATGTCTGCCACCCCTACTCATACTCCTACTCGCATCACCGTTGGTAACGGTTCCTCTCTACCCATTACACATGTCGGTCATATGTCTTTTCCTTCTTCTTCTACTCCTATTAACATGTCTAATGTTCTTGTGTCTCCTAACTTAGTCACCAATCTAGTTTATGTTCGTCACCTTACTCGTGACAATCCTATCACTGTTGAATTTGACAAATTCGGTTTTTCTGTGAAGGACGCCCGTACACGGATGGTTCTACACCGATGTGACAGCCCGGACGAGCTTTATCCGGTGCATCCTTCCGACGCCACCTCCACCCGTCGCCCCGCCGCCTTTGCCGCTAGTGTCGATCTTTGGCACGCCGGCCTCGGTCATCCCAACTCCATCGTTATGCGTCAGATTCTTCAGAGTTTTTCATTCTCATGTAATAAGGTTGACAACCACACTTGTGAGGCTTGCCGTCTTGGCAAGCACGTTCGTCTTCCCTTTAGCAAGTCTACAAATATTTCCACCTTTCCATTTCAGTTATTGCATAGACGTCCCCGGTTGCAAGCAACACGGGCCTTTTATACCATGTGGTGATATTGGATGATTTTACTCATTATGTGTGGACCTTCCCTCTCCGTCGCAAGTCCGACGTTCTTGCCACACTCACAGCCTTTTATTCATATGTCACCACACAGTTCGGTCGTCCTATTCTCGCTTTACAAACTGACAACGGCAAGGAGTTTGACAACGTCGCCGTCCGCAATCTTCTTGCGTCGCACGACACCATCTTTTGCCTCACTTGTCCCTACACATCTCAACAGAACGGTCGCGCCGAGCGCGTCATTCGCACTCTTAACGACTGTGTCCGCACGTTACTCTTCCACTCCTATGTGCTTCCACGGTTCTGGCCGGACGCGCTCGCGACCGCCAGCCTCCTCATTAACATTCGCCTGTGTCGCTCACACTGGAACTACACTCCTCACCAGCTCCTCTTCGGTGCGGTTCCATCTTATGATGGCCTTCGCACTTTCGGGTGTCTCTGTTATCCCAGCACCGCGTCCACCGCTCCTCACAAACTCGCTCCCCGGTCCCTTCCGTGTGTCTTCCTTGGTTATCCACCCAACACCAAAGGTTACCGCCGGTGCTATGATCCAGTGTCCCACCGCGTTTTCACTTCGCGGCATGTTTACTTTGATGAGCTGGTGTTCCCGTTTCAGCAGGTACCGTCACCCTCAGCGTCTCCCGCGGCCCGGTTCGCCCCTGCCTCCACCTCTGGCGAACCGTCCGACTGCGCACTGGGCTCGGCCTTGCCCGCGCTCCCCGCGCCGGCGGCCCCCGTCACCGCGGCCCCCTCGGCCGTGACTGCGCTCCCAGCGCCGGCGGCCCCCGCCGTCGTGGACTCCTCGGCTGCCCGTGATGCCGACGCCCCCTCGGCGGCTCCCCCGGCGGCCCCCGCCGTGGCCCCCTCGGCTGCCCTAGCCGCGGCCCCGGCCCCCATCGTGGCCCCCGCCGAGGCCTCCTCGGCTGCCCCCGCCGCGGCAGCGGCCCCTGTCGCAGCCTCCCCAGCGGGTCCCCCGACCGCCCCCGTTGTCGCGGCTGCACCCCTCACTGGTGTCGTCACTCGGGCTCGGACTGGGACACTGCGTCCTAGCACGCGCTACACATCCGACAAGTACGCGTGTGCTGCATCTACCTCGGCACCGTCCCCACTCCCCTCCTCTGCTCGCGCAGCCCTTCGGGATCCGAACTGGCTTGCTGCGATGCGTGAGGAGTTCGACGCCCTGTGGCGCAACCGTACGTGGCAGCTTGTCCCGCGGCCTCCCTGTGCCAATGTCATCACTGGCAAGTGGGTCTTCCACCACAAGACTCGCCCAGATGGCTCTCTCGAGCGCTACAACGCGCGTTGGGTGGTGCGCGGTTTTCGCCAGCGCGTCGGCATGGACTTCACCGACACCTTCGCCCCGGTTGTCAAACCGGGCACGATTCGCGCCGTCCTCCAGCTTGCTGTCTCTCGCGCCTGGACAGTCCACCAGCTCAATGTGTCTAATGCTTTTCTGCATGGCCATCTCGACGAGCAGGTGTTCTGTCAGCAGGCTACTGGTTTCGTCGACACCGACCATCCGGACCACATGTGCTTGCTCTCCCGTTCTCTTTATGGGTTGAAGCAGGCACCTCGGGCCTGGTACCAGCGGATCGCGGCCTTCCTTCAGCAGCAGGGGTTCCGGTCCACACGGTCCGATACCTCCCTGTTTGTTTATCATCAGGGTCCCGCCACCGCGTACCTCCTCCTGTAAGTCAACGACATCATCCTGACTGCCTCCTCGCCAGCGCTCCTTCAGCAGATCACAGCTCGCCTCGGCACCGAGTTCACCCTCAAGGACTTGGGGGCTCTCCACTACTTCCTCGGCATCGAGGTTGTCCGCCGGTCCACTGGCTTCTTCCTGCATCAGCAGAAGTACGCCTACGAGCTTCTGGAGCGAGCGGGCATGCTTAACTGCAAGCCTGCTCCCACACCTGTCGACACGAAGGCTAAGGTGTCCGCTGTCGAGGGCTCTCCGGCGTCCGATGCTCCCTTCTGCCGCTCCATCATTGGTGCGCTTTAGTACCTCACACTGACGCGTCCGGACATTCAGTATGCTGTCCAGCAGGTGTGCCTCCAAATGCATGCTCCTCGTGATACCCATTGGGCTTTGGTGAAACGTATTCTTCGGTATATACGTGGCACCACAGCTATGGGTCTCACTCTGACGGCATCACCTGACACCAGCCTTGTCGCCTACTCCGACGCCGACTGGGCTGGGTGTCCCGACACTCGGCACTCCACTTCCGGCTACTGCCTCTACCTTGGGCCCTCTCTGATTTCGTGGTCGTCTAATCGACAACCCACGGTCTCATGATCAAGCGCCGAGGCTGAGTACATGGCTGTGGCCAACGCCGTCGCGGAGTGCTCTTGGCTACGACAGCTACTTCAGGAGTTGCTATGCGAGGTCACCAAGGCGACGCTTGTTTATTGTGACAACGTCTCCGCGGTCTATCTCGCCGCAAACCCTGTCCATCACCGGCGGACGAAGCATATTGAGCTCGACATCCACTTCGTCAGGGAGCACGTCGCACTTGGTCATGTTCGAGTTCTCCATGTGCCCACCGATCAGCAGTTCGCCGATGTCATGACGAAGGGACTACCTACCTCAACGTTTGAGGGCTTTCGGTCCAGTCTCTGCGTCACCGGCGACGCTTCGACTGTGTGGGGGGTTTTGAACATGCGTACATGTACGTAGGTCTGGGTTTTGTATGCCGCACCTGGTGTCTCTCTCTCCCTCTGTATTTACTTGTATCTTGGGAGACAAGACACCGGTCGCACCCCTTGTACCTATATATATGTGCCTAGTGCACGATCAATCAATTATCGATGCACCAAATCATTCTCTACACATGCCACGCCAACCTCCACGTGCATAGAATTTTACTTAGCTTGTAAGGATAGCACACACGTGTGCATTCTCATCATTACATGCATGCGCATCTTCTGGTACTCAGCCACGTATCATCTTCTTACCATTATCTACTCCCTCCTTGTACGTACGTACTCCCTTCGTCCGGGTTTATTAGGCCTCTCAACATCACAAGCATGTCTCTTTTTATAAGGCATCGCTTTGGAAAAGTGCATGCATGTAACCATTTCATTGATTGCATTGAAAGCCATTATTGTTGGTGTCATGGCTGAGAAATTAATACACTTCATCCGGGCTTTTTCATTGGCCGCATTCATGTGAGAGAGTGCATTGGGAGTGAAATGGAAGAATTAATGTAAGCAAATTACTATGTGTTTTGGTTTAAGACCTCCTCCAATCATTGGTGCTAAGATGAGGTGCTAAGCACATTAAAGAGCTAAGCAACTAAAGTCCCCAATGCAAAGGTGCTTAGCTTGTTGTAGCTAGGCATCCTTCATTTAATGATTTAGCAACTAAAGTTATCCATGCATTGGTGGACTTCTTTCATTTAAGTGTTTTCCCTAGGTTTTCATGCTTGACATTGTTTCTTCCTGGGGCACCACACCCATCTCTCACCTCTTAATTATCCTGCCACATCATCTTTTTTGCCTACATGGCAGGCTTAGCACCTGTACAAGGTGGAGCATTGGAAGGGACGTTGTCTTTAGGCCTAATAAACCCGGATGGAGGGAGTACTACGAAGCCACGTTGCTCTCTGTCCAATATCATGATCACATGCATGTACTAAGTGCATGCAAAGCTCTCAGCACTCTTCCGAACTCTCTCCACTACTAACTTAGACAAGAAACATTCATAATAATGTAAACTACTATGTGCGATGAATTTGTGTGAGACTATTTCCCTTTTCTTTTCTTTTTTGCATGCAAAACTTACATGTCCATTATTTTTCTTTAAAACAGTGGTCTAGCATATCTTTTCCAATCAATGTTAATTTACATAAAAACACAAATTTAATTATTGATCTAATCTTAAGAACAAAAAAATAACCCTAAAAATCTGGGTTATTACACAAATCATGCTCGACACATTTTCCCTTGGCTTCCTGGGGAAGCTGTCGGTTTGCATACGGGTGTTCTAACTAAAACGTTTGCCATGAGTGTTTTATATTTAAGAACCATTGATGTTATTTTCAAAAGAAAATCATTTGATAAGTCTGTACATTAAGAGAGAAAAACGCAAGTTCGTTCAAATCATATCTTTCATTCAGTCACACTGTGAATTTATATTCATATGATCGAGAATTCGAGATACAGTATTAAACCCAAAAAAACTATTTCCGGCGGCGGCGGAGGCGGCGTGCCGTGCCGTCGTTATCGTTGTCGTCCTACAGGACGCCGTTGTTGAAGTCTTCAAGGCAGCACAAAATTTTCTTCACTTGTAAATCAAACATCATGTCATCGCGCGATCGATGGGAGGGGTGCAGGAGGACGGCAACTGGCGCCGCTGAGAGGTAGCGATCGACGGTAGCGTCCCATGCCGCTAAGGGGGGCGCGCGCACGGGCACGGGCGTTGCGGGTGCAGCCAAACGCACGGGGACTAGCGCCGCGGTGGGTGGAGGGGCGCGCACAGGCACGAGTGCGGGCGCGGCGGGTGAAGCCAAATGCACGGGGACCGACGCCACGGTGGGTGGAGGGGCACTGGCACGGGCGCTAGCGTTGGCATGTACACGAGCTCGTGCGGGTTCGTGGAGACCTCGCTGACGCCCGCGGCTTCCAGATCTGTGATAGTGCTCGGCGACCAGCCCATCAATGCTACGGGGATGGTCGTTGGCGCGGGCGCGAGGATGAGAGCTGGGATGGGAGCGGGGACAGCAACCGCCGTGGCTAGCTCGTTCAGGGCCATGTCCATGAGGCCCCATTCATCGTTATTTTCTATCTCCTCGGCGTAGCGTCGACTTCACCAAACTTGAAGACTAATGGAAGATGGTCATTCTGCGCCATGGCGTTGGTGGAGGTCTGCGGGAGGGAGGGGAATGGAGGCGAACAGTAAGGCTGCCTGTATTAAACAACGGCTCGGGTGCCATTAATGGAGAGGAAGGCGGGCGGCCATGGAAGTCAAAGGGCTCGCTTCCCAATGAGCCTGCGCAGCGTACAACTCGCACGTTTCCTGATGAGCCTGCGCATTGGAGGACAGCTTTGTTAGGAGCCCTTCATGCCTATATGGGCTTTCCTGTCCAGCTCGTGGGCCTGGCCCGCTTGAGAACCCCCAGAATACAAGTATGTGGGAGGAGGCGACGAAGGGGGCATCCAGTGGATCACGAACCCGGCGGTGGCGGCTCTCTTCTTTTTCCTCTCGTTTCCTTCTTCCTATATCCCATCTAGTTCCTGCTTGTAATCAGGGCTAGCTACTGTAATTCGTGCTTGTAATCGAGGGAGACATCTAGTTCCTAACATCTGGTATTCAGAGCCAGTAAAAAATCCCCAAAAAAATTTCACCACCACCACCTCCGTCGAGCCCCAATTTCCACCGACGACGACTCCATGTCTGCTGTCAAACCACCAGAGTGGCATGCCATGTCTGCCAATGACCAGTTGTTGTGGTATCTCAAGAGATTATGTGCTAAGGCCGAGGAGATGAGCGCACTGTTGGGCGTTGCAAGCGCCGGTGACCCTCCTGTGGTTACCCCGCTTGTCGATCCGGCGGCCTCAACCACGACACATGCCTCGTCCACGCCTGTCCCCGGCGTCTCCTGCTCCAACGCCGAGGTCCTCGAGGTCATCCATGATGCGTCCCCTGCCTGTGTCGAGTTGGTGCCCAGCACATGTTTGACGGAATGCTTGCACCAGGTCACCACCACCGACATCGTCAACAAGGGCCATGGCGCACCTGCTGCCGTCTTCCTCGAGCCCGTGGTCGACCTCAATGACACCACGCCCACCCCTACAATGGCCAAGCCGGAAGACCGGAAGGAGTACCAGGTTGTGGCGACGGCGTCCCAGGCTGTGGACGTCAACAAGGATGTCAAACTTGCCACCCCTGTACCTCCCATGCTCTCGAGGTACGGCCCTGACATCGCCAACAACTACGCTGACGTTCCTGTTGCGCCCTTGATTTCATTGGTCACACGCCCGGCCAAATCGGTGCCTTCGGTTGCCCTTGTCCATGGCGACAACCTGGTGCAGCCAACTGCGCGCATAGAGCATCGCCGCCATGGCGTTCATTTCTGGGGTGAGTCCACAGACTTGCTGCTGCGACTAGTACGAAAGGGAATCAAGCAGCCTCCAATTCGAGTGCAGATTGATATGGACGTCCTTGGCATAGCTGACAATGGCGATACTGTCTATTTGTGGTGGCCACCTGACCGTCAACTAAGGAGAAGTGAATTGCAACCATGGCCTTCGGGATACAGCATATTTGGAAACTGCATAAGTTTATTCTCAGGTCCACTATTGTGCTATGATTCATGTGGCAGTAAGCAGCTCTTTCCGGAAGGTAAACAATGGCTTTTGGAACTCACGGATGTATCTATTATTTCCTGGCATGAGAAATTGCAGGAGGCCATGCATACCATGAGCATGTCAACGAATTTGTCTGTTTTGAGTGGAAGAGAAACTAAGGTGACTAGCCATCTTGCTAAGATATGCAATTCTAAGCAAATAGCAGGTGGCTCAATAGTTAGAATTCAGCCTACTGTACTGTGTCACAGTCTATTATCACACAAGTCAACCGATATAGCTGCAGCTGATGTTCCTAATGATTATGAAGAACAACATGATTCTCTGGACAGGACAGATCTTACTGTTAAGAGAGCCTCGAGCCAGGATATCTTGACTTCAGTTGATGACAACATGGGTGAGTTGGATAAATCTGTTTGTCGAACTATCAACAAGGGAGATCCCGGGAGTAACTCAGAGTGGTGTGCTATCTCTACTTTAAGATGCATGCCTCCATTGTTGGAGGAAATACTTGGATGCTCTAGTCTGTCTAGTTCCAGTTACAGTCCCACAAGTGCGCTTCCTGAACCTAATGTGTGTTGGGGTATGCCCTATGAGATTATACCATATCATCAGCAACAAGACATCTCCGACTCGCTGGTTGCTAATTCTGGAAGGAGTTCATCAAAACAACGGTCCAAGTTTGCATGTTGGGAAATTTTGGAGTTCACCCAGGTTATCTTTCATATCCACCGTCTGATATGGTTGATTTAATGCTTGAGAGGGAATTTGGTAAATGTACTAGCAGGGGACTTACTGCCATAATCGCGGCTGAGAGGAAACAACACAGGCCGTGGTCGTCATTTTCTTACTCTCATGAAGGCACGACTTGGAAGAAAGCAGGGCTACTATCATTAGTTACTTATGTAACAATGCAGATCGTGAGCATGTCACTTCAGTGGCAAAGTTTGAATCAAGAGAACATGAATGGGAGTGGCTATGCCAATAGAACATGCAATCCCAAACAAAAATCTGGCAGCTCAAGGACTAGAATTCACCTTCCAGTACTGATCACTTCTGAGTGTTGCTCCCCATTGGGTACAACAAGACTAGGTAGCAACGCTATTCACCTCCGGGTGGTGCAGTTCACTGCAACCCTTCTGTGTGCTATGCCCGGACTAGGAAATTCCGGGCTCCACAATGTGGCTGGAACTGTTCGCCACTTGGTATGGCAGTCTCTTGGAGCTGAATTGCAACAATCGAGTGTACAGTCGAGGAGTTATTTGCCATTGTTCAAGCCGAAGCCCCCATGGCTATCTCACTTCATCAGTCCCACTAAGGTGCCCCCGGATCAATAGACCATTACAAAATCCATGCAGGAGGACATACAAGCTGCAATTTATGTGCACAAATTATGGGATCTCGGGGTCGTCACCATGCCAGCTTTCCATCTACAGCCGTCACAGATTTTGATGTCGATGCTCATCATCCAGGGAGTGTGGGCTACAGGTGGTATGCCATTCTGTACATGCTCCGACCAAGAACATTTCCAAGGAGGGAGGGGCGCCATAATGGTTGCGGTCATCTTCGTGAAAGGCTTCATCGACCACGACTACTCCATCGGCATCTCCTTTGATTCTATCGCCATCACCCATGACTACTACGACGCCGTTCGAGTCAACCACGATCTCGACTACTACCGCGACTCCGAGCTAGACAAGGGCCATCAAGTGCAATGGGATCAAGGAGGTTCCACCATGCCAACTTTCAAACTGCTACTGTCGAAGATTCTGATCTCGATGCTCATCATCCGGGGAGTGCAAGCTACGAGTGGTATGTCGTTCCTTACATGTTGCGATCAAGAACATTTTCAAGGAGGGAGGGGCGTCATCATTGTCAAGGTCTTCTTCTCGAAAGGCTCCATCGACCACGGGTACAACCTCGGCTTCGACCACGATGGTGCCACCAATGGTCCCTACATCAACAACTCCTTGGGCGAGGTCTCCGTCGGCCACTACTACCTCACTGAAGTCTACCTCAACTTCGGTAGCCACCGTGATTCCGACCACATCAAGGAACATCGCGCGCTATGGGATCCGAGTGGTTTTTGGTGGCGTCGGCTTGGGGTCAAGCCGCATCTCAAGGAGGGAGGGATGTTAGGAGCCCTTCTTGCCTATATGGGCTTGCCTATCTAGCTCGTGGGCCTGTCCCGCTTGAGAACCCCCAAAATACAAGTATGCGGGAGGAGGCGACGAAGGGGGCATCCAGTGGATCACGAACCCGACGGCGGCGGCTCTCTTCTTCTTCCTCTCGTTTCCTTCTTCCTATATCACATCTAGTTCCTGCTTGTAATCAGGGCTAGCTACTGTAATTCGTGCTTGTAATCGAGTGAGACATCTAGTTCCTAACAAGCTTGCACGCCTCTCGGTCAGCCTGCGCGCCGGAGTCCGCTCCCACGCCTCCCGTTCAGTCAAGCAGCTGTCCGCACGGCACCTCTTATAGCCGTTAAAACGAAGACATGTGGCGTCACGTAAATGGCTAGCAGAACGCACACGATTTGAATTGTACAAACGTTTGAGATATTAAAGTGGCAGCTATTTTTTCAAAATGCCTTTGTTGGCTGTTATTCGAGTGCACCTTCTCTTAAATGGATACGAAAAATACCACACCATGTCGGGTGCCATTCCATGATATGTAATGCCCAGTATGAGATTATACCGCCTACATGTCGAGGCACGACTTAATGGTATAAGCTCATATTAGAATGATCTCAAGTATGGTATCTTTGCACGACTCATGTAAAAATAGGGATGAAATTGCAAAATAGTAGTTGGCTTACACTCGCCACGTCACACAATACATTACATAAGCATATCATCATCCAAATAACATCACAGTCCGACTACGGACAAGATCCAAATGAAAGATACCAAATAAAATAAAGCCACAAGGTCCGAATCGCCCCTAGTAGAAGCCACTACTGATCGTCGGGATAGTGCACATAGTATTGACTACGTTCTTCATCGAACTCCCAGTACAGCTATGTGCCGTCACCTACGTAGTTCACCATGGTACCTGCATCTAGTGTTGTGTAGAATCTGTGAGCCACGGAGGACTCAGCAATCCCGTTCCCGGGTAGCAAAACTATCTAAGCCTTGGGTGTGGAACAAGGCTGAAGATAATAAAGGTTGCAGCTGCACTATCACTAGCTTACGTGTTTAGAGCGAGAAGAGAAGTGCCACGAGCGTCAAAGTGATCATGAAGTGATCCTATCTAAGCACGTCAAACATAACCCCACCGTGTTCACTTCCCGAACCCCTTTTGAAAAATGACCGTCACGGTTACTCACGCCGGTAGTGTGTTCTGAACATGGTGTCAAGTTTCCTACAACCGGATATTAACAAATTCCCATCTGCCACATAACCGCGGGCACGGCTTTCGAAAGATCAAAACCCTGCAGGGGTGTCCCAACTTAGCCCATCACAAGCTCACGATCTGCGGAGTCGCAACTCCAAGGTGGGAAGACCCGAGTATTCTCGGAATCCCGTGCTCAAGATATTCCGACTAAGGTAAAACTAATCCAGCAAGTCCCCCCGGTGTGCCGACACCCTGATAGTAGCCACGCGTATCTCGTCTCAGTCCACGACCGGATAAGTCATCCTACAGGTTTTACCAGCCCGCGAGTTTCCTTGAGGCGGCCCCGCAGTCTGATCAGTTTGGACCAACACTCATGTGGAGCACTGGCCCGGGTTGTTGATTAAGAAGAGGGTTTATAACTCCCTATACAAGTTTTTAGTTGTTAGGCAAATGTAGTACCAATGTTGGGACTTGCTGGAAAAGCTTTAGCGCTAAGCGGGTTATCAAGGGGGGCCCATAAACCCCAACCGTGTTAGGGACGCATAATCAAGGAACATAACACCGGTTTAAACGGTTCCTAGGGAGGCATGAGTGGAACAAAACACCAAGCAAGAGGCTTAGCCTTCCACCCATTGCCAAGTATATAGATGATTTAGTTTAAGAGTTTATATAGTGTGATATCCCAACAATAACTTCAACCTGAAGCAAGAATCTGCAAATCTTCTCCTGCAACTAGCAATGCTATAAGAGGGGCTTAGCAGAGCTTACGTAGCCAAACAAAGGTTTGCTAGGTTGGGTGGTTAAACAGATTCATGGCTACAATAGGAGGTTGACAAGCAAACAAGGGCATCGAGGCAATAAGCTAAAGAGCGTGACATCTAGCAATAGGCAAAGATAGTAATGATATCTGGGTCAGGTCATCTTGCCCGTCGATTCGTCGATGGGATCGTAAGACGGCTCCTCGTACTCAACCTCGGTAGTAACCTCGTTCTCGGTCTTGACTTCCGTCTCTACTCAACACAAGAACACAACATGGCACGATATCAAACAACGTGCAATGCACAATCAACATGATGCAAGTATGATGCATTTATGGCAAGGGATGAAGCACACAAGAACAACACAAAACAACAAGTTTAAATGAGGCCGGAATCAACATATAGCGAATCCGGTAAGTCCTCATATGCATATTTTGAAATTGGTCCAGATCTGAACAAACCTTAAGTTAAAGTTTTTAAACAGCAAGTTAACATTCACCATGATGATCTACACGAAATTCTAGTCAAGTTTCATATAAAGTTTGTTTAATTCGGAGTTACGGTCTAGAAGATATGAGCAAAACAAGACAAGCATGGCAACGGTGCAAGATGCACCCAAACATCAAGCTAACACACTTCAAACATGTTAACAAGATGATATTATGATTCTACATGCGAAAACACACAAGTTTCATATAGGGCACGCTCAAAACGGAGCAACGGTTCAACACATACACACGAAACAAGATACAATGCAAAGCTGAAAATAACAGCCACATAGCAACTTGGGAGCAAGAACTATATACTCTAAAGCACCCAAACATGATGACAATAAGCATGGTCATGGAGTATACATATCCTACAGCAAACAACTCCATCGGATCAACTCCATAGGAGGCATGTATCAATAGCAACAAGCTACGCCAAATTGATCATGCTGTTAAAAACCTGACATGCATAATTTATAGCAACTTGAGGGCAAGAAATAAATAAGCTACAGCAAGCCATATGAGCAAGTGAGGGCATGGATGGATAGACAATAACATGGACAACAAGGAATGATCATTGGCCACTCCAAAACAACCATGAATTTGACTAGGGCATCAAGCAAACATAGCATCAGGTTATAACAGATTCCAGACTTAGCAGAATTTTCACTAAGTATAAAACAGTTATGTTGGCATGGCATGTTTGCAAGCATGTTTAAGTCACCTCAAGGCATTTCATGGAAAGTGGTTTGCACCATAGCAAAGACCATATGATGGAGATTCTAAAACATATTGACATGTGACATGGGGACAAACACATCAATAGCAACGAGCTCTTCAAATCAGCACCTCATAACAAGTATCAAAACTTAACAGCCACATGCACTTTTGCAACCAAGATTAACATGGCAAAAACAACCCTAAAATGAATGCTACAGCAACCATCATGTAGGGCATTTCACAATGAACATTTTGACATATCATTTGCTTCATTTGGATAAACATGCACCAAGTTAACACATCTCAAACATGGCATGAAAATAACAAGTTGCAGCAGTTTATAACAAGTAGCACTCTTGTCACGAATATTAGGACATCTAGATGATCTCAAACAAGCATGCCACAATGGAACAAAATGTAGAGCACATCACCACGATCATTTTGATATATCATATGCACAATTTGGACTTACACACAAAAAGATGCAGCCATGCAAAGATGCCATCAGAAAATGCAAAACTGGGACTTAGAGAAAAAAACAACCTCAAGAGGAATCGGGCGGACACGTCCGATGACGTGGAAAATCTGTCCGGATCGGCGGATCGGGTCAGGACGAGGTGGATCGGGTCGGAGGTTGGATCCGCCCGGATCCGCTAGGGTTTCGGCCGGCGGCGGCGTCGACGGATCCGGCCGGGATCGAGGCTCGCCGGAGGAGCGGTCCGGCCGGCGGGGACGACCCGGGGCGGCGCGGCGTCCGGCCGCGGTGGCGGAGGCTGAAGCTGGGCGGCGGCGGCCTCCCGCGGAGGCGGAGAGGAGCGGGGCCGGCGGGAGGCGCGAGCTCGCCGGCGGCGGAAGGGAGCGGGCGCCGGCGGTTCGCGGCCGGAGCGGAGGGAGACGGCGGTGGGGCGAGGCGCGGAGCGGCGGCGCAGCGACCGGGCCACGGGGGCCGAGCGCAGACCTGCGGACCGGCGGGGGCGCGCGGCAGCGGTTCTGCCACGTGGCGGATCCGGAATCGTCCGGGCCGGCGGACGGACGTGTCCGACGCGGTCCGGATGTGTCCGGCGGCGACGGAGGAGTTTCTTAGGGTTTCATCCGCGAAATCTCGAGGGGAGCGGTTTTCGGCCACGCGATCACGATTCGACGACCGAGATGATGAGAAGGGTTGTGCTGGGTTTATGGGATGTTGTGGAGGGGGTCTTGGGCCTTAAAGAAGAGGTTCTTTTAGCCCACTAGGTTAGCCGTTGGAGTACCAAACGAACTCGAAACGCGACGAAACTTGACAGGCGGCCTACACGTACCAAAACAACATCGCACGACAAGTCTCACGTCAATCCGGGAATGTTACACGGCCACACACGAAAGGACTCGGGGCACCACGGGCACGTGTGTGAGCGTCGGAACTCGAAACGGACAATGGGAAGAGACGAGTGGGACCGGGTGCAAGTGACAAGACAAATACAATGCAATGCACAAGACAACATGACATGGATGAAATGCACACACGCACACGACAAAACGAAGAAATCCGAAATGAAGAAGAGCCCAGAATGGAATTGATGAAGCCAAAGTTTCATATAATACCATATTTGGAAAGTATTACATCTGGGGCATTACAAACTCTCCTCTACTACGAAAAGATCTCGTCCCGAGATCTAGGACTGGAAGAAGGAAGGGTACTCGGAACGAAGGTGATCTTCTCATTCCCACGTAGCTTCTCTGTCGGTATGGTGTGACCACTTAACTTTCAAGAACTTGATTGACTTGTTGCGGGTCTTGCGCTCGGTTTCCTCAAGAATAGCAACAGGGTACTCACGGTAAGACAAGTCTTGTTGAATATCAATCTCCTCGAACGGAATGGTGCGTTCAGGTGTCTTGAATCACTTGCGGAGTTGAGACACGTGAAACACATCATGAACATTTGCAAAGTTGGAGGGGAGCTCAAGTTGATAGGCTAGATCGCCTCTTATGCCAAGAATCTTGAAAGGGCCCACATATCTAGGAGCAAGCTTTCCTATGATACCTAATCTTTGGGTGCCTTTCATAGGAGAAACACGAAGATAGACATGATCTCCAATGTCGAAAGCCAAATCACGATGATTGTCGTCATAGTAGCTCTTTTGACGCGACTGAGCGGCCTTGAGATTCTCACGTATGACTTTGCACATTTCTTCGGCTTCTGAGATCAAGTCATTGCCAAGAAGTTGACGTTCACCAGTCTCGGACCAGTTGAGAGTAGTACGACACTTTATGCCATAGAGGATTTCAAACGGAGCTTTGCCGGCACTTGCTTGGAAACTGTTGTTGTAAGAGAACTCGGCAAACGGGAGACAATTTCCCACTTCATGCCAAAAGAGATGACACAAGCTCTAAGCATGTCCTCGAGGATCTGGTTCACTCTTTCGACTTGACCACTAGTCTGAGGGTGAAACGCAGTGCTGAAACAGATCTTAGTGCCCATGGCTGACTGAAAGGAGTCCCAGAACTTGGATGTGAACAAACTTCCACGGTCTGAGGAGATAACTTGAGGAATGCCATGTAATGAGACGATTCTGGAAGTGTACAACTCTACCAGCTGAGCTGCATTGATGGATTCTTTGACTGGAAGGAAATGAGCTACTTTGTTTAGCTTGTCAATCACAACAAAGATAGCATCATTCCCCTTCTTAGACTTGGGAACCCAGTGACGAAATCCATTTCAATGTGGTCGAATTTCCACTCGGGAATAGGAAGAGGTTGTAGGAGACCGGCTGGACGTTGATGCTCTACCTTCACTCTTCTGCAGACATCACATTCATTCACGAATTGGGCAATCTCCCTTTTCATGCGAGTCCACCAGTAAGATTGCTTGAGGTCTTGGTACATCTTGGAACTTCCAGGATGAATCGAGAGGAGGGAATCATGTGCTTCGTTCATTATGAGCTTCCTGAGATCACCCTTGGGAACCACAAGTCTGTCCTCAAAGAACAAGGTGTCTTTCTCATCAACACGATAGCACTTGTATTTGGGAGTACCCTTTGCAATATCATGTTTCACATTCTGCACCATAGCATCACTGAGTTGGGCCTCACGGATATGATCTTCAAAGGTAGGAGCAACTTGAAGATTTGCAAGAAAGCCTTGCGAAACAACTTGGAGGTTGAGCTTCCTGAATGACTCACAAAGCTCAGGCTGGAACGGCTTGAGAAGGAGACTGTTGCAATATGCCTTTCTGCTCAAGGCATCTGCAATGACATTGGCCTTGCCAGGTGTGTATTCGATGCTTGGATCATACTCTTGGATCATCTCAACCCAACAAGTCTGGCGAAGGTTCAGGTTCGGCTGTGTGAAGATGTACTTCAAGCTCTTGTGATCGGTGAAGATGTCCACTTTTCTGCCCAACAGAAGGTGTCTCCACGTGATCAAGGCGTGTACCACTGTTGCTAGCTCGAGATCATGTGTGGGGGTAGTTCTTCTCATTTGGCTTCAATTGACGAGAAGTGTATGCCACAATCTTCTTGTCTTGCATGAGAACACCACCAAGTCCTTGAAGAGAAGCATCACAGAATACTTCGTAGGGCTTGGACTCATCCGGAGGAGTAAGTGTGACGCCCAAAGACCCACGTCCCAGAAGATCCCAGAAGATTCCAGAAGATTCTAGATGTTCCGGGTTCTCCCGTGTGTTCTTTGTGCTTGTGTTATTTATTTTTGCATTGCATCATGTCATCATGCCACCATGTCATTAATCTTTGCATCTCAACTTAAATAAATCGTGTGGACCTTCGGTCCATTTAAATCGAGGGAAGTGTGTCTTCTCTTTATAACATATAAAAGCCTCCCAATATTATTAGGGAGCTATATAATAATATTCCATTCTTTGGAATTACCCGCAACACACTTGCAAATTTCCCCATGTCTATTTCACTTCGAGTTTCACCTTCAAAACCTTGCCAATAATTATTTTTCCTTTTATCGAGGCTCCTCTAATAATCCGAACATTTTTGGGCTCTTCTAAATCATAGTCTTTGTTCACACCATTTGAAATAAATTCAAAGGGATTTGAATTTATTTTCCTTTCATGCCCCTTTTCTATTTTTCTGGGAACCAACGCATTTTTGCGAGCCCGAGAAAATTAGTTCCTTGTGCTAATTTTTGCCCTAACCCCCTCCGCATTCTTTTCTTCTCTTTTTATTTCTGCTAAGGAAATAAAAATAAAAGAGAGCAGCCAGGCATCTAGGCCATCTCAGCCGCAGGAAGCCCAGCTTCCTCCCTGGCCATTCCTCCTCCCTGGCCCATTCTTCCTCCAGGCCCAGCCGGCCGCACCTCTCTTCTGGCCCATCTGGCCCGTTTTCTCCCGAACCCTAGCAACGACCGCACCCTCATCTCCTCCCTCGTTCCTTTCCTCCCCGCGCCGCCAGAGGCTCGACCCCGTACCCTCGTCCCCATCTCGATCTCTCTCCCTCGTGCGAGCGCTCGGTCGCCGCGACCCTCCTTCCTCCTGGCCCTCCTCCTTCG
Organism: Secale cereale; assembly: GCA_902687465.1. NCBI lineage: Eukaryota > Viridiplantae > Streptophyta > Magnoliopsida > Poales > Poaceae > Secale > Secale cereale. Next base: position 120,066,359 of record LR738709.1, on the reverse strand, counting down.
TCACGATGCCGGCCACCTGCTGCCACCGCCGGCCTTCCTCTGCGCCGCGCCAGGAGCCAGCTCGAGCGCCGCTCGCCTCGCCTCCCCGAGCGCCATGGCCGCCGCGTCCCGTCCCCACCGCGGCCAGGCTCCCTCCTCCCTTCGTCTCCAGCCGACGCGCCAAGGCCGCGACCGCCCTGGCCTCTTCCTCCTCCTGCCGCGCGACCTACGCCTCCTCGCCGAGGCCGCAGCACAGCAGCTCCCAGGAGGCCTCTGCCTCGGGCCCTCCTTCCCCGTCGATCTCCTGCGGCCGTCGTGCCTCGACGACCTCCCCGAGCATCTCCACCGCAGCGCCTCCCTTCGCCAGACTCCGCCCCTGCCATGGCGTCCAGCCACTGCCCCGTCCGCAAGCCGCGCCCCGGCGTCGCCAGTGCCTGGACGCGCCCTCCAGTCGCCTGTCCGCCCCGAGCTCTGTTCCTCCAACACAGGAGCAGCCCGGCCGCCCCAAGCCCCGACAGCGCCGGCGACCTCCTTGCTGCTGTTGTGCTTCTTCTGTTTTGCTCGGTGTTTTGTTTTGGGCCAGCAGGTATCCCCGGATCGCCAAGCACCAGGACGACGAGGACCGTCAAGTTCCTTTTCAAGAAGTTCGACTACCGGATGTGCAAGTACTACTACCGTCGCCCGGAAACGATGGATGCGCCAAGTTCCACGACTACTCGGAGACCCCAAGTACCCCTACCGTCGCCCCGTGTACCTCTACGGAACGTGTACGACTCCGAGACGAGAACGACTAGACGTGACGACGAACGCCAAGTACATCTACGAACGGGAACAACTACACGACGTCGCAAGTACCACGACACGTAACGTGAACGTCTACCGTTGCCGAAGACCCGTGAACAACTACTTCCTCTTCGGCCGTGTACCACTACTTCCTCTACGAACCGTGTTCCACTACTTCCACTACGAACTCGAACCGCCCCGAAACGAGTGTTTCGAAGGTATACCGAGACGACCCCGTGGATGACGCTTGTGAATGCTGTGGTTGTATGAGTTGTGTCCCTTGTGTGCATCGTGCCCGTTTCGTCCTTTTGTCATGTTCCTCGGTTGCCTCGTCGCCGACCCGTGGGAACCCGGTGACGGGATCACCCCACCTCTTTCATCTTGTTCGACTCGTCCACGCCACCTTTTCGTTTGCACCGGTCTCTCAACGAGTTACCGGAACCGATATGTTGCCGTTGCATCATGTTCGGATCGTTGCCGTGGCACCTTTTTCTTCCACCACGGTGACTTATACTTCATGTCTTCTTCTTGTTAACCTTTTATTTAAAATTGCATAAACTTGATCATGTCATCCGCATCATGTTAACAACATTAATATGTGTGAATTGTTGTTTGCTTAATAATTCCTAAACATGCTCATGGGGATTTTCCGGAATTGTTGTTGTTATTTTCCGGCCTCATTTAAAATGCCTAAATAGTGTAGTTTTATTATGCTTCACCTCTTGCCATGTTAAAAACATTTAACCTTGTCTTGTAAATAACGGGAGTCAACTGAATAAATAAAATGTGGTGTTTCGTCAATATGCAACTCGTTGCATATTGAGCTCCACTTAACTTGTAGTATTTGTTTGTGCACCTTTGCCATGCAATGCATAATTAAACCGGACATGCATCATACTTGGATGTGCATCGTATGCCATGCTTATGATTGTGTGTTTACCGTGTTGTTTGCTTCTTTCCGGTTGCTTCTCTTGTTAGCTTCGGTTCCGTCCGGAGTTGTGAGGATTCTCTTGACTATGTTGCTCCGTCTACTTCATGGATCCGTTCTTCTCCCTTGCGGAATCCTAGGCAAGATGATCATACCCTTGGATACCTTTACTACCATTGCCATGCTTAGTTGTCTCGATGCTATCGTTACATGTCGCGCTACCCATCTTTCATGTCAGCCTCTCCTTGTTGCCATGAAACCTCTAACCTTGAAACCTTCCTAGCAAAACCACTGTTTGGCTATGTTACCCGCTTGCTCAGCCCCTCTTATAGCGTTGTTAGTTGCAGGTGAAGATGAAGTCCATTCCAGGTGGGAACTTGTTGTTGGAATATCACAATATCTATAATTATTATTAACACACCTATATACTGGGCATGGGTGGAAGGCTTGGCCTTTTGCTCGGTGTTTTGTTCCACTCATGCCACCTTAGGCGCCGATAAACCGGCATTATGTTCCTTGATTTTGCGTTCCTTACACGATGGGTGGATGGGGACCCCTTGACAGTTCGACTTTGAATAAAACTCCTCCAGCAAGACCCAACATTGGTTTTAATTTGCTCATAATAACAACTTAATTAAATAATTAAATTTGCATAGGGGGTCGCACCCTCGGGTTCTTAATTCTACATAGCAGGGGGGGCCAGTGCTGATGGTGTTGGTCCCAAACTAGAGCCACTTGCGGTGCCACCCAGTTATCTGGGGTCTTTGGTTGTTGTACGTACTGCTCATCCGGACGTGGCCTGAGACGAGATACGCGCGGCTACTATCAGGGTGTCGGCACGCCGGGAGGTCTTGCTGGACTTGTTTTACCATTGTCGAAATGTCTTGTGCTACCGGGATGCCGAGCCTGATCGGTTCTCCCTAAGATAAGGAGTGATGATATTATATTTATCACTTCAGCTAATCGTGAGAGCTTGTGATGGGCTAAGTTGGGACACCCCTGCAGGGTTATGATCTTTCGAAAGCCGTGCCCGCGGTTATGTGGCAGATTGGAATTTGTTAATGTCCGGTTGTAGAAAACTTGACAGAGGATCCTAAGTAAAACACACAACTGTGTGAGTAACCGTGACTGTCTCTTTTCACTTTGAGAAGAGAACACGGTGGGGTTATGTTTGATTTGTATGTAGTTCAGGATCTTTAGCGATCACTACTTTTGCGACCGTTTGCGTAGATGCTCATCTTATTCTTGTAGTCGTAAGTTAGCCACCATATTATGCTTAGCCGCTGCTGCAACCTCACCACTTTACCTCCTCCTACCCATAAAGCTTTGCTAGTCTTGATACCCATGGTTATGGGATTGCTGAGTCCTCGTGGCTCACAGATACTACAACACCAGATGCAGGTTCAACCGAGTTGAAGCAGGAGCTGGTTCAAGTTCTTCACCAGGAGCTCGATGAAGAGAGTGGCCGTATGTTTGTGTCGTTTTCGGCGATCAGTAGTGGTTTCTACTAGGATTCGATCCGGCCCTGTGGCTTTATGTTGTTTTGGTATCTTCCTTTTGGATCTTCGCCCGTAGTCGGGTTGTGATGTTTTTGAATGATATTTGCTTATGTATTGTATTGTGTGAAGTGGCGAGTGTAAGCCAACTATCTCCTTTTGCAATTTAATCCCTCTTTTACATGAGTCGTGCAAAGATACCAAACTTGAGATCATTCTAGGATGGGCTTATACCTTTAAGTCGTGCCTCAACACGTAGGAGGTATAGTCCCATCCTGGGCATTACAGTAAGAACCGGAGCAGAGATGAGCTTTTCTTTGAGTGTTTTGAATGCCACATCACAATCCGGAGACCAGTTGTACTTGACATTCTTCTGCAGCAAGTTGGAGAGAGGCTTGGCAATCTTGGAGAAGTTCTCAACGAACCTTCTGCAATAGCTAGCGAGATCAAGGAAGCTTCGGAGTTGCTTGACGTTCTGAGGGGGTTCCCAGTTGACAATTGCTTCAACTTTCTCGGGGTTGACGGCAATACCCTCAGCAGAGATGATATGGCCAAGATATAAGACCTTATCGAGCCAGAATTCACACTTAGAGAATTTCGCATAGAACTTGTGTTCACGGAGTCCGTCGAGAACCAAACGAAGGTGCTTGGCATGAACTTCTTCATTCTTGGAGAATACCAAGATGTCATCCAGATAGACGAGAACAAATTCGTTGGTGTAGGGGTTGAATATGTAGTGCATCATTCTCGAGAAGGTGGGTGGAGCATTTGCGAGGCCAAAAGACATGACTGTGTATTCATCGGAGCCGTAGCATGTTCTGAATGCGGTCTTGTGAATATCTTCTTCACGGATATGGATCTGGTGATAACCCATCCGGAGATCGAGCTTTGAGAACACTTTTGCTCCTTTGAGCTGCTCGAACAATTCATTGATATTGGGGAGCGGATACTTGTTCTTTATTGTCTTCTTGTTCAATGGCTGGTAATCAACGCAAAGGCGCTCCGTGCCATCCTTTTTCTTGACAAATAGAACACTACAGCACCAACGAGAAGTGCTAGGCCTAATTAGACCCATACGCTCTTGCTCATCGAGTTGTCTCTTCAGCTCCTTCAACTCCTCAGGGGAAAGCTTGTACGGACGCCGGCATGCTGGCTCAGTACCGGGCTCGAGTTCAATGACGAATTCAACTTGACGATGCGGAGGCATGCCTGGAAGCTCTTCAGGGAAAACATCTTCATATTCATTGACCACCGGAATTTGAGAGATGGCATTAATCTCGCCCTTGTCATTGAGAGAGAATAGCCTGATTGTGTTATCCCGAGAGGCGAAGATAATCACGTCTTCGTCGGAATGAGTAAGCTTGACTTACTTATTTGCACAATCAATGTGAGCATCATGCTGGGAAAGCCAATCCATCCCAAGAATAAGATCAATGTCGGAGTTGCCGAGAACAACCGGAGAAGCCAGAAAGCGGTAATCACTCATACAAATAGATACATTCGGAGCCATCAAATTTGAAGTCATGCACTTGCCCGGAGAAATAATTTGCCACTTCTTATCCAGAAATGCCGAAGTGAAATTATGCTTGGTAAAGAATGGCATTGATATGAAACTGAGAGATGCACCAGAATCAAACAATACTTTTGCAGGAATAGAGTTAACTGAGAGGTTACCAAGTATCACATCTGAAGAATTCTCTTCTTGAGCTGCATTCATCAGATTCACTCTTGCTTGCTTTGGATTATGCTTGATAATAGCAGTGCTGACAGGTGGAGGAGGCGGAAGGCGCCTTGGGTTGGGGCACTTGTTAGGATAATGACCCTTCTGAGTGCACTTGTTGCAAACCACTTCTGAGAGAGGATGGTGATAAGGAGCACTTGACTTCGAAGCTTGAAAGTGATTCTTTGACTGGTTTCTTGGGTTGGGTGGGTGGGAGAAACCACGGCCACCAGAATGCTTGTTGTTGTTGTTGTTGGGAGGTCGGATCACTGGAGGAGGTGGAAGCCAAACTTATGCTGCTTTGCAACCACTTGGGAAGAAGAGGAGGAGTGAACAGCATCTCTGATCCTCTTTTTGGAAGCTTCCATCTTGAGCTGGGCTGCCTCTTGCTTAAGTGCCAAGTTATAGAATTGATCAAATTCATCCGGCTCAAACAAGGTGAGAGCTAGTTGGAGTTCATCCTTCAGACCACCACGGAACTGATAAATCTTGCTCTTGGCATCTGGGATGTCTTTCTTGGCATAGCGGGCAAGGTTCTGGAACTTGACATTGTATTGATAAACGGACATGGAGCCTTGCTTCAGGTTGCGAAATTGCTCACGCATACCTTCGATGACACTTGTTGGAATGTGGTGAGAGCGAAAATCCTTGCAGAAGTCAGTCCACGAGATTTCACGTCCCTCTCTGGAATCTTTGTACTGCTGCCACCAATCAGCGGCTTGGTCCTTGAGTTGGAAGGCGGCAAACTTCACATAGTCCTTAGGTATCACGTTACTGCATTCAAAGTGCTTCTTGATGTCTGTTATCCAGTCTTCAGCATCTAGAGGGTCCACACAGTAACTGAATGCCTTTGGTTGGTTTGCCAGGAACTGGTTGAGTGCAGCAAAGTGAGGTTGGTTGAACAAATTGCCTTGGCCTTGGTTCCCATGACCACCTTGATTTGCTTGATTTGCTTGAATGTTCTGCATCATTTGCATAAGCATCTGGGTGTTCTGGTTCGTCGCTTGCATAATTGCTCTCCAAGCCTCAGACGAAGGAGGAGTGGAAGGAGGACGATCAGGAACTTCTTCACCCTCTGGATTAGCGTTGGGAACCCTTTTAGGAGCCATCCTAAATGAGATGACAACTATTAGCCATTGATTGAGAAAATATATAAGCTGAATCAACGGCTAGAAATTGCAACATAAGTCTTCACAAGAACATTCGAACAAGTTGAGCGAATGTAATCCACAGTTTAATGGTAACAACAATCTTCACGAGAAGCCACTTGGGAGAACAAAAGATAAATAAAACAAAAAGGAGCAGATAGAACAAATACAAGATAGAAGCTTCGTTCGACATATTCATGTTGAAAGCTTATGGAACGTGTTACAAAAGGGTTTTGCAATCCCCGGATCAGCATAGCCAAGGACCCTTTAAGACGCAACTCCCGATCGGAACAACGCCCATAAAACTACTTCACTCAATGTAGAACCCCGAACTCCATATCGTGCATTCGCTGGAAGAATGCCTACGAACTACTAGATGAACCCACCTATTAATTTCCGAAAGTTTCCAGTTATGCAATCAGGTGGTGGGGATACAGGGGAAGCATCGCGCACTCAACTCTAATCCTACATCCAGCTGTATCCATCCTTCAACACATAACCAGTTATTTCCGGAAACCGTTTACCTCGGACCTTCGAAACGCATCTGCTATACAAGCTATGGCAATACTCCCGAACTACCTCCCCAGTACTGGGTGATGTCGGGGTTATCTTGCCACTAACCGCATAGGAGAGTTTTCGATGTCGGACGTCTTAAGTATTCCAGAACTGCTGCGATATATTTGTGACGACAACACCTCGGAGCTCAACTCCCCGGGACACTGCCACAACCCCTAAATGACAGGAGGCATCGAGAACAATGTACTCGTCACAAAGACATCGGAACAATCCAAACAATACTCGCGTGATCCTAAAAAAAAATTGTGAATTTTTGAGAGTAGAAGAGATCAGTAATCGTCAGGAGTCCTCACCAGAGTGAAAAGGGATGAGGAGCAAAAAGAAATCCTACTCTCCGATATATATATAGGACTCAAAACATTTTCAAGTGTGTGCCTAGACTCAACCGTCAATGATTCGATCAATCAGTGGGGGCTTCTAGGTCGGAGAAGGCTCTGAATACCAACTTGTAATGCCCATTATGAGATTATACCTCCTACGTGTCGAGGGATGACTTAAAGGTATAAGCTCATACTAGAATGATCTCAAGTATGGTATCTTTGCACGACTCATGTAAAAATAGGGATGAAATTGCAAAAGAGTAGTTGGCTTACACTCGCCACATCACACAATACATTACATAAGCATATCATCATCCAAATAACATCACAGTCCGACTACGGACGAAGATGCAAATGAAATATACCAAATAAAATAAAGCCACAAGGTCCGAATCTCCCCTAGTAGAAGCCACTACTGATCATCGGGATAGTGCACATAGTATCGATTACGTTCTTCATCAAACTCCTAGTATAGCTCTGTGCCATCACCTGCGTAGTTCACCATGGTACCTCCATCTGGTGTTGTGTAGAATCTGTGAGCCACGGAGGACTCAGAAATCCCGTTCCCGGGTAGCAAAATTATCTAAGCCTTGGGTGTGGAACAAGGCTGAAGAAAATAAAGGTTGCAGCTGCACTAGCACTAGCTTACGTGTTTAGAGCGAGAAGAGAAGTGCCACGAGCGTCAAAGTGATCACGAAGTGATCCTATCTAAGCACGTCATACATAACCCCGCCGTGTTCACTTCCTGCACCCCTTTCGGAAAATGACTGTCACGATTACTCACGCTGGTAGTGTGTTCTGAACATGGTGTCAAGTTTCGTACAACCGGATATTAACAAATTCCCATCTGCCACATAACCGCGGGCACGGCTTTCGAAAGATCAAAACCCTGCAGGGGTGTCCCAACTAAGCCCATCACAAGCTCACGATCTGCGGAGTCGCAACTCCAAGGTGGGAAGACCCGAGTATTCTCGGAATCCCGTGCTCAAGATATTCCGACTAAGGTAAAACTAATCCAGCAAGTCCTCCCGGCGTGCCGACACCCTGATAGTAGCCGCGCGTATCTCATCTCAGGCCACGACCGGATAAGTCATCCTACAGGTTTTTACCAGCCCTCGAGTTTCCTTGAGGTGGCCCCGCAGTCTGCTTAGTTTGGACCAACACTCATGTGGAGCACTGGCCCGGGTTGTTGATTAAGATGAGGGTTTATAACTCCCTATGCAAGTTTTTAGTTGTTAGGCAAATGTAGTACCAATGTTGGGACTTGCTTGAAAAGCTTTAGCGCTAAGCGGGTTATCAAGGGGGGGCCCATAAACCCCAACCGTGTTAGGGACGCATAATCAAGGAACATAACACAGGTTTAAACGGTTCCTAGGGAGGCATGAGTGGAACAAAACACCAAGCAAGAGGCTTAGCCTTCCACCCATTGCTAAGTATATAGATGATTTAGTTTAAGAGTTTATATAGTGTGATATACCAACAATAACTTCAACCTGAAGCAAGAATCTTCAAATCTTCTCCTGCAACTAGCAATGCTATAAGAGGGGCTGAGCAGAGCTTACATAGCCAAACAAAGGTTTGCTAGGTTGGGTGGTTAAACAGATTCATGGCTACAATAGAAGGCCGACAAGCAAACATGGGCATCGAGGCAATAAGCTAAAGAGCGAGACATCTAGCAATAGGCAAAGATAGTAATGATATCTGGGCCAGGTCATCTTGCCTGTCGAGTCGTCGATGGGATCGTAAGACGGCTCCTCGTACTCAACCTCGGTAGTAACCTCGTTCTCGGTCTCGACTTCCGGCTCTACTCAACACAAGAACACAACATGGCACGATATCAAACAACGTGCAATGCACAATCAACATGATGCAAGTATGATGCATTTATGGCAAGGGATGAAGCACACAAGAACAACACAAAACAACAAGTTTAAATGAGGCCGGAATCAACATATAGCGAATTCGGTAAGTCCTCATATGCATATTTTGAAATTCGTCCAGATCTGAACAAACCTTAAGTTAAAGTTGTTAAACAGCAAGTTAACATGCACCATGATGATCTACACAAAATTCTAGTCAAGTTTCATATAAAGTTTGTTTAATTCGGAGTTACACTCTAGAAGATATGAGCAAAACAAGACAAGCATGGCAACGGTGCAAGATGCACCCAAACATCAAGCAAACACACTCCAAACATGTAAACAAGATGATATTATGATTCTACATGCGAAAATACACAAGTTTCATATAGGGCATGCTCAAAATGGAGCAACGGTTCAACACATACACACAAAACAAGATACAATGCAAAGCTGAAAATAACAGCCACATAGCAACTTGGGAGCAAGAAATATATACTCTACAGCACCCAAACATGATGACAATAAGCATGGTCACGAAGTAGACATATCCTACAGCAAACAACTCCATTGGAGCAACTCCATAGGAGGCATGGATCAATAGCAACAAGCTACGCCAAATTGATCATGCTGTTAAAAATCTGACAGGCATAATTTATAGCAACTTGAGGGCTAGAAATAAATAAGCTATAGCAAGCCATATGAGCAAGTGAGGGCATGGATGGATATACAATAACACGGACAACAAGGAATGATCATTGGCCACTCCAAAACAAGCATGAATTTGACTAGGTCTTCAAGCAAACATAGCATCAGGTTATAACAGATTCCAGACTAAGCAGAATTTTCACTAAGTATAAAATAGTTATGTTGGCATGGCATGTTTGCAAGCATGTTTAAGTCACCTCAAGGCATTTCATGGAAAGTGGTTTGCACCACAGCAAAGACCATATGATGGAGATTCTAAAATATATTGACATGTGACACGGGGACAAACACATCAATAGCAACGAGCTCTTCAAATCAGCACCTCATAACAAGTTTCAAAACTTAACAGCCACAAGCACCTTTGCAACCAAGATTAACATGGCAAAAATTACCCTAACATGAATGCTACAGCAACCATCATGTAGAGCATTTCACAATGAACATTTTGACATATCATTTGCTTCATTTGGATAAACATGCACCAAGTTATCACATCTCAAACATGGCATGAAAATAACAAGTTGCAGCAGTTTATAAGAAGTAGCACTCTTGTCACGAAGATTAGGACATCTAGATGATCTCAAACAAGCATGCAACAATGGAACAAAATGTAGAGCACATCACCACGATCATTTTGATATATCATATGCACAATTTGGACTTACACACAAAAAGATACATCCATGCAAAGATGCCATCAGAAAATGCAAAACTGGGACTTAAGAGAGAAAAAACAACCTCGAGAGGAATCGGGCGGACACGTCCGATGATGTGGAAAATCTGTCCGGATCGGCGGATCGGGCCGGGACGAGGCAGATCGGGTCGGAGGTCGGATACGCTAGGGTTTCGGCCGGCGGCGGCGTTGACGGATCCGGCCGGGATCGAGGCTCGCCGGAGGAGCGATCCGGCCGGCGGGGACAACCCGGGGCGGCGCGGCGTCCGGCCGCGGTGGCGGAGGCCGAAGGCGGGCGGCGGCGGCGTCCCGCGGAGGCGGAGAGGAGCGGGGTCGACGGGAGGCGCGAGCTCGCCGGTGGCGGAAGGGAGCGGGCGCAGGCGGTGCGCGCGCCGACGGCGCGCGGCCGGGGCGGAGGGAGATGGCGGCGGGGCGAGGCGTGGAGCGGCGGCGGAGCGACCGGGCTGCGGGGGCCGAGCGCGGGCCTGCGGGTCGGCGGGGACGCGCGGCGGCGGTTCTACCATGTGGCGGATCCGGATTCGTCCGGGCTGGCGAACGGACGTGTCCGGCGGCGAGGGAGGAGTTTCTTAGGGTTTCGTCCGCGAAATCTCGGGGGTGGACACATATATATAGGTAGAGGGAGCTAGGAGACTCCAAATGAGGAGCGGTTTTCAGCCACGCGATCACGATTCGACGACCGAGATGATGGGAAGGGTTGTGCTAGGTTTGTGGGTTGTTGTGGAGCGGGTCTTGGGCCTTAAAGAAGAGGTTCTTTTGGCGCACTAGGTTAACCGTTGGAGTACCAAACGAACTCCAAACGCGACGAAACTTGACAGGCGGCCTACACGTACCAAAACAACATCGCACGACAAGTCTCACGTCAATCCGGGAACATTACACGGCCACACACGAAAGAAGGACTCGGGGGCGCCACGGGCACGTGTGTGGGCGTCGAAACTCGAAACGAACAACGGGAAGAGACGAGTGGGACCGGGTGCAAGTGACAACACAAATTCAATGCAATGCACAAGACAACATGACATGGATGAAATGCACACACGCACACGACAAAACGAAGAAACCCGAAATGAAGAACAGCCCAGAATGGAATTGATGAAGCCAAAGTTTCATATATTGCCATATTTGGAAAGTGTTACATCTGGGGCATTACATGATAGCATGCCAAGTTTCATGAATTTCACACGAGTTTTGGATTTACTATAATTTCAAAACAAAGTATCTCAATGTTTTGCCGGCAATCAACGATGCCCTGGTGTTTGAAATTCATTCTCATTTCTTGCATGGGACCTAAGCATGCACCCAAGGACACATATTTGATTTTCCAACCAATTTATATGCACTGGAGCATGTGCATGTAGTTCAAATTTTAATTATGCACATAAAATTCATAGAAACCCTAGTTAATGTATAAAAATGTCCAAACGAACCGCGAAAATTCCAGAATTTAACACAACACTCATGTTATTCTGTATTGACACTAGAAAAAATTTGAAAGCAATAAGAGGCAGCAAATATCGTTTCATCCCCAAAGGTAGGATGTTCCCTACCGAAATCATCTGGCTTGTTGTGAGAAGCTCTGGTTTGTGAGAAACTTATACCCAAACCCTGCCCCAAATGGGACAAAAAATTTACCATGACATGTTGATGCCGCTCCATGATAGCATACCAAGTTTCATGAATTTCAGACGAGTTTTCGATTTACTAGAATTTAAAAACCAGGTATCTCAATGTTTGTGGCCGAGTGACGGTGGCAGGGTGTTTGACATTCATTCCCATTTCTTGCATGGGACCAAAGCATGCAACCAAGGACACGGATATGAATTTTCAACCCATTTATATGCACTAGAGCATGTGCATGTAGTTCAAATTTGAATTATGCACATAAATGCATTGAAAACTCAATTAATGCCTAAAATGTCCAAACGAACCCCGAAAAATCCCAAAAATTGACACAACACTCCTGTTGTTCTATGTTGACACGGCAAAAAAATGAAAGCAATAAGAGGCAGCAGATATCATTTCGTCCTCAAAGGTGGGACGTTCCCTACCAAAACCATTAGGCTTGTGGTGAGAAGCTCTGGTTTGTGAGAAGCATATCCCCAAACCTGCCCCAAATGGGACAAAAAATTACCACGGCATGTTGATGCCGCTCCATGATAGCATGCCAAGTTTCATGAATTTCAGACGATCTTTGGATTTACTAGAATTTAAAACCAGGTATCTCAATGTTTGCGGCTGAGTGATGGTGGCAGGGTGTTTGACATTCATTCGCATTTCTTGCATGGGACCTAAGCATGCAACCACACATATTTGAATTTTCAACCAATTTATATGCACTAGAGCATGTGCATGTAGTTCAAATTTGAATTATGCACAGAAATGCATTGAAAATTCAATTAATGCATAAAATGTCCAAACGAACCCCAAAAAATCCTAAAAAATGACACAACACTCCTGTTGTTCTATGTTGACATGAGAAAAAATTTGAAAGCAATAAGAGGCAGCGGATATCGTTTCATCCCCAAAGGTGAGATGTTCCCTACCGAAACCATCAGGCTTGTTGTGAGAAGCTCTGGTTTGTGAGAAGCATATCCCCAAACCTTCCCCAAATGGAACAAAAAAATTACCACGGCATGTTGATGCCGCTCCATGACAGCATGCCAAGTTTCATAAATTTCAAACGATCTTTGGATTTACTAGAATTTAAAATCCATGTATCTCAATGTTTGTAGTCGAGTGACGGTGGCAGGGTGTTTGACATTCATTACTATTTCTTGCATGGGACCTAAGCATGCAACCAAGGACACATATTAGAATTTTCAACCAATTTATATGAATTAGAGCATGTGCATGTAGTTCAAATTTGAATTATGCACATGAATGCATAGAAAACTCACTTAATATATAAAAGTGTCCAAGCAAACCCCGAAAAATCCCCAAAATTGACACAACACTCCTGTTGTTCTATGTTGACACTAGGACAAATTTGAAATCGAGAAGAGGCAACGGATATCGTTTCGTCCAGAAAGGTGAAACGTTCCCTACCAAAACCATCACACTTGTTGTGAGAAGCTCTGGTTTGTGAGAAGCTCTGGTTTGTGAGAAGCTTATACCCAAACCTGCCCCAAATGGGACAAAAAATACCACGGCATGTTGATGCCACTCCATGATAGCACGCCAAGTTTCATGAATTTTGGACGACTTTTGATTTACTAGAATTACGAAAGCAAGTACATCAACGTTTGCCGGAGAGCCACGGTGCCGTGGTGTTCGAAATGCATCCTCATTTCTTGCATGGGACAAAAGCATAAACACATGGACACATATATGATTTTACCACCCATGTTGGTGCACCGGAGCATGTGCACGTAGTTTAATTTTAAATTGTTCACCTGAAATGGCTAGAAACCCGATTTAATGTATAAAATGTCCAAACGAACCCTGAATAATTCTAATTCTTTTACGGCACACATATAGTTGCATGTTCACTGCAGATAAAAGGTCTAGCAATTCAAACACCGTCCATTGCTGCCGTGACCCCATTATGTAATTCATAACAAGATGAAAAATCAAGTAGACCCCACACAGTTTATTATCACCAACCGTGTGAGATGCAGCACAAAATATCTTGGAGCACCGTTGGAGTGTCAAGCACACTAGCCCGCTCCTCAAAATATTATTTCACTTTTCAATCGTCGTCGGTGAAAGATGGGTCGTGGACCAAAAAAAATCACGTTCAAACTCATCACACACGGGTTATGCTATCTGGATCATTTGTGATGTTCACATAGCGTACACAGTTCTGAATAAGAGACCATGTCTGATGACACTTTACGCGCCAGTTTTTTCGCTGAAGCGGTTCCAAATTTTCGGCTTCCGCAGAAATATCTACCTCCCCGCCCTCTCCCCCTTACCAAAAACCACATTTCCCCTATTTTCGTCTTCCTTTCCAAGTTGAAACCTTTACTCCTTGCTTGCAGCATCGCCTCCTCGCCGGCGACCCTCCTCACGCTGCTCGGCCTCATCTATCCAGGCAGCTAATCCACACCCGACCCCCATCCTCCTCCTCCTTCCACATCCCACATGCCCCGACCGCCGACGCGACACCTTCCACCCAAATAACCAACCCCTCCACGAAATAAGCGCCGCTTTAAGCCATGGTGCACGCAGTATAGCCAGGATCTCAACGAGCATTTGGTAGCGGAGAAGCAAATCACGGCCGCACGCGCGGATGAGGTCGCGATGGCTGCCTTTCGTGCCGACCCCCGGATCTTGGAGGAGCACCTATTTATCGAGGCCACCGTCGACGCCTCACACGTCGACGCCGCGATGCGGTTGGCGGCTTTAAACGACAGTTCGTGATGTTTTCTCGAGGCCACCCTCGGTGCCTTCGACGAAGACTACGAAGTGTTTTCTCATCGTACACGTGCTTACCTCATCTCGAGAGCCAGCGGGTTGGTGCCCGAAGCGGCTCAGGCAACTCACCACTACGACAAGGGCACCCACGATGCGGAGACCTCGCCCTCTTCCATGTCCAAGGAGCCAATCGTCATCGATATCTCCGACAATTGGGATTGTGAGAACCCGGAATTATCTTCCAGATCCTCCTGTGTTTAATTGTCAACCCCAGGATCATTGTTGACAACACAGTGAAATGATATCATTGCAGAATACATAAAAGCATTACAAGTAGTATATTTGTCACAAGACATACCTAGGAAATTGTCTCATGACATTTACAATCAGAAAACAGCGGAAAGTACAATGCATAGCGACTCCATCTCAGCCACAGGTAGTCGATGTAGTCCACGTGACATCACTCCTATGAATCGCCATAGTTGTCGTAGCATCACCTTTGTCTTCATGAAACATTGTTGTCAACAAAAATTATTGCCATGAGTACATTACGTACTCAACATGCCTCCCACGGGGAAGGACCTAATAGCTACATGTGGCTTCAAAGGATGGTTGTATGGCTCATTTGCATAAAAGCTATTTTTGTTTGAAAAATATATATAGCAGTTGGATAATAGCAATTTTAGATGAAAACATGTTTTGTCTCCAGAAAAACTTTCATCAAAGTGAGGATCCTCGATCAACTCACACTCTTCATAGGTTCCAATAATAGGGGAAAAGAGGGAATAAGAAAGATAGGTCCCGTATGTCAAGAAAGATTCATGTGTCATCCATGACCGTGGACACGGCTATTCGAATAGTTTTACACTCTGCAGGGGCTGTACACTTTACCCACACGACACAATCCTGACTTGTTGCCACCAGTGGCCGCTGGCGTAGTACACCATTTGGTGTACCGGCAGGGAGATTGTGACAAGGTCTTTCATTAGACCAAACTTATTGTGCCAAGCCCACTAGGTTTCAACACGGAAGTAACCGCAATTCTCAGTATGAGCCCCCTTTTTGTGCCGAGGACACTCCTCGCAAGGCATCTATCCCATCTGTGGTACGGTGATGACGACAATAAGAGTGAGCTAACTAATTAACCAAGCCAGTGCCCATATAGCATGTGGCTATACTATTATCACAATCTTCAAATCCAAGACTTATTAGGCCTCATGCGGCACAGACGACTGATTGCCCCCTTCAACTCGTGAAGGGCGGCCAATCGCTCCTTCAATCCTTCATTCAGCTGTCGCCCGCGCCGGTATTCAGATGGTAAGTTTCACCCAGAGTAGAAGAGAGTAGAGGAGATCAACAAGGGCCAACTGGCCTAGCTCAGCGTTAAGTTCAACTGTGAATTACTCAGAGGTCATTCAACAAAGCACCTATAGAGTGATAAGCATGGCTAAGCATTTCTACTCTACTGGAATACTATAATTCTACTCAGGTGTCAAATGAATAGGCGACAAGCGGATCAAGGTAATGTGTCAATCGACACACTAGCTACGAGAATTAAAATAGCATGCATATAGTAACAATAAAACTCAATGCAATTTTGTAAACCATAGGATAAGTATGATCAAAGAAGGAGGCATGCCTTCGTTGTTGAATCCTTTCGGTAACCTGATTTTGTCCATATCCAACATCGTCCTCACTCCCTACTCGTCGTAACGATATCAACAGACAAACAATAGATACCAAGGCAGTGGAAAATCCAAATAATATCCAAAACAAATTAAGAGTAGCTGGATAACAAAATATTGATCGAGATGGAGATTCGAAATGAGATAACACGATAGGGAGGTAAGTAGAGAGGATTCAATGAAGTGACAATGTTTAGGTGACACAACTATGGAAGGTTTTGCGATCAAGACTAAAGTTCTGATAGGAACTACGATACTAACCACGAGTAGCGCCCACTACACATCTCAACTAGCTATATATAGGAACTACTATATAGCTAACACAATGGCAACAACACACATGGAATGAAACCATCCCATGCATTTAACTACAAAATCACAACATGGCATGATGAACGTAACAGTTAACAACAAATAAATATTTAGATAGAATCAAAATATTTATAATGGTCAATAGTAGTCAAACATATACTTCAACTATAATAACTTAAAAGACAATAGTTCCATAAGGCAAACACACAAACATTAGAAATCATACTAGTAAGCAATGAAAAATCATACAACAACATGAATTGAGTTGGATCTAGATTCTATCCTAAAGCAAAACTAAAGAAAAATAGGATGAACTTCATTATATCAAACCAATACTATGGCCACACAATTTAACAAGAGGACACATATTACACATGGTATGTGAATGATAAGTTATAAATATGTATTGACTAATATCACAAGCATCAAACATAAAGTGACCATGGCAATATACTACACTAGGACATGCTATTTATGATAATAAATAACAAATGTCTAATTAACCACTACCAACAACATTATCAGCACATGATTGTAACAACATGGCAAACTATGCACACTTGGCATATGAGAAAGGCACAACTCAACTAATGAATGGTAAACTATCCAAACCATGTGATGAACTAAAGAAACAAGTATTAAACACTCATAATACTAACATGATACAGAGGTAAACATCTATAAGAAAGAACTGAACTAGACAACTGTAATACACCAACATCATAAGGCATGAAAGATGTCAAAGCATAGAATAACGCATTAGCGAGGTAAACAAATGTAATGTCTAAACATGGATGATCGAGATACCACATTAGGCTACCAATAGAATACCGTAACTATGAGATAACTTAGTTGATATCAACTAACATGAAGATCAAGTATGGCACTAGCACACCACTGTACATTATAGTTGTGACATATAAGCACATCGAGGAAGCATACTAAGCATGTAGGCAAGTAAACAACTAGATCATGACATCAACCAAATCAAGCAATGATATACCATAGCATGACTAAGAGAGACAACATGAATTTCTAGCAAATACAACTTACACTTGTAAAGACATAGGCAGGATTGTTCTATAACATGAATTGATACACACACTAACATCTAGTTACATTGTCACAACATCATGGAATGTTATTGATCAAGCAAGCTGGAATCATACAACATTAACATGTATCTCTACCAAGCAAAGTCTAACAATATACACCATCATATCATAAAATCCTTGCAATGTTATAACACATCGATATCATACAATAAAACATGCATTCAACCTTTGAACAAGTTCTAGTATGGAAAGGTAATAGACTAAGGTAAACGATCACACATGATAACCAGAATGTAATAAACTAAGCTCTATGTCACAAGAATGAATTTTATATAGCAATAACATACGACCATAGCATAAAGAAACTAACCATGTGATCTATCATGACCACATCTGCAGAATAAGTTAAACAACTAGGAAATTATATTCTACACAACGAACTATAATGCACCCACTTCCAAACAACATGACACCATACCAAACTATAAGAAATAAATAAAATAAATCCTTACAATAAATCTAATCAATCATATCTAACTCCTAGAATAATAGAATGATTTAGAGTGACTCCTTGGCATGTCATGATCATATAAAAATATCAAACCAACACTAAAGTTCACCGATCAACTACTACACACGATAAAAAATCATAAGAACTAATATGAAACAAAAGAATAACACACAATTACAAGTAGGCATTAATTGAAACCATATAAACTGTATTTAAATCTATAGACATGTCTAAGACAATAACAATACAAAAAAATATTATCAACTTGCGACAACAAAAACTATAATCGATAAACAAGTAAGTCTAGTAAGTCAATAGTCACACACAAACATTGTGAGACCAATAGGATGCACTCCTTGACATATTGCAATCATATGAACAATAACATATTAATACAAAATTAACCGATGAACAAACCCTATTCCATCTTGGGCAAGAACGACTATAACCAAATGTATACTAAAATCATATTGATAAAACTAGCGATCTAACTCCACCATGGTGTTACTATGGTCATGAGGAACAAATCATATGTGGAACACAATCATCCGAGAAACTAAAAGTACGTGGACATGTCGATGGTATCCGTTGATGCATCAGCGCGAGCAACGACATAGATGGGTTGCATAGTGATGCCCAGGAGATACAACGTACGGTATTGAACATGCGTACAAAAGGAATCGAAGAGTAGCTCACCAGGTTTGAGGAACGGTGATATGAATCCGACGAACAAAGTCGAAGAAGTTTTGCAAAAAAATCATGTGTGGTCGATCAACAGCGTGGAAAAAGATGTTGGCGTGCTCCTGCGTGCGATACGAAGAAGATAACGTGGATGCAGTCATCGGACAGGTCCTCGTCACAGCGGTGGCGATCCCAAGTGGTGGTAGCGGCACGCCTCTGTTGTGTGTGTGGCCAACAACTACCATAGGCTGGAATTAGTTGTCTTGGAGGTAGGTTATATATGATAGACTATGTATATGGAATGAATTAGATAGAGACTCACCAAGTTGGACCCAGCGGTGCGATGAACTGGATGAACAGTGTAAACGGACATGTGAAATTCCTCGTGTGTGATCGACGAAACAAGTTCTTTCTTCTCTGAATGGATTCGAGGCATGGAGAGGAATATTCTGGCGCAAGGGTTCGTTAGGAGATAGTCTGAGTCATCGGGATCAAGACCTCGCGTCCATGGAGCTTCAAAGTTCAGGGAGAGATCTTGGGTAGAGGAGGAAGGGAGAGTGCATGAGTTGCTACGGGAATGGAAGAGGAGATCAGGGCGCTCATCTACATATCTTCAGAACTTGAGAAGGTTGGGATTTATGGGAGTGAAGGGCAAGGAAATGTTTCCTCTCCGTGCATGAACGAGCGTAAGGACGAAGGGAGAGGAAGGAGAAGAGGCCCTAGCTGGGAGAGATGGAGAGCGAAGAGAAATAGGAAGGGAGGAGGAATCAAAGGAAGGGCATCAGTCAAGCGTACATGTGTCGTTTGGTATTTCTGTGTAGGTTCAATGGTTCTTGTACATTTTTTTTTGAGAAATCTCGCTTGCTTTATTGATTCAAAACAATGTTCATAGGTACACGGTTAAGGATGGCAATGGGTCGGGTTTGGATCGGGTTGAACAATATTAAATCCATATCCATGTCCATGAAGACAAACTCTGTCCGCCCATGAAAAAACCCATGGGCGAAAAATTGTGTCCATGTCCAAACCCGATGGATATCCATATCCATTGGATATCCATGGGGTCCTCTCAAGACATATACATAAGATACAACACAACATGCACATAAGATGTTGCACCCATGCATCAATACGCATGTGAAAAAGCAGAGACGGAGGGGTCGAGGGGATACTTAGTTGCGTTGTCATAGGCCAGTAGTGCTGGTTGTCGTAATGCTCTACCATACATGGAGATAGCGGCTGACAGTGTCGACCATCTCTCGGGGTGTAGGAGGGGTAAGAAGAGGAGATGGTGCTGATACTTAATGATGAGTCATTTAACAACGACATAAAATATCAAAAGGGGGCTGAAGTAATATTAAGGCGGGGATTGAATGCCAACTAATAAAAGTTACAGTGGGGGTTGTGCAATTTGCTTTGAATGTATTAGATTATAATGGGTGAAATTATAGTGGGACATGTGACTATGCGGTAGGGATGGCAGAATATTGCCATTAAGTCATACTATCTGGTCGGGTTTGGATATATCCATGGGCACAAGATTATGTCCATGCCATACCCATGAGTAATCGGGTCGGGTTTGGGCGCCGCCCATGGGAACAAAAGCATATCCAAACCCTGTCCATACGGGTCGGATATCCATGGTTATCCATGTCCATGGGTAAAATTGCCATCCTTATACACGGTTTGGGTCATGAGGAGTGCCCAACCAAATATGCCTACCTATATCTAAATTACATGCGAATTTAGCGAGATTATGAGCCTCGAAATTAAAATTCCTTCGCTCAAAAACAAACGAGCAAGAAGAGAAACTAGCTTTGCGGTCTATTATTTCATGTATGACAGCCGCATTGGGACCTCCTATCCCTTCGCTGATATCTTGCACCACACCTTGACAATCTGAGGCTACCATGATATTCTGCTCGTACAGATCCTCCGCCAAAGATAGAGCCTCCCGACAAGCGAATGTCTCCAGTATCATAGGGTCTCTGACTCCTCGAAAGACAACTGCTGATGAGCCAAGAAAATTGCCATTCGCATCTCGACAGACTGCAGCCGCTACTCCCACTCTTCTATTCCTTGCTAATGCACCATCTGCATTGATCTTGATAAAACCATCTCGAGGTGGGATCCATCGGTGTTGCTTCCTTGGTACAGCAGTTACCTGCACTCTTGGTTTACAAGTGGGAGTTTGTTGTAGCTCCTGAAGATAAGAGTCTACAAAGGATATTGTTTGGTGTGGATTTTGGAGTAAGGATTCATAAATTGCCTTGCGTCTTGCATACCACACAGCCCATAGAGTGACGACCAATCTCGTGAAACTCTCTTGGTCTAGTGCCTCATGAAGTTCAAACAACCAATTTTTCGCACTTGGCTCCACGTTTTCCGTCATCTTTGTGACAAGAGTTTCATCCGTCAAAGCCCATATACATCTCGACATAGTGCATGACAAAAGAGCATGTCTCCATGAATCTTGGCATCCACACAGTGGACAAACACTCTGGGTTGCCATATTCCGTCTATGTAAAACGTCCGTAGTTGGTATGGAGTGTCGTGCGAGACACCACAAGAACACTCTGACCTTTGATGGGACTTTCAGCTGCCACAAACGGGTCCAAGCTTCCTCTTCTATAGAGTTGGATGACGAGCCACCCCTTCCTTCTATCCAAGCTTCCCTCTGCACTTTTGTTGTGACTAGAATCCTGTAAGCCGAACTGACTGAAAACTTGTCCTTCCTGTCCGGGTTCCAAGCCCAGAAGTCCTCAGTGTTTCGGGTGCATACTGGTATCTTCAGAATTGCTTCAGCATCAAATGGTAAGAAAACTGAACGCACCAAAGGTTCATTCCATGAAGCAGTGGCTGGAGACAGAAGATCGGACACCCTCATGGGAGGTGCCGCCACTAGAGATACAATCGGTTTTGGGGCTGTTTCTTTCGGAATCCAGTTGTCCTCCCAAATGCGTGTGGTTATGCCATTCCCAATCCTTCGAATGATTCCCTGTTGCAGCACATCTCATCCCTCTATGATAGCACGCCATATTTGAGATGGGCGAGACCCAAGCTCCGCCTCGAGGATAGTTGAGTCTGGGAAATAAGACGCCTTCAATATTCTTGCACTTAAACTTGCCGGTTCTTGCAGGACCCTCCATGCTTGCCTGGCTAGCAGCGCGAGGTTGAACAATTCCATATCTCTGAAACCTAGGCCCCCCAAGTATTTGGGCCTTGTCATGACATCCCACGACACCCACGCTGGTTTACGCTCCCCTTATTTACATCCCCACCAAAACATCCTGATGATAGTTTGTATATGATCACAGAGACCTCTTGGCAACTTGAAACAAGACATCGAAAATACCGGGATTGCTTGAGCTACAGATTTTATAAGCACCTCCTTACCTCCTGCTGACAAGCACTTGTTCATCCCCCCTTCACCTTATTCCAAACTCGATCACTTAGATATTTGAAAGTACCTTTCTTGGAGTGCCCCACATCAGATGGCATTCCTAGATATTTGTCATTGAGTGATTCATTTGGAACTTGCAAAAAACCCTTCACGGCATTACGCACTATCTCTAGGCATCCACGACTGAAAAAGATGGATGACTTATCCTTGTTAATTCTCTGCCCCGATGCCTTGCAATATGTATCCAATAGGTTTGAAACCGATTCCGCATCATCAACACTTGCCCTGAAAAACAGCAGGCTGTCATCCGCGAATAAAAGATGGTTCACCGGCGGAGCCGATGGTGCCACCTTAATGCCGCTGAGCTGGGATGACTGGTTCTGAGACTTTAAGAGGCACGAAAGGCCCTCTGCTGCCAACAAGAAAAGATACGGTGAGATCGGATCTCCCTGTCGAATACCACGTGTAGGTTTGAACACCTCTGATTTAACACCATTGAACATTATTGAGAATGATACTGAGCTAATCATACTCATGATAACTTTGACCCATTGTGGCGCAAAACCAAGTTTCTCCATGATAGCACGAAGGTAGGACCACTCAACTCTGTCATAAGCCTTCATCATGTCTAGCTTTAGAGCACAGTAGCTATTAGATTTGGATCCATTCCTTTTCATAAAGTGAGGGCATTCATAAGCTGAAATTAAGTTATCCGTGATTAACCTTCTAGGCACAAATGCAGACTGCTCGTCGGATATGATATCAGGTTACACAGCCTTCGAACGGTTCGCTAAAACCTTGGAGGCTATCTTGTAAAAGACATTGCACAGACTTATAGGGCGAAACTGTGAAAGTAAGACTGGGTTTGTTACCTTCGGGATTAAAACCAATAACGTATCATTGAGCCTCTCGGAGCTTTCCTCTCCATTAACAATTGCAAGAACAGCCCGAGTGACAGCCTCGCCACACACATCCCAGTGTCGCTGAAAAAAGTGCGCCGGAAATCCATCTGGACCCGGAGCCTTAGTTGGAAACATTTGAAAAAACGCCGATTTGACCTCTTTTCCATCATATGGAGCCAGCAGGCTTGCGTTCATCGCTGCAGTCACTTTAACAGGAACATGCTCAAGCACTTCTTGCAAACCTTGGATGCCTTCTGACGTATAGAGATTCTTATAAAATTCGAGAGCAAGCTGCTTCATCTCAGTGGGATCATCAGTTACCTGACCATTGGGCCTCTGTAAAGCTTTAATCAAATTCTTTATCCTTCGCATCGATGC
This sequence comes from Secale cereale, assembly GCA_902687465.1. Classification (NCBI taxonomy): domain Eukaryota; kingdom Viridiplantae; phylum Streptophyta; class Magnoliopsida; order Poales; family Poaceae; genus Secale; species Secale cereale. The sequence goes on along the minus strand of LR738709.1, from coordinate 120,042,865 downwards.
CCTCATGTGAAAAAAAATGTGTGTTTCGATCCCCTTCTGACAACCATTGCACACGTGACCGCTGCCGCCACATTATTTCCTCCCTCAAATATAACTCAATCAGTCTATCATTTGTCTTGATTTCGACATGTGACGGTCCAGTTCTTTGTGGTTGGCTCCGCAACCTCTCGAGCTCTTTTTTAAGTTTTCTGATTTCGCCTCAAACACTGCCAAAGGTCGTCCTCGACCACCCGCCTAGATTATGTGCTAGATCATCCAGATTCCTGCGCACCTCCTCAACCGTAAGATTGTGACCATTGGGCTCCCATGCAGATCGGACGGCCGGTTTTAATTCTGCATGCATATCCCACATAACCTCATAGCGAAACAGCTTGTCCACATGCTTCCCCTGCGCCGGTGCTAGGCTCAGTAATACGGGGCTGTGATCAGACATGGCTGCTGTAAGATGCTGCACTCCGTCCTGGGGAAATAGTGCACACCATTCAACCGACCCCAACACTCTATCCAACCGGACTCGCGTATAAGTGCCATCAGTCACCTTTTTCTCGTACGTCCATCTGGTCCCGCTGAAACCCAAGTCAGCTAGGCCGCACACATCAACGGCATCTCGAAAACCTTGTATTTGTGATTGGCTTCTCGTACCAATTCCATCATGCTCATCGTGCCGAAGCACCTCATTAAAATCACCAATGCAAACCCACGGCATATTCTGCAGATTTGCCAGATTCTTCATCGTGTCCCATGTTTGATGACGAAGATGGGTCTGAGCCTCCCCATAAAAACATGAAAGCCTCCATGGAGCCCCACCCAGGTTAGTAACCTTAGCATCGATGTGATACTTCAAATAACCCAAATTTTCAATCTTTATTTCATTATTCCAAAACATAGCCAAACCTCCACTTCTACCGGAGGAATCGACAGCAAAAGAGTTATCATAACCTAGAGTAATTGCTAAATTTTCAGCCCTAACTCCGGAAATTTGAGTTTCAACTATGCAGAGTACTCTAGGGGCAAACTTTTGCGCCAATTCGCGTAGCTCTTGAATTGTCGGGGCATTGCCTATCCCACGACAATTCCAGCATAACAGATTCATTGCGCCCGGCGGTCCTCCGCCAGGGAGGCCATCGATAATGCATCATTGGTGGTTGTTGTTGTTCGTATCTCCTCTTCAAACTCGCTTGTTCCATCACCTCTCTCTATATCATCTCCCTTGCCTATATTCTTCGGCATCTTGCTATCCTTCCTTGGTGAAACATACACCGGTGGAAGAGGAGGGATTTGTGACTCTTTGGTCACCAGCACCATCGACTTCCCGTGATCTCCTTCAATGTTTGCAGTCCCGGACGAGCTTGGTATATTATCCACCGATGTGCGTTTGTTTGACAGCTGAATATTTCCACTTTCCTGTAGTACCAAACCATGCGTGACCCTCTGCCCATCTACCGGGTCCTCTCTCACAGCCCCTGACTGACCATCATCTGTTTGGTTCTGCTGCGGACTTGCGTTGAAACGCCAGCTCTGGTTAGGGTTGTAAGGTTCTCTTCCTCTCCCCCTTCCTCCTGCCCGAGGACCTCCTCTTCCTCGTTGAGATGCAAAACCTCCTCGTCCTGCTTGCCTGAATCTCATGTTATCAGCAAAAACAAAATCACCCCACTCAAAAGTGGATTCGTCGTGTTCTCCATCTCCGCACTCCTCATGCCAGTGCCCAAACTCACCACACTTGAAGCAAAAAGTGGGTAACTTCTCGTATTTCACCTGGTACTTCACCCTATCTTCTCCCTTCGTAGCAGTAACAAAGTGCTTTATCTTGCTGTTGATGTCTATCTTCACCTTGACTCTCACGAATTCTCCAAAGAAACCTGCAGGCAATTTCAGTTGTACCTCCTCCACCTCACCAATCCTGGACGCCAATCCTTTTACTGTTGGTTCAATCAAGAACTTGTCCGGCAGACGATGAATTTGCGCCCACACATAGAGTTTGTCAGGCTTAAGAGATTCAGGGTTCTTCAAACCATCATACTCCTCCATCATCACCGCCTGCTCTCTAAGCAGCCACGGGCCCTCATACATCGCCTTCTTCCAATCCCCTAGACAACCGAATTGTGCCGTAAACAGATTACTCTTGATCTTCCTCCAAGACACTCGTTTGGCAGGGTTCTAGGCTACATGGATATCTCCATACAGCGCGTTAGGGCTGAACGACTTTGGCGTGTGAACCCGTGCAATCGCTAGCCACTTCGCCGGCTCCACCATGTCTGGCAATTCCTCCTCCCAGATAAAAACATCCTCCTCCTCCTCCTGCAGTGTTAGCCGAGCCAACAGTTCCTCCGGTGTTTCTTTCCAATTATTCCTCTGAGAACCTGCTCCTTCCGCCATCGCGATCGGATCTGAGGTGATGCATAACTTCCTTCCACTTCCTCCCCACCGGTCCCCCTGGCTCGTAGCCGAGCCCCCAGAGATCAGCGAGGTTTACCAACGGACGAGGGATAGATTCCGGCGTGCGCCACTGGAAGACTTCAAAACCCTAGCTTTTTCGCCTAGGGGAGTAGAGATACTAGCTTCTTCGGCAATGGTTCTTGTACATGTACGTGAAGGAAGGAGATGTAGCGCTCACTGAGTGCCCACGTGGTGAGAGGCCCAAGTTGGAATAAAAAAAGAGATGGACTTGGACCATTCGGTAGAGAAAGAAAAAGAGATAGATAAAAAAATTGAGACAGATTGGGCCTAACTAATTTTGTCCAGAGTTTGAAAGAAGAAATTAATTAGATTTTTCCTTAGGAAAAAACTAAAAGATGGAAATAGAAAATCAAAAAAATCAAATGAAGTTCTAAAAATACAAATGTGCATAATTAATATGCCAAAGAAAATAAAATAATAATCAGCGCAAAGAGAACAATAAAATTCAAACTTTTATTTAAGTTGGCATTAGTTCAAATTAAATCCTCTAATTTAAAAACACAGGTAAAGCTTTTGTTACCAAATAAAACAAATGAAATTTTCTCGCCCTGATTTTTGGAAAAAAATCTTAAACATTCCGAGCATCGGGATGTTACAATGAGTAGCTTGTCTTATTAGCTCACTCTAAGGACCCATGTTTAGTTTGCTAGCTACTGCTTTTCCTTAACAAATTATAGTGAATTTGTGCTATCTAATTTTACCATGCAATCTTCTGCTCTAGTGTATATGTTCTATATGTCGTGCAATGTGGTGTTCAGTTAACTGTTTGGTTTAATTCTGAAAATGTGATGTTCAATTCTTCAGGGTGCAATTTTCCAAGTTGTCAAGCATGCTTGGTTTGGTTAACTATTTGATCTTCTATTAGGAGTATGTTATATTGTGCAATGTGGTGCTCAGTTAATGTTTGGTTCATTTGTTGTGGTGTTTAGTTAATTGTTTGGTTCAATTCTGTAATGTGATATTCAATTGTTGTGGGTGCATTATGTTATTGTATATCATGTGAGAAATAAATCGAATTTGGCTATACTAAATACACGAGAAACAAATACAATTGCTATATTTCGAAGTTGTTAAGCATGCTTGGTTTGTTTAACTCTGTGACCTTCTATTAGGAGTATGTTATATTGTGCAATGTGGTGCTCACTTAATGTTTGGTTCATTTGTTGTGGTGTTTAGTTAACTGCTTGGTTCAATTCTGCAATGCGATGTTCAGTTGTTGTGGGTGCATTCTATTGTTGTATACCGTGTGAGAAATAAATTGAATTTGGTTGTACTAAATACATGAGAAACAAATACAATTGCTATATTTCCAAGTTGTTAAGCATGCTTGGTTTGGTTAACTGTTTGATCTTCTATTAGGAGTATGTTATATTGTGTAATGTGGTGCTCAGTTAACGTTTGATTCATTTGTTGTGGTGTTTAGTTAACCGCACGTGCATGGTCCGTTGTCTAATAGCACATTATTGTGCAATTGCAGGAACCATTCTAATATTTTTCTAACAATTTGGTCTTGCACATGTAGGTCCTGCTACCAGAGGTTTTGACCCACTGTTCGACCCTTTTTGCATATGGGGAAATGAGTTGTCCATGAATATCAATCAAGTCAAGAAACTCAGAAAGATTGTTTGGATAAAGAAATTAGCGGCAAAAAACAACAAAATCTTTGTCTGCACAATGAAGAAAACATCAGTTCACTACATGATGGTACTAACTATTATACCTTGCCTTTTTTATTCCTTTGCCCCATTTCCAATATAAAGAAGATATTTATGCACATCCTTTTTTTCAGGCCTTTCCAAAGCAGTTCACTGATGATTACCTCTCAAACCACCTCTATGGTCAGGAGGCGAGGAAAGTTATCATACAAAACCCACGGTTCAATATTGAAGTGTTTCTGAAGAGGACCAAGGATGGACGGTCAATCATCCATAGGCACTGGCCTAAAGTTGCAAAGACCTTCAACATGAATGAAGGCTCAATATTCGCCTTCTGCTTCAGCATTTTTCCAGATGAGATGCATCTGTCTATGTACTGTATATGATGCTAATTTCGAAATGTTCTACATGTTGCATGTGAAACTTGGTTCTGGTGCAATTGTGTAATAGGGTAGCTGAGTGCTAAAGCTATATCATGTTGTACTCTGATGTATATCAATTATGAAATCCTCCTTCCTTAATATGGAAATGAAATATATTATGTGCTTAATATGAATGTCAATTAGATTAATAAATGGATTATTAATAATAGGGCAATTAGTCTGCTAATTGGGTTTTGCTATTGCAAATGGTTATTGAGAAAATACCGTGGCCGATGACCTCAGGCAACGCACACAGTTTCTAGGAATAAACTGCTTTGGATTAATGAACAATCACACACGACATCCTCTTGAAAACTGTTTGCGTTAGGCCACCTTGTGCAAACGTTTACCACAAACAAAACTATGTGTGATGGACACCCTTTGCCACACAGTTTCTTCTATTCGCCATGTGTGATGCATTCATTAACGCAAACTCTAAAATTGTTAATATCGTGTGCAATGGCAACACTATCACAAACGATTTAAAGGGAGAAATTGTTTGTGATGTACGTGTGAACGGAAATGTTTTCCTTGGAGCGACTGTGTGGGATGTACATACGAACGGAAACGCTTAGTGGGGACTGACAGTGTGGGATATACTTGCGACCGGAAACAATTTCGCCTGTATAATTGTATTTTTTAGCTCTACTTCACGTATTACCGTATTTGAGAGCTCGCGAGTCCCACACGACCTCATTTTGTCGAGCGTGTGTGCCAGGAGGGCATATCCCCGACGGTTTCTGGGTCGTGTGGGAAGGACCCCCTATCGCCTGTTGCGGAACGTAGTATTTTCAAAATTTTCCTACGATCACGCAAGATCTTTCTACCAGATGCATAGCAACGAGGGGGAGAGTGTGTCTACGTACCCTTGTAGACCGAAAGCGGAAGCGTCAAGTGACGCGGTTGATGTAGTCGAACTGCTTCGCGATTCAACTGATCAAGAACCGAACGTACGGCACCTCCGTATTCAGCACACGTTCAGCTTGATGACGTCGCACGAGCTCTTGATCCAGTTGAGCCTCACGGGAGAGTTTCTTCAGCACGAAGGCGTGGTGACAGATACGATGAAGTTACCGGCGCAGGGCTTCGCCTAAGCACTGCAACGGTATGACCGAGGTGTGTCTCTATGGAGGGGGGCACCGCACACGGTTGGAGAGATCAACTTGTGTGTTCTAGGGTGCCCCCCTGCCCCTATATATAAAGCAGCAAGGGGGAGGCCGGCCGGCCCTCCTATGGCGCGCCTAGAGGAGCAATCCTACTAGGAATAGGATTGCAATCCTATTCCTAGTAGGAATCACCAAGAGGGAGAGAGGGGGAGGAAGGAGAGGGAGAGGGAGAAGGAAAGGGGCGCCCCCCCTCCTTTCCTTGTCCAATTCGGACCAAGGGGGTGGGGCGCGCGGCCCAGCCCTGGCAGGCCCTCTCTCTTTCCACTAAAGCCCATTAGGGCCCGTAGCTTCCTCGGGGGGTTCCAGTAACCCCCCGACACTCCGGTGTATTCCGAAACTTTCCGGAACACTTCCGGTGTCCGAATGTAGTTGTCCAATATATCAATCTTTACATCTCGGACATTCCGAGACTCCTCGTCATGTCCACGATCTTATCCGGGACTCCGAACTACCTTCGGTACATCAAAACTCATAAACTCATAATACCGATCGCCATCAAACGTTAAGCGTGCGGACCCTACGGGTTCGAGAACTACGTAGACATGACCGAGACTCATCTCCGGTCAATAACCAATAGCGGAACCTGGATGCTCATATTGGCTCCTACATATTCTACGAAGATCTTTATCGGTCAAACCGCATAACAACATACGTTGTTCCCTTTGTCATCGGTATGTTACTTGCTCGAGATTCGATCGTCGGTATCTTAATACCTAGTTCAATCTCGTTACCGGCAAGTCTCTTTACTCGTTCCGTAATATATCATCCCGTGACTAACTCATTAGTCATTTGCTATTATGATGTGTATTACCGAGAGGGCCCAGAGATACCTCTCCGACACTCGGAGTGACAAATCCTATTCTTGATCTATGCCAACACCACGAACACCTTCGGAGACAACTGTAGAGAATCTTTATAATCACCCAGTCACGTTGTGACGTTTGATGGCACACAAGGTGTTCCTCCGGTATACGGGAGTTTCACAATCTCATAGTCACAGGAACATGTATATGTCATGAAGAAAGCAATAGCAGTAAAACTAAACGATCATAGTGCTAAGCTAACGAATGGGTCTTGTCCATCACATCATTCTTCTAATGATCTGATCCCGTTGATGAAATCACAACTCATGTCTATGGCTAGGAAACATAACCATCTTTGATCAATGAGCTAGTCTAGTAGAGGCATACTAGGGACACACTATTTTGTCTATGTATTCACACATGTACTAAGTTTCCGGTTAATACAATTCTAGCATGAATAAAAGACATTTATCATGATATAAGGAAATACAAATAACATCTTTATTATTGCCTCTAGGGCATATTTCCTTCAGTCTCCCACTTGAACTAGAATCAATAATCTAGATTATGAAGTAATGATCCTAACATCCATGGAGTCTTGGTGCTGATCATGTTTTGCCCGTGGAAGAGGCTTAGTCAACGGGTCTGCAACATTCAGATCCGTATGTATCTTGCAAATCTCTATGTCTCCCTCCTTGACTAGATCGCGGATGGAATTGAAGCGTCTTTTGATGTGCTTTGTTCTCTTGTGAAACCTGGATTCCTTCGCCAAGGCTATTGCTCCAGTGTTGTCATAAAAGATTTTCATTGGACCCGATGCACTAGGTATTACACCTAGATCGGATATGAACTCCTTCATCCAGACTCCTTCATTTGCTTCTTCTGAAGCAGCTATGTATTCCGCTTCACACGTAGATCCCGCCACGACGCTCTGCTTGGAACTGCACCAGCTGACAGCTCCACCGTTTAATAAAAATACATATCCGGTTTGTGACTTAGATTCATCCGGATCAGTGTCAAAGCTTGAATTGACGTAACGGTTTACGACGAGCTTTTTGTCACTTCCATATACGAGAAACATATCCTTCATCCTTTTCAGGTACTTCAGGATGTTCTTGACCGCTGTCCAGTGATCCACTCCTGGATTACTTTGGTACCTCCCTGCTAGACTTATAGCAAGGCACACATCAGGTCTAGTACACAGCATTGCATACATGACAGATCCTATGGCTGAGGCATAGGGAATGGCTTTCATTTTCTCTCTATCTTCTGCAGTGGTCGGGCATTGAGTCTTACTCAACTTCACACCTTGTAACACAGGCAAGAACCCTTTCTTTGACTGATCCATTTTGAACTTCTTCAAAACTTTATCAAGGTATGTGCATTGTGAAAGTCCAATTTAGCGTCTTGATCTATCTCTATAGATCTTGATGCCTATTATGTAAGCAGCTTCACCGAGGTCTTTCATTGAAAAATTCTTATTCAAGTATCCTTTTATGCTATCCAGAAATTATATATCATTTCCAATCAACAATATGTCATCCACACATAATATCAGAAATGCTGCAGAGCTCCCACTCACTTTCTTGTAAACACAGGCTTCTCCAAAAGTCTGTATAAAACCATATGCTTTGATCACCTCATCAAAGTGTATATTCCAACTCCGAGATGCTTGCACCAGTCCATAGATGGATTGTTGGAGCTTGCACACTTTTTTAGCACCTTTAGGATCGACAAAACCGTCTGGTTGCATCATATACAACTCTTCTTTGAGATATCCATTCAGGAATGCAGTTTTGACATCCATTTGCCAGATTTCATAATCATAAAATGCGGCAATTGCTAACATGATTCCGACAGACTTAAGCATCACTACGGGTGAGAAAGTCTCATCGTAGTCAACTCCTTGAACTTGTCGAAACCCTTTCGCAACAAGTCGAGCTTTGTAAACAACAACATTACCGTCTGCGTCGGTCTTCCTCTTGAAGATCCATTTATTTTCGATGGCTTGCCTATCATCGGTCAAGTCAACCAAAGTCCACACTTTGTTCTCATACATGGATCCCATCTCAGATTTCATGGCCTCAAGCCATTACACGGAATCTGGGCTCATCATTGCTTCCTCATAGTTCGTAGGTTCATCATGGTCTAGTAACATGACTTCCAGAACTGGGTTGCCGTACCACTCTGGTGCGGAATGAACTCTGGTTGATCTACGAAGTTCAGCAGAAACTTGATCTGAAGTTTCATGATCATCATCATTAGCTTCCTCACTAATTGGTGTAGGAATCATTGGAACTAGTTTCTGTGATGTACTACTTTCCAATTCAGGAGAAGGTACAATTACCTCATCAAGTTCTACTTTCCTCTCACTCACTTCTATCGAGAGAAAATCCTTCTCTAGAAAGGATCCATTCTTAGCAACGAATATCTTGCCTTCGGATTTGTGATAGAAGGTGTACCCAACAGTCTCTTTTGGGTATCCTATGAAGACACATCTCTCTGACTTGGGTTCGAGCTTATCAGGTTGAAGCTTTTTCACATAAGCATCGCAGCCCCAAACTTTAAGAAACGACAACTTTGGTTTCTTGCCAAACCACAGTTCATAAGGCGTCGTCTCAACGGATTTAGATGGTGCCCTCTTTAACATAAATGCAGCTGTCTCTAAAGCATTACCCCAAAACGATAGTGGTAAATCGGTAAGAGACATCATAGACCGCACCATATCTAATAAAGTACGGTTACGATGTTCGGACACACCATCACGCTGTGGTGTTCCAAGTGGCGTGAGTTGTGAAACTATTCCACATTGTTTCAAATGAAGACCAAACTCGTAACTCCAATATTCACCTCCACGAGATCGTAGAAACTTTATTTTCTTGTGACAATGATTCTCTACTTCACTCTGAAATTCTTTGAACTTTTCAAATGTTTCGAACTTGTGTTTCATCAAGTAGATATACCCATATCTGCTCAAATAAATCAATGAAGGTCAGAAAATAACGATACCCGCCGCGAGCTTCAATACTCATCAGTCCACATACATATGTATGTATGATTTCCAACAAATTTGTTGCTCGCTCCATTGTTCCGGAGAACGGAGTTTTAGTCATCTTGCCCATGAGGCATGGTTCGCAAGCACCAAGTGATTCATCATCAAGTGATTGCAAAAGTCCATCACTATGGAGTTTCTTCAAGCGCTTTACACCAATATGACATAAACGGCAGTGCCACTAATAACTTGCACTATCATTATTAACCTTGCATCTTTTGGCTTCAATATTATGAATATGTGTATCACTACAATCGAGATCCAACAAGAATAGACCACTCTTCAAGGGTGCATGACCATAAAAGATATTATTCATAAAAATAGAACAACCATTATTCTCTGATTTAAATGAATAATCGTCTCGCAACAAACAAGATCCAGATATAATGTTCATGCTTAACGCTGGCACCAAATAACAGTTATTTAGGTCTAAAACTAATCCCTAAGATAGATGTAGAGGTAGCGTGCCAACGGCGATCACATCGACTTTGGAACCATTTCCCATGCGCATCGTCACCTCGTCCTTAGCCAATCTTCGTTTAATCCGTAGTCCCTGTTTCGAGTTACAAATATTAGCAACCGAACCGGTATCAAATACCCAGGTACTACTACGAGCATTAGTAAGGTACACATCAATAACATGTATATCACATATACCTTTGTTCATCTTGCCATCCTTCTTATCCGCCAAATACTTGGGGTAGTTCCGCTTCCAGTGTCCAGTCCCTTTGAAGTAGAAGCACTCAGTTTCAGGCTTGGCTCCAGACTTGGGTTTCTTCGCGGGAGTAGCAACTGTCTTGCTATTCTTCTTGAAGTTCCCCTTCTTTCCCTTGCCCTTTTTCTTGAAACTAGTGGTCTTGTTAACCATCAACACTTGATGCTCCTTTTTGATTTCTACCTCCCCAGCCTTGAGCATAGCGAAGAGCTCGGGAATTGTCTTTTGCATCCCTTGCATATTATAGTTCATCACGAAGCCTTTATAGCTTGGTGGCAGTGATTGAAGAACTCTATCAATAACACTATCCTCGTCAACTTTGCAACCAAGTTGAGTCATATGATTGTAGTACCCAGACATTCTGAGCAAGTGTTCACTGATAGAACTATTCTCCTCCATCTTGCAGCTATAGAACTTATTGGAAATCTCATATTTCTCAATCCGGGCATTTGCTTGAAATATTAACTTCAACTCCTGGAACATCTCATATGGTCCATGACGTTCAAAACGTCGTTGAAGTCCTGGTTCTAAGCCGTAGAGCATGGCACACTGAACTATCGTGTAGTCATCAGACCGCGTCTGCCAGACGTTCAAAGCGTCTACATTAGCGGGAGGGGGCTTGTCACCTAGCTGTGCTTCAAGGACATAATTCTTCTATGCAGCAATGAGGATAATCCTCAAGTTACGGACGCAGTCCGTGTAATTGCTACCATCATCTTTCAACTTAGCTTTCTCTAGGAATGCATTAAAATTCATTGGAACGGTAGCACGGGCCATTGACCTACAACAACATAGATATGCAAAAACTATCAGGACTAAGTTCATGATAAATTAAAGTTCAATTATTGATATTACTTGAAGAACTCCCACTTAGATAGACATCCCTCCGGTCATCTAAATGATCACGTGATCCAAATCAACTAAACCATGTCCGATCATCACGTGAGATGGACTAGTTTCAATGGTGAACATCTCATGTTGATCATATCTACTATATGATTCATGCTCGACCTTTCGGTCTCCAGTGTTCCCAGGCCATATCTGCATATGCTAGGCTCGTCAAGTTTAACCCGAGTATTATGCGTGTGCAAAACTGGCTTACACCCGTTGTACTTGAACGTAGAGCTTATCACACCCGATCATCACGTGGTGTCTCGGCACGACGAACTTTCGCAACGGTGCATACTCAGGGAGAACACTTATACCTTGAAATTTTGTAATGGATCATCTTATAATGCTACCGTCGTACAACACAAAATAAGAAGCATAATAAGATAAACATCACATGCAATCAAAATATGTGACATGATATGGCCATCATCATCTTGTGCTTTTTATCTCCATCTCCAAAGCACCGTCATGATCACCTTCGTCACCGGCGCGACACCTTGATCTCCATCATAGCATCGTTGTCGTCTCGCCAACTATTGCTTCCACGACTATCGCTACCGCTTAGTGATAAAGTAAAGCAATTACATGGCGACTGTATTTCATACAATAAAGCGACAACCATATGGCTCCTGCCAGTTGCCGATAACTTTACAAAACATGATCATCTCATACAATAATGTATAACTCATCATGTCTTGACCATATCACATCACAACATCCCCTGCAAAAAATAAGTTAGACGTCCTCTACTTTGTTGTTGCAAGTTTTACGTGGCTGCTACGGGCTTAGCAAGAACCGTTCTTACCTACGCATACAAAACCACAATGATGTTTCGTCAAGTATGTGCTATTGTAACCTTCACAAGAACCGGGCGTAGCCACATTCGATTCAGCTAAAGTGAGAGAGACAGACACCCACCAGTCACCATAAGTAACGAGTGCTCATAACGGTGAAACCAGCCTCGTGTAAGCGTACGGTAATGTCCGTCCGGGCCGCTTCATCTTGCAGTTATAGAACTTATTGTAATACACGCAAGAACCCTTTTTTGACTGATCCATTTTGAACTTCTTCAAAACTTTATCAAGGTATGTGCTTTGTGAAAGTCCAATTAAGCGTCTTGATCTATCTCTATAGATCTTGATGCCTAATATGTAAGCAGCTTCACCGAGGTCTTTCATTGAAAAATTCTTATTCAAGTATCCTTTTATGCTATCCAAAAATTCTATATCATTTCCAATCAACAATATGTCATCCACATATAATATGAGAAATGCTACAGATCTCCCACTCACTTTCTTGTAAATACGGGCTTCTCCAAAAGTCTGTATAAAACCATATGCTTTGATCACCTCATCAAAGCGTATATTCCAACTCCGAGATGCTTGCACCAGTCCATAGATGGATCGCTGGAGCTTGCACACTTTTTTAGCACCTTTAGGATCGACAAAACCTTCTGGTTGCATCATATACAACTCTTCTTTGAGATATCCATTCAGGAATGCAGTTTTGACATCCATTTGCCAAATTTCATAATCATAAAATGTGGCAATTGCTAACATGATTCGGACAGACATAAGCATCGCTACGGGTGAGAAAGTCTCATCGTAGTCAACTCCTTGAACTTGTCGAAACCCTTTCACCACAAGTCGAGCTTTGTAAACAGTAACATTACCGTCTGCGTCAGTCTTCCTCTTGAAGATCCATTTATTTTCGATGGCTTCCGATTATCCGGCAAGTCAACCAAAGTCCACACTTTGTTCTCATACATGGATCCCATCTCAGATGTCATGGCCTGAAGCCATTTCGCGGAATCTGGGCTCATCATCGCTTCCTCATAGTTCGTAGGTTCATCATGGTCTAGTAACATGACTTCCAGAACTGGGTTGCCGTACCACTCTGGTGCGGAACGAACTCTGGTTGATCTACGAAGTTCAGCAGAAACTTGATCTGAAGTTTCATGATAATCATCATTAGCTTCCTCACTAATTGGTGCAGGAATCACAGGAACTAGTTTCTGTGATGTACTACTTTCCAATTCGGGAGAAGGTACAATTACCTCACCAAGTTCTACCTTCCTCCCACTCACTTCTTTCGAGAGAAACTCCTTCTCTAGAAAGGATCCATTCTTAGCAACGAATATCTTGCCTTTGGATCTGTGATAGAAGGTGTACCCAACAGTCTCTTTTGGGTATCCTATGAAGACACATTTCTCCGACTTGGGTTCGAGCTTATCAGGTTGAAGCTTTTTCACATAAGCATCGCAGCCCCAAACTTTAAGAAACGACAACTTTGGTTTCTTGCCAAACCACAGTTCATAAGGCGTCATCTCAACGGATTTAGATGGTGCCCTATTTAACGTGAATGCAGCTCTCTCTAAAGCATTACCCCAAAACGATAGTGGTAAATCGGTAAGAGACATCATAGACCGCACCATATCTAATAAAGTACGGTTACGACGTTCGGACACACCATCACGCTGTGGTGTTCCAGGTGGTGTGAGTTGTGAAACTATTCCATATTGTTTCATATGAAGACCAAACTCGTAACTCAAATATTCACCTCCACGATCAGATCGTAGAAACTTTATTTTCTTGTTACGATGATTCTCTACTTCACTCTGAAGTTCTTTGAACTTTTCAAATGTTTCAGACTTGTGTTTCATCAAGCAGATATACCCATATCTGCTCAAATCATCAGTGAAGGTCTCATCGGTCCACATACATCTGTATGTATGATTTCCAACAAATCTGTTGCTCGCTCCATTGTTCCGGAGAACGGAGTTTTAGTCATCTTGCCCATGAGGCATGGTTCGCAAGCACCAAGTGATTCATAATCAAGTCATTCCAAAAGTCCATCACTATGGAGTTTCTTCATGTGCTTTACACCAATATGACATAAACGGCAGTGCCACAAATAAGTTGCACTATCATTATTAACCTTGCATCTTTTGGCTTCAATATTATGAATATGTGTATCACTACAATCGGGATCCAACAAGAATAGACCACTCTTCAAGGGTGCATGACCATAAAAGATATTATTCATAAAAATAGAACAACCATTATTCTCTGATTTAAATGAATAACCGTCTCACAACAAACAAGATCCAGATATAATGTTCATGCTTAACGCTGGCACCAAATAACAATTATTTAGGTCTAAAACTAATCCCGAAGGTAGATGTAGATGTAGCGTGCCGACGGCGATCACATCGACTTTGGAACCATTTCCCACGCGCATCGTCACCTCGTCCTTAGCCAATATTTATTTAATCCGTAGTCCCTATTTCGAGTTACAAATATTAGCAACTGAACCGGTATCAAATACCCATGTACTACTACGAGCATTAGTAAGGTACACATCAATAACATGTATATCACATATACCTTTGTTCACCTTTCCATCCTTCTTATCCGCCAAATACTTGGGGCAGTTCCGCTTCCAGTGTCCAGTCGCTTTGTAGTAGAAGCACTCAGTTTCAGGCTTGGCTCCAGACTTGGGTTTCTTCGCGGGAGTAGCAACTGTCTTGCTATTCTTCTTGAAGTTCCCCTTCTTTCCTTTGCCCTTTTTCTTGAAACTAGTGGTCTTGTTAACCATCAACACTTGATGCTCCTTTTTGATTTCTACCTCCGCCGCCTTGAGCATAGCGAAGAGCTCGGGAATTATCTTTTGCATCCCTTGCATATTATAGTTCATAACGAAGCCTTTATAGCTTGGTGGCAGTGATTGAAGAACTCTATCAATAACACTATCATCGTCAACTTTGCAACCAAGTTGAGTCATATGATTGTAGTACCCAGACATTCTGAGCAAGTGTTCACTGATAGAACTATTCTCCTCCATCTTGCAGCTATAGAAATTATTGGAAATCTCATATTTCTCAATCCGGGCAATTGCTTGAAATATTAACTTCAACTCCTGGAACATCTCATATGGTCCATGACTTTCAAAACGTCGTTGAAGTCCCGGTTCTATGCCGTAGAGCATGGTACACTGAACTATCGTGTAGTCATCAGACCACGTCTGCCAGACGTTCAACGCGTCTACATTAGCGGGAGGGGGCTTGTCACCTTGCTGTGCTTCAAGGACATAATTCTTCTGTGCAGCAATGAGGATAATCCTCAAGTTACGGACCCAGTCCGTGTAATTGCTACCATCATCTTTCAACTTAGCTTTCTCTAGGAATGCATTAAAATTCAAAGGAACGGTAGCACGGGCCATTGATCTACAACAACATAGATATGCAAAAACTATCAGGACTAAGTTCATGATAAATTAAAGTTCAATCAATGATATTACTTGAAGAACTCCCACTTAGATAGACATCCCTCCGGTCATCTAAATGATCACGTGATCCAAATCAACTAAACCATGTCCGATCATCACGTGAGATGGAGTAGTTTCAATGGTGAACATCTCATGTTGATCATATCTACTATAAGATTCACGCTCGACCTTTCGGTCTCCAGTGTTCCGAGGCCATATCTGCATATGCTAGGCTCGTCAAGTTTAACCCGAGTATTCTGCGCATGCAAAACTGGCTTACACCCATTGTATTTGAACGTAGAGCTTATCACACCCGATCATCACGTGGTGTCTCGGCACGACGGACTTTCGCAACGGTGCATACTCAGGGAGAACATGTATACCTTGAAATTTTGCAAGGGATCATCTTATAATGCTACCGTCGTACTACGCAAAATAACAAGCATACTAAGATAAATATCACATGCAATCAAAATATGTGACATGATATGGCCATCATCATCTTGTGCTTTTGATCTCCATCTCCAAAGCACCGTCATGATCACCTTCGTCACCGGCGCGACACCTTGATCTCCATCGTAGCATCGTTGTCGTCTCGCCAACTATTGCTTCCACGACTATCGCTACCGCTTAGTGATAAAGTAAAGCAATTACATGGCGACTGTATTTCATACAATAAAGCGACAACCATATGGCTCCTGTCAGTTGCCGATAACTTTACAAAACATGATCATCTCATACAATAACGTATAACTCATCATGTCTTGACCATATCACATCACAACATCCCCTGCAAAAATAAGTTAGACGTACTCTACTTTGTTGTTGCAAGTTTTACGTGGCTGCTACGGGCTTAGCAAGAACCGTTCTTACCTACGCATACAAAACCACAATGATGTTTCGTCAAGTATGTGCTGTTTTAACCTTCACAAGGACCGGGCGTAGCCACACTCGATTCAGCTAAAGTGAGAGAGACAGACACCTGCTAGTCACCTTTAAGCAACGAGTGCTCATAATGGTGAAACCAGTCTCGCGTAAGCGTACGCGTAATGTTGGTCCGGGCCGCTTCATCTCACAATACCGCCGAACCAAAGTATGACTAGTATCGTCCACAACTCATTGTGTTCTACTCGTGCATATCATCTACGCATAGACCTGGCTCATTATGCCACTGTTGGGGAACGTAGTATTTTCAAAATTTTCCTATGATCACGCAAGATCTATCTACCAGATGCATAGCAACGAGGGGGGGAGTGTGTGTACGTACCCTTGTAGATCGAAAGCGGAAGCGTCAAGTGACGCGGTTGATGTAGTCGAACTGCTTCGCGATTCAACCGATCAAGCACCGAACGTGCAGCACCTCCGCGTTCAGCACACGTTCAGCTTGATGATGTCCCACGAGCTCTTGATCCAGTTGAGCTTCACGGGAGACTTTCGTCAGCACGACGGCATGGTGGCAGACATGATGAAGTTACCGGCGCAGGGCTTCGCCTAAGCACTGCAACGGTATGACCGAGGTGTGTTTCTGTGGAGGGGGGCACCGCACACGGTTGGAGAGATCAACTTGTGTGTTCTAGGGTGCCCCCCTGCCCTTGTATATAAAGGAGCAAGGGGGGAGGTCGGCCGGCCCTCCTATGGTGCGCCTAGAGGAGCAATCCTACTAGGAATAGGATTGCAATCCTATTCCTAGTAGGAATCACCAAGAGGGACAGAGGGGGAAGGAAGGAGAGGGGGAGGGAGAATGAAAGGGGCGCCGCCCCCCCCCCCCTCCTTTCCTTGTCCAATTCAGACCAAGGGGGTGGGGCGCGTGGCCCAGCCCTGGCAGGACCTCTCTCTTTCCGCTAAAGCCCATTAGGGCCCATAGCTTCCCCGGGGGGTTCCGATAACGCCCCCCCCCCCCGGCACTCCGATTTATTCTAAAACTTTCCGGAACACTTCCGGGGTCCGAATATAGTCGTCCAATATATCGATCTTTATGTCTCGGACATTTCAAGACTCCCCGTCATGTCCGTGATCTTATTCGGGACTCTGAACTACCTTCGATACATCAAAACTCATAAACTCATAATACTGATCGTCATCAAATGTTAAGCATGCGGACCCTATGGGTTCGAGAACTATGTAGACATGACCGGAACTCATCTCCGGTCAATAACCAATAGCGGAACCTGGATGCTCATATTTGCTCCTACATATTCTACGAAGATCTTTATTGATCAAACCGCATAACAACATACGTTGTACCCTTTGTCATCGGTATGTTACTTGCCCGAGATTCGATCGTCGGTATCTCAATACCTAGTTCAATCTCGTTACCGGCAAGTCTCTTTACTCGTTACGTAATACATCATCCCGTGACTGACTCATTAGTCATTTGCTTGGAAGGCTTATTATCATGTGTATTACCGAGAGGGCCCAGAGATACCTCTCCGACACTCAGAGTGACAAATCCTATTCTTGATCTATGCCAACACCACGAACACCTTCGGAGACATCTGTAGAGCATCCTTATAATCACCCAGTTACGGTGTGACATTTGATAGCACACTAGGTGTTCCTCCGGTATACGGGGGTTGCACAATCTCATAGTCATAGGAACATGTATATGTCATGAAGAAAGCAATAACAGTAAAACTAAACGATCATAGTGCTAAGCTAACGGATGGGTCTTGTCCATCACATCATTGTCCTAATGAGGTGATCCCATTGATCAAATGACAACTCATGTCTATGGCTAGGAAACATAACCATCTTTGATCAATGAGCTAGTTTAGTAGAGGCATACTAGGCACATAATGTTTTGTCTATGTATTCACACATGTACTAAGTTTTCGGTTAATACAATTCTAGCATGAATAAAAGACATTTATCATGATATAAGGAAATACAAATAACATCTTTATTATTGCCTCTAGGGCATATTTCCTTCATCGCCCACACTCACTTGGCGACGGTTCCAAATGCCGTCGCGGAAAGGGGTTAAAAATTGTTTGTATAGCACCGACGCATACCAGTGGATTTTCCTTTTTGTTTCATGATACTTAACAAAACTCAGGATGCATCGGTATCCTCTTAAGTCACATGCTCACTATACTAAAATCCTCGTCACCGGTTTTGTTCTTCTTTCTCGTTCTTGTGTTCCAGCATCCCCGTGATGAAGTCACGTGTGTCTGGCCAGACGATGATTGATGTTGTCACATCGAGGGGGGCCTAAGAATATCTCTCCATCGTTGGAGGAGCAAATCCCACTCTCGAGCTATCTAGTATTATAGTCCCTTGTCAAACTTTTCGATTAACTTGTAAGTTATCATTATGATCACCGTGTTATAGGTGACGTTTGAGCAACCCGAAGCCCACCGTACAGTAAGAAGTGACTACAATACTCTCATAGTCTAAGAAGCAAATTCACATGTTAACACTCCGTGTTATTACAATTGATTACAGACGATATTAACTTAATTCATAACAAACAAGATTGGGTCGATTCAATATGATCATTCTTCCAACGTCATAATCTCAATGTTCTTTTAAGATCATCATTACACTTAACGATATCCTAAGATCTAGAAAACGTGATCACCAACAACACTTGAGCTAGTCTTAGAGGCGAGACTAGGAACCTTTTATTTACTGTTTATTATTCCACACGTGCATATGAGTTTTCCATTGAATCGCATATTCCAGGATCATAACAGTTATAGCATAGAATATAAACTCTTTAATTATGAAAATGGAAATATAATAATACAAATTGTATTGCCTCTAGGGCATATTTCCAACATTTCAATCCAACCTAGCATTTCAATCCAGGAATCTTAGAGTTTGTCTTTCGCCCATTTTGATTACTATTTTTGTCAATTTCTTTGGGATTTCATTTATATTCCAGTTGCCCCCTTTAGGGTTCTTTATCTTTCTAAATTTTCACTCTAAGGTTTCAACTACTTGTGTAAGGCCTTTAACCCACCTAAGTAAACACACAAGGTCATCAAACAAACAAATCCTAGGCAAGACTAGTTAATTAGCAATCAACATAGGTTTTCCTAGAAAAAAATTATTTCCATGTGAAATTTTAGACAATCCAGATTGGCAGAAAATCTAGGACGTCACACTTCAAATATAATCTTGGGCGCGCCCCCATTCTCGTGGGCCCCTCGTAGCTCCACCGACGTACCTCTCCCTCCTGTATATATATACCCGTATACCCTGAAAACACCCGAGAGCACCACGAAACCCTAATTCCACCACCGCAACCTTCTGTACATGTGAGATCCCATCTTGGGGCCTATTCAGGAGCTCCACCAGAGAGGGCATCGATCACGGATGGCTCCTACATCAACACCATAGCCTCTCTGATGAGTTGTGACTAGTTTACCACAGACCTTTGGGTCCATAGTTATTAGCTAGATGGCTTCTTCTCTCTCTTTGGATCTCAATACAAAGTTCTCCTCGATCTTCTTGGAGATCTATTCGATGTAATTTTTTTGCGATGTGTTTGTCGAGATCCGATGAATTGTGGGTTTATGATCAAGATTATCTATGAACAATATGTGATTCTTCTCTGAATTCTTTTATGCATGATTTAAATATCTTTGCAAGTCTCTTCGAATTATCAGTTTGGTTTGGCCTACTAGATTGATCTTTCTTGCAATGGGAGAAGTGCTTAGCTTTGGGTTCAATCTTGCGGTGTCCTTTCCCAGTGACAGCAGGGGCAGCAAGGCACGTATTTTATTGTTGCCATCAATGATAAAAAGATGGGGTTTATATCATATTGCATGAGTTTATTCCTCTACATCATGTCATCTTGCTTAAAGCGTTACTCCGTTCTTATGAACTTAATACTCTAGATGCATGCTAGATAGCGGTCGATGTGTGGAGTAATAGTAGTAGATGCAGAATTGTTTCGGTCTACTTGTCACGGACGTGATGCCTATATACAATGATCATGCCTAGATATTCTCATAACTATGCGCTTTTCTATCAATTGCTCGACAGTAATTTGTTCACCCATCGTAGAATCTGCTATCTTGAGAAAAGCCACTAGAGAAACCTATGGCCCCCGGGTCTATCTTCCGTCATATTAATCTTCCATCAACTAGTTATCTTCACTGTTATTTTATTTTGCAATCTTTACTTTCAATCTATACAACAAAAATACCAATAATATTTATCCTATTATCTCTATCAGATCTCACTTTTGCAAGTGGCCGAGAAGGGATTGACAACCCCTTTATCGCGTTGGTTGCAAGGTTCTTATTTGTTTGTGCAGGTATGAGGAACTTGCGTGTAGTCTCCTACTGGATTGATACCTTGGTTCTCAAAAACTGAGGGAAATACTTACACTACTTTGCTGCATCACCCTTTCCTGTTCAAGGGAAAAACAACGCAAGCTCAAGAGATAGCAAGAAGAATTTTTGGTGCCGTTGCCGGGGAGGTCTACGCACAAGTTATATACCAAGTACCCATAACGAACTCTTATCCCTCGCATTACATTATTTGCCATTTGCCTCTTGTTTTCCTTTCGCCCACTTCACCTTTGCCATTTTATTCGCCCTCTTTTTTTGTTCCGTGTGTTTTATCGTTTGCTTTGACGTCATGGCTAGCCCTTCTATCATTATTAATACTCCCGAGAGTGAAGTTCTTAATTTTAAACAAAGGGAGGGAGAAAATCTAAAAGATGCTTGGTATAGAATTTGTAATGCTCAGAATAGATCTACTAGGAAGCTTTCCACTTTCGTGCTTCTTCGCAATTTTTTGGTAGCTATCACTCCTTGGAATAGATATATTCTTGATACCATTACCGGAGGGAATTTCTTGGGTAGCCATACTTTTGATTCTTATAATGCCATGATAGATTTGTTTGGCCCACCACCTCTTTTGGTTAATGGAACTATCTTAACTTTAGAACATGTAATGCAGAGGCTTGAAATTATTGAAAATAAAGTTGCCAATGTGGAGTTGATTGAGAATTTGGATAAAAAGATCCATAATCAAATTACCCAATATGGATCTAAGGTAGGAGTCACTCTGAAGATTTTGAAGGAAAAAGAACCCATAGTTAATGAGAGAATAGATCAATATTCCACTAGAATTGATAAGCTTGAGGATACTATTACCAGTGTAGGCTCTGCTTTTTCTGCTATGAGAAATACTTCGAACCCCTCTACTACCAAAATGGCCAAGTTTATGTATGTTCCTAAAAATAAGAGTGAATCTTCTATTGGAAATATGCCCTAGAGGCAATAATAAAATGGTTATTATTATATTTCCTTGTTCATGATAATTGTTTAGTGTTCATGCAATAATTGTATTACCCGGAACTCGTAATACATGTGTGAATACATAGACCACAACATGTCCCTAGTAAGCATCTAGTTGACTAGCTCATTGATCAATAGGTGGTTATGGCTTCCTGACCATGTACATTGGATGTCATTGATGACGGGATCACATCATTAGGAGAATGATGTGATGGACAAGACCCAATCCTAAGGTTAGCACAAGATCGTGTAGTTCGTATGCTAAAGCTTTTCCAATGTCAAGTATCCTTTCCTTAGACCATGAGATTGTGCAACTCCCGGATACCGTAGGAGTACTTTGGGTGTGCCAAATGTCACAACGTAACTGGGTGGCTATGAAGGTACACTACGGGTATCCCCGAAAGTATCTGTTGGGTTGGCACGAATCGAGACTGGGATTTGTCACTATGTATCACGGAGAGGTATCTTTGGGCCCACTCGGTAAGACATCATCGTAATGAGCTCAATGTGACTAAGGGGTTGGTCACTGGATGATGTGTTACGGAATGAGTAAAGAGACTTGTCGTACCGAGATTGAACAAGGTATCGGTATAACAACGATTGAATCTCGGACAAGTACTATACCGGTAGACAAAGGGAATTGTATACGGGATTGATTGAATCCCCGACATCGTGGTTCATCCGATGAGATCATCGTGGAACAGTGAGATCCAATATGGGTATCCAGATCCCGCTATTGGTTATTGGCCGGAAAGGTATCTCGGTCATGTCTGCATGGTTCCCGAACCCGTAGGGTCTACACACTTAAGGTTCGGTGACACTAGAGTTGTTATGGGAATAGTATGTGGTTACCGAAGGTTGTTCGGAGTCTCGGATGAGATCCCGGACGTGACGAGGAACTCCGGAATGGTCCGGAGGCGAAGATCGATATATTGAACGAAGGGTATTGGAGTCCGGAATTGTTCCGGGGGTACCGGGTGACGACCAGTGTGTCCGAAAATGGTTTCGAAGGCCTCGGCAAGCATTGGGGGCCTTATGGGCCAAGGGGAGGGGGCATATCAGCCCACTAAGGGGCTGAGCGCCCCTCCCACCCCATCTCACATAACCTAGAGAGGTGGGGCGCCTCCCCTAGGGCAGCCGCCCCTCCCGGCTTGGGGGCAAGTTTCCTAAGGGTGGGGGCGCCCAAACCCATCTAGGGTTTCCCCTGTGGCCGCCGCCCCTCCCGGCTTGGGGGCAAGTTTCCTAAGGGTGGGGGCGCCCAAACCCATCTAGGGTTTCCCCTGTGGCCGCCGCCCCTCCCCTAGGGAAACCCTAGGGCACCTCCTCCTCCCCCCTTCCCCCTATATATAGTGAGGGAGAGAGAGGGCAGCCGCACCCCTTCCCTGGCGCAGCCCTCTCCCCCTCCCAACTCCTCCTCTTCCTCCGTAGAGCTTGGCGAAGCCCTGCTGGAAAACTGCAAGCTCCACCACCACGCCGTCGTGCTGCCGGAGCTCTTCCCCAACTTCTCCTCCCCCCTTGCTAGATCAAGAAGGAGGAGATGTCCCCGGGATGTACGTGTGTTGAATGCGGAGGCGCCGTTGTTCGGCGCTTAGATCGGAATCGACCGCGATCTGAATCGCTGCGTGTACGACTCCACCAACCACGTTCTTGCAACGCTTCCGCATCGCGATCTTCAAAAGGTATGAAGATGCACTCCCCTCTCGTTGCTAGTAATCTCCATAGATAGATCTTGGTGATGCGTAGGAAATTTTTTGATTTTCTGCAATGATCCCCAACATCTTCTAGTAAGGAAACTGCGGATTTCAAATCAATAAGTGTTCACCCCAACTTTCTCACTATCATTAGGGAAGCTTCTGCTACAAATGAATTTCTTGATTTCTTGCTTGGAGCGTCTTGTATAATTTGAGTCTTTGTTTTTTAATTTACCACAATCATCCTTGCTGTACACTCCTTTTGATGTGGAGCATCCTACGGACATCACCATGTTAAGAGTCCACTTGGCAAGTGACACGTGCGACATCTACTTCACATACATAAAGGTGAATCATCTCCTTGACACGTGTCCACTTGACCTCTTCGAGGATGGTATACTACTTGACACTCCACTCGTGTGCATACATAGGTATTGTTGGAGCTTCACGGACGACGACGAGGAGTGCAAGCGCCAAGGAACAACTACACCATCCGCGAGGGAAGCTTGGAAGCGACGACGGAAGAAGACGGAGTTGTGGAAGCTACAGTAGCCGGACATCCGGGCCAAACGCCAGACATCCGGCGCTTCGCCAACTCCCGGGTATCTGGCCTTCGGCCCGGAAATCCGGACCAACCTATCCAAAGAGCATCGGTACCGAGCCCCTTCAGCCCGGACATCCGGCGACCAGCGAAGCCCCGGACATCCGGCCTCCCCTGTCTGTGAACAGTGTATCGGGCCATGGCCCATGTACCCCTTCGCCCCTAGACTATATATACTCCTCCTCCACCTCCTAGTTATGGTTAGCAAATATGATAGCTCATTTTAACTAGAGCTTTGCTCATCCATTACGGATCTACTCCACGAGAGAGACCGCGGCCCCTCTACGGAGAAGATCCACCTTGGATTCAAGACCCCTAACGGGAAGATCCTTCACGGATTCAAGACCTTCTCTTGGAGATGAACTCTATCTTGTATCTTTCCCTTTGTTGTTCATGTGCCTTGTGATCTTGTGTGTTTGATTGTCTAGTGGATGTGTGATTGGACTTGTTCTTGAGTGTTTTCCCTTGTGATTTCCCCTTGTTCATCCCCGTGTTCATCGTGTTCATCATGGGTTTCCCTCCTCTTCGTGAAAGATCGGCCTAGATCGGGTTGACCCCGCATCATATGGTATCATGAGCCATGGTTTCTCACGAATTTGGAGCCTCCCCACCGTTTTCTAGCCTTGTTTTGTTGTGTTCTTCCCCAAATTCAAAAATTCCCCACCAAAAATAGCCCCAAATTTTTTTGTGATCTGTTAGTTTGATGAGATTATGTTGATTTTGATCCATGGATTCACTGTGTTTCAAGTGGATCTAGCATTTCCCCAAGTTTCCCCATCTTTCCTCCACAAAATCCGTCAAATTTTGCTCCCAAATCATCAAATTCCGCCCCCAAACGAGTTTGGAAGTCCCAATCCCGATCTGGAATCGTCGGGCCGGACATCCGGGCCATCGGGCCGGACATCCGGGTCCCCGGCCGGACATCTGGCTCCTAGAGGGCAAAATCGCGCAAGTTTCTGGACATCAGGTCCCGGATATCCGGACCCGACCCTGGATGTCCGGCCCCTGCGAAGTCAGCCACCCGTGTTTCACCATTTTGTCCTTAACTAATTCATCTGGAGTCTGATTTTGACGTTCTTTAGCTCGTTTTGAAGCTCTTGACATCCCCCATAACAAAAAAAATACTACCATCATAATTTGACTCCATCAAATTTTGTCAAATTTGACGAGTTTGCCTAGGCCTTCCACCATATCATCTGCATAGCCACCATAGCCTTCTGCAACCTAATCCATTTTTCCCCCATAGAATTTGTGGTTACTTGAGTAGTGATTTGAGTCTCCTAAGGTGTTTAGGCTACTTAGGGACCATTGCTTCTTCATCAACAACCACCACTCCCGCATAACCTTGTCCACTATACATTGCCAACGAAACTTAACCCAATTTTTGTGTGAGCTTGTTTGAGTTGTGGCTTGTGTCTCCTAAGATGATTCGGCTACTTAGGGACCGTGACTTCAACTCCGACACTGTGTGTAGCCCATCATAAACTTCCACCACCATAACCCATTTTGACCGGGTTTCCACCAACAATTCCACAACCACCAGCGCTTGTCCGCTACCACCATTTGACATTTGTCCTTGAGATTTTGAGTTGTGGTTTTTCCGTTTCCTAAGGTGTTTCGGCTAATTAGGAACGGGTCTACATCAAGAGCACCACCTCTCATCATCATCGGACAGTAACTTCAACGACATCTTTGTATATTCCCCTTGCAATTGCATTGTTAACCCCTAGCCCATTTTGCATCACCTGCCTATCGAGACTAGCCTTTGAGTATTGCCGGCAACGTTACTTGTGCACATTAGTGATCATCGATCCGCCATTCCATTGTGTACATACCATATCATCTTGGTATCATCATATCATCTCTTGTGTCACAAGATTGTTCCCGCATATACACAATTGCTATCTTGGTTTGTGCATCGTGGCCATACAAAAAAAAGAGATAGAATAAGCTTTAAGCAAAAAGAGAAAGACAAAGAAGCTTGTAATCAAGAGCCATAGCATCACAAAATATCATATCATACTTGATCATCTTGGATCATGTTGTGCTCAAGCATCGGAACATCATACACATAGCATAATTGGGATAGAAAGTCCATACATTTTGCATCTTATAGGTTGCGCACAAGTGTCATATCCGCCTATTGAGCAATCGTGCTAGCGTCTCTCTTGAGTTGTGCAACACGAGCGTTTTCCCTGGATTCCACATTTTGTGCTCATTCCTTGGTTGCACGACCCCATTTATCTATCCGTGTGTGTGTTTCCGCATGCCACATATTGCTATTGGTCTACTTGTTACATATGTGAATTTGTGAATCTCTTTCAACATTATTGACTCTTTCTAACATTTTGCATCAAATTTTTGTGCCACTTATCCTAACCAAGTCACTTGATAAGCTTTACTTGATAGGTGTGAGTGAACAAGTCCGGTACCAATTCCACTATTCTTTCATTTCACATTGAGTGAAACGGGATACATCCTCAACATTTAGAAAATGTAACTTGGTGTTGTTTATCTCATCTCCTACTCACCTTTGCTCGAGTCTTGTGATGGATAGGCAAAGAATTTCATCTACTTCGGTCTATACCAACAACGACAAGTTCGATGCCATAACGAACCACTTGTGCGCCAACATGGATGCTCAAATGAAGGAGCTCAAAGCCCTCATCAAGAACCGCAAGAGGTCTCCCTCATCTTCGAGAAGATGCTCAAGTGCACATCCTTCTGAGCTACCATCTCCGGCAAGATCTCATCGGCATCGAGACCATCAACGACAAGAACATGAAGGTCAAGAGCTCAACTCCAACAACCGCTCAATGACTTCACCATGTACCTTGGCATCTTCGTCAAGCGACTTCAAGGCATCTTCGCCTTTGGACATACGGCATCTTCGCCAACAAGCACCTCAAGATTATGCACAAGAGAAGCTTCCCAAGCTCAAGTCCACGACTTCCACGAGCTACTACGACCTCGACAACGACCACGAGATTCCTTTCTATGGGACTCAAGACCCCGAGGAGTATCTCGAGTGGGAGCGCAAGATGGACGACTACCTCAAGCTACATCAAGTTCCCTACGAAGATCAAGTGAAGTGCGCCACAAGACACTTCCACGACAACGCGTCAACATGGTGGCTTCACACACCTTCGACGAGCTTCCACGTGAATTGGCCCAAGACGAAGAGAGCTATGCGGCGAGAGTTCGTGCCTCCCACCTACACGGAACATCTTCTCCGCCAATTGGAAAACACCATATAAGGATCCAAGTCCATCGACGAGTACTTCAAAGAGATGAAGATGGCCTTGCGACGAGCTGGCGTGGACGACCCCATTTTGATGAAGCTCCACTTCATGATGGGATTGCACAATGACATCTACAAGACTATCTTCCTCGAGAACTACAAGTCCCTCGACGACAACTACATTGGTGCTCTTAAGGAGGAACAAGACCTCATGAAGGCCAAGGCTTCTCCACCGCAAGCACACTTCTCGAAGACCAAGCCCCAAGACGGGGAGCATGAGGCTAGTACCACCATGATGTCCAAGCCCAACAAGCTCCAAGACGACGTTCCAAAATTCGATTTAGTCACCATCCCTCTTTGTGGCATTGATGATGTCGAGTCTACTTCGACTCTTTTTCAAGACGATGCGGTGACGACTATGACTGCGGAGCCATTCGAGGACCAAGCTTTGGAGGAGAACTACATGGTGTTGAGCAACGATGATGCTTCCATCTTTGGAGGCGAGAGTGATGATGTGCCATCTTCGGCCTTCATCCACGGTGACGGTGATGAGATGGTTGAGCATGGGATTTTCCCTTCGACCACGGCGGTGTATGATGACTTGAGTGACTTGTGCCACCATATTGAGAGTGAGAGCGAGTTCACCACTAGCCCCATATATGACGAGTTGCCCCAATTCCCATGTGAGAAGAGCCACAACCCCCACCACTTGAGTGAGATGAGTGACTCCGCCATATGCGACATTGAGTGCATCTACCTTGTGGGAGTGAGTGAGTGAGCCACCACATAGAGAGAGTGAGATAGTTGATAGGTCACGTGAGGCCACTTTAAACACTAACGACTTGACCTCTACCTCTATTGTGTCTTCTAATTTGGTGCTAGGTCCCATTTATGATGACGCGCCGATACTCGACGACTTCGCCCTTTCTTTGGACAAGACGATGGCCATGGTGGAATATGATGCACCCCCCACATGGTTCCATCAAGATGAACATGATGACCACCATTTGGTCTTTCCCACCTCACCTACACCACATGAGTGGAATGAACAAGGTAACAAAGGTGAAGGTCATGCTCTTGTCCCACTAGTGGACTATGTTGACATTGATTGCTTGCATGATGTTGATCCACCTATTGTCATATTTCATTCTAGTATGATTTCCCCATGCGATGATTTACCCATTTATGATGAGTTTGATGATCGCCATGTGGAGTCTATTAGTTGTGATGCCATGTTGCGTAGGATTTCTTGTGATAATTCTCTCGGTCACATCATGTATGACATCCCACTTGACTTGTCATATGCTATGCATGAGATCAATCATATGTCATATTTGCAATCTCATCGTAGTCACTATGCATATGCCATTAAAATAAACCCAATTTGCACATATGGCATAGGTGACAAGCCCATGGTTATTGGCATTTGTTTTTCTTGTGATGATATTGACATGCTTCCTTTGCATCCTATCCATCATATGCCATGCCATGATTACCTAGCTTCGGATATGCATTGTTTTGGATGTTGTCCTTTTTCTCCAAATGATGTTTTCGATATTGCTCATGAGGAGACTCCCATAGTTTCCTCATACATTTTAGGAGATTTTGATCCATCCCATCCATTGCATGATCCCCATACTTGTATGCTCAATTTGCATCCACATCATGCTATGCACAATAACTATTCATTCATGATGGATGACACGTTCTTATACCATGCATCAAATTTCTTTGAGCGATGCTTATCTTGTGCTAACTCACACATGCACATACACATCATGATGGATGATGTGTACATTTACCACGCACACACTTTCTTTGGTTTGTGTCTCTTTTGTGTAGGTACCCATCCATACTCGTCAACTTCACAAACGCACGAGTTGACGAAAAGAGCTCTAGAGAGCAACGATGACTTGGGATATCGTAGATTGTCTTTCCCATCGCTCCTTTTGCGCAAACACTTCGCGCATTCCTTCTACATGGCACTCACATGGTTATGGGTTATTGTCCATTATATCTCTTACGCCCGTCTTGCCATGTTCACTTTGCATGATATGCTCATTCCAATGCCTTTTCCATGCATTTGTGACCCATGCTTTGCATTACACAAGATGATTGATTCTCATACTTGTATGTGTATTTGCAAGCTTGGTGGAGATATCACTTGTTATTGCCATGATTCCTTTGCACACCATGCCTATTATGATGCTTTGATCTTGATTTGTGATCGTGCTTGTGATATGTCATGTGCATTGCCTATATCCACTATTTGCTCACATGACATGATTGCCATGAGTTCTTCTAGTGTGTTG
Organism: Secale cereale; assembly: GCA_902687465.1. Classification (NCBI taxonomy): domain Eukaryota; kingdom Viridiplantae; phylum Streptophyta; class Magnoliopsida; order Poales; family Poaceae; genus Secale; species Secale cereale. Next base: position 120,013,336 of record LR738709.1, on the reverse strand, counting down.
CATCTTCGCTACACTAGTTTGCACGACATGATTACCATGGTTGCTTTGTATCGTGCATCACCCATGATTCATACATGCTCACTCCATGCGGTGGATAGCCACTATTGCCATGCTTTGCACATGATTGTTAGTCCATGTTATCATATGTCTCCATATGTTGCCTCTCGCATGCTAAATGATTTGCCATGTATTGAGTGCAACAATGCCTTTCATCTTGCAAAAGAGATTGCCCCCATAGCATTCTCAAATATATTTGGAGATTTTGACATCATTCTTGTGAAGCATGCTTGTTTTACCTCCTTGCACCATATGCCTAGTGCCATGAATATAGCCATTGTTGCATCATATTATTCATGCACTTTTGTTTCTAATGGTTTATCTACCATGCGCATACGTTCTTTGTTTTGTTGTGTGCATGTGTAGGATACCTGGACTTCATGTCAACTTCCACTTCATGTGAGTTGACCATTCGAGCTCTTGAGAGCGAGCCACCTTTGTTCACGATGCTTCTACATCGCACTTGCTTGTGCTTCGACATTGTGAAGGACGCACAAGGACACACTTTAAAGGTGATATCCTTCTCTTTCGGGACACCCAAAACCATGAGCATGGATATTGTGGATCACAATACATGTGTTGCTTGCACCATGAGACTTATTTGTCATCTTGGACCCCTTGATTGCACACATGCTAGAGATCTCGCTTCGACTTGCCATTGTCACATTGCCATGCCTCATGTTATATATGCATTGTGTGTTGCATCCAATTCTTGGATTAATTGTCCCTATCATATGCTTGGTTGCAACAATGTCATCTTTTCACATATGCCATGTCCCATTGCTTTTCACATGATTGACTTGATTGCCTCACACATGTTGAACAATTGCTCTTTCTATTGTGCTGAGTGCCACACTATTTTCACTACACCCTATGCACGTTATGCTTGGATTGTCTTGCACTTGACCCATGTGTTTAGACACTTCATTTTATTTGGTGTTGTGAATGATTCCTATGCCTACCATATACCTTTCATTGAGCAATTTATGCATGCTTGCTACGACTTTGAGGTAGATGCTTACTCTCTTGTAACACATATGTGCATCTCTACCTCACATATACATGCTTGTTTCCATGATGACCTTGATTGTGCTCAATTCATATGCTTACATGCCATCTCACAATCCTTTGTCACACCACATGCTATGCTTGATGACACCACTTTTTTGGTGAATCACCTCTTGAATGCTTGGTTTTCCACAATAGCTAACCACATTTGTTTTTCCAAGTGTTTGGTGTCCTTGCTCCTTTTGAAGGAATCACTAGACGGTGCGACATTGGAGAGTGCCCATTTCGAGCTTCAAGATGATGAGTGCTTGGTGATCAACCGCTTCGACATGGCGACGCCATCTCTTTCCCATGGTGATTTGGTTTTTGATCCGAGGTCGGATCTTTTCCAAGGGGGGGGAATCATGCGGAGCATCCTACGGACATCACCATGTTAAGAGTCTACTTGGCAAGTGACACGTGCAACATCTACTTCACATACATAAAGGTGAATCATCTCCTTTACACGTGTCCACTTGACCTCTTCGAGGATGGTATACTAATTGACACTCCACTCATGTGCATACATAGGTATTGTTGGAGCTTCACGGACGACGAGGAGGAGTGCAAGCGCCAAGGAACAACTACACCATCCGCGAGGAAAGCTTGGAAGCGACGACGGAAGAAGACGGAGTTGTGGAAGCTATAGCAGCCGGACATCCGGTGCTTCGCCAACTCCCGAACATCCGGCCTTTGGCCCGGAAATCCGGACCATCCTATCCAGAGAGCATCGGGACCGAGCCCCTTCAGCCCGGACATCCGGCCCCTCGGCCCGAACATCCGGCGACCAGCGAAGCCCCGGACATCCGGCCCGGCGCCCGGACATCCGGCCTCCCCTATCTGTGAACAGTGTATCGGGCCATGGCCCATGTACCCCTTCGTCCCTAGACTATATATACTCCTCCTCCACCTCCTAGTTAGGGTTAGCAAATGTGATAGCTCATTTTAGACTAGAGCTTTGCTCATCCATTACGGATCTACTCCACGAGAGAGACCGCGGCCCCTTTACGAAGAAGATCCACCTTGGATTCAAGACGCCTAACGGGAAGATCCTTCACGGATTCAAGACCTCCTCTTGGAGATGAACTCTACCTTGTATATTTCCCTTTGTTGTTCATGTACCTTGTGATCTTGTGTGTTTGATTGTCTAGTGGATGTGTGATTGGACTTGTTCTTGAGCGTTTTCCCTTGTGATTTCTCCTTGCTCATCCCCGTGTTCATCGTGTTCATCATGGGTTTCCCTCCTCTTCGTGAAATATCGGCCTAGATCGGGTTGACCCCGCATCTCCTTTTGGGAGAGACACACATGAATCCGAATTTATTAGAATACTCTATGTGCTTCACTTATATCTTTTTAGCTAGATAGTTTTTCTCTAGTGCTTCACTTATTTCTTTTTAGAGCACGGCGGTGGTTTTATTTTTATAGAAATTATTGATCTCTCATGCTTCACTTATATTATTTTGAGAGTCCTTTAGAACAGCATGGTAATTTGCTTTGGTTAAAAAATTAGTCCTAATATGATAGGCATCCAAGATGGGTATAATAAAAACTTTCATATAAAGTGCATTGAATATTATGAGAAGTTTGATACTTGATGATTGTTTTGAGATATGAGGATAGTGATATTAGAGTCATGCTAGTGGAGTAATTGTGAATTTGAGAAACACTTGTGTTAAAGTTTGTGATTCCCGTAGCATGCACGTATGGTGAACCGTTATGTGATGAAGTTGGAGCATGATTTAGTTATTGATTGTCATCCTTTGTGTGGAGGTCGGGATCGCGCGATGGTTAAGTCCTACCAACCCTTCCCCTAGGAGCATGCATTTAGTACTTTGTTTTGATGACTTGTAGATTTTTGCAATAAGTATATGAGTTCTTTATGACTAATGTTGAGTCCATGGATTATACGCACTCTCACCCTTCCTCCATATACCTTCCTCAAAACAGCCACCATACCTACCTATCATGGCATTTCCATAGCCATTCCGAGATATATTTCCATGCAACTTTCCATCGTTCTGTTTATTATGACACGCTCCATCATTGTCATATTACCATGCATGATCATGTAGTTGACATCGTATTTGAGGCAAGGCCACCATGCATAAAAATTCATACATGTCACTCTTGATTCATTGCACATCCCGGTACACCGCCGGAGGCATTCACGTAGAGTCATATTTTGTTCTAGCTTCGAGTTGAATCTTTGAGTTGTAAGTAAATAAAAGTGTGATGGTCTTCATTATTAGAGCATTGTCCCAGTGAGGAACGGATGATGGAGACTATGATTCCCCCACAAGTCGGGATGAGACTCCGGATGAAAGAAATAAAAAGGAAAAAAAGGAGGCCATAAAAAAGAGAGAGAAAAAAGGGCCCAAACAAATAAAAAAGGAAAAAAATGAGAGAAAAAGAGAGGCGGGGCAATGCTACTATCCTTTTTCCACACTTGTGCTTCAAAGTTTTTTTTTCGAGGGTACGCAAATTGCGTACCTTAGCTTTATAGAAGAAGAGGAATGAGGCATACAACGTCTACCACTCGCTGCGAACAACGAGGGTGACCAACTCCACACTCGGTTCGTACAAGGACAACCAAACACAACAACCCAACTACGACACAAAAAGCCTACCCAACACCGAGCCCCTCGCCGCGTCTTGGCCGACACTAAAGACCTCCAAAGAACAGCAACTCCAGCTTCCTTGGATTAGTCGGTGACGACCGTACATTGCGCCGGAGGAGAAAGATCTGGGCAGCAGTGAACACCAGAGGAGCGCATCATGGGACCTCGAGTCTCCCAGCAAAATGCTCCCAACAAAGTAACAACCTCAAAGACGTTGCCATCATGCCGATCCCATGAATCAAGGCTTTCGCCCCGGAGACAGCTGCCGATACGAGGTCGCGAGGAAGATGGCGTTGCACTCGACGAAGCCTCCACGAAGGTGAATGACACCCGCAGGTGCCATCGACGCCGGTGTGGACACAACCGAACAGGATTTTCATCCGTAGCTCTACACATCTCCACGTCTCCAAGATCCCAGCCAGTCCCGATCAGATGCCTCGCACCGCCGTCACCACAACAACTTGCCATCGAAGCCCCCCTCGCTGCCGAGGGAACACGCCAAAAGCCATCACCTTCAACATCGACTAGGAGCCGCAGCAACCACTGAGCGGTGCACAGCCAGTTCCGCTACGGTGGCCTTCACCCGCGCCAGGGGACTACCACCAGAATGGATCCGACCCGCACCTCCGACCACACTCCAGCACCCACACCGCCGAGGCATCACCACACGCCTCACACGGCAGCAACCGAACGCCCGCTGCCCGCCAAGACCCTTCCTGGCAAGGCCTCGTAGCGCCGCCACTGCCATGGTTGCGCTCGCACCGCCGCCACCGCCAGTGCCCGCGTACCACCTACTCCCTCCATCCTGCTACGCCCCACGCAAGGCTCCGGAGACAACCGCCGCGCTCCCTACCATAAGCACCCCAAGGACGCCGGCCAGCGCCGATGCGCACCAGATCTGCGCCGAGAACCCTGGATCCACGCTCCTGGCGCCGCCAGCCTGCGCCACCGACCCGCTGCCAGGAGCGAGTGGCCGCGGCACCACCAGTCCCTGCTTCGCCAGATCCCGAAGGACGGACCGCAGCCCGCCGCCCCGCGCCGCATCCCCCGAGCAGCTCTCAGCACCAACCTCCGAGCGCCACCGACCGTGGTCGCCAGATACGGCCAGACCACGCCAGGCCATGCCCTCCCAGAGCAGCGCCCTACTCCAACCAGCACCGTCGGGCCTCGCCGACACTGGCCAGACGCGCACCGCCGCCGAATCGCCTGACACCAAGAGGAAGGGTGTCCCGCGCCGCCAGAGTGCCTCGAGGGAAGGGGGAGACCCTGGTGGCGTCCGCTGGCGGCGGCGAGGGTGGGGAGGAGGTGGGGTGTGGCGGCGGCGGGGATTAGGGTTCCGCCCGGGCCGCTCGCGGGAGCGGCACGGGGGACGGAACGAACGATGTCGATAACAAACTGACCATGACTTGTGCTTCAAAGTAGCACCATGATCTTAATGATAGAGAGTCTCTTGTTTTGTCACTTTCATGTGCTAGTGGGAATTTTCATTATAGAACTTGGCTTGTATATTCCAACGATGGGCTTCCTCAAATGCCCTAGGTCTTCGTGAGCATGCAAGTTGGGTGCACACCCACTTAGTTTCTTTTGTTGAGCTTTCATACACTTATGGCCCTAGTGCATCCGTTGCATGGCAATCCCTACTCACTCACATTGATATCTATTGATGGGCATCTCCATAGCCCATTGATACGCCTAGTTGATGTGAGACTATCTTCCTCCTTTTTGTCTTCTCGACAACCACCACTCTATTCCACCTATAGTGCTATATCCATGGCTCACGCTCATGTATTGCGTGAAAGTTGAAAAGTTTGAAATTTTTGTAGTGTGAAACAATTGCTTGGCTGAAATCGGGGTTGTGCATGATATAAATATTTTGTGTGATGAAGATAGAGCATAGCCAGACTATATGATTTTGTAGGGATGAACTTTGTTTGGACATGTTACTTTCAGAAGACATAATTACTTTGTTAGTATGCTTGAAGTATTATTATTCTTATGTCAATATTAAACTTTTGTCTTGAATCTTTCGGATCTCAACATTCATGACACAAAAAATAAAATTACATTGAGAATTATGTTGGGTAGCATTCCACATCAAAAATTCTGTTTTTATCATTTACCTACTCGAGGACGAGCAGGAATTAAGCTTCGGGATGCTTGATACGTCTCCAATGTATCTATAATTTTTTATTGTTCCATTATATTATATTATCTGTTTTGGATGTTTAATGGGCTTTATTATACACTTCTATATTATTTTTTGGACTAACCTACTGACCTAAGGCCCAGTGCAAATTGCTGTTTTTTTGCCTATTTGAGTGTTCCGTAGAAAAGGTATATCAAACGGAGTCCAAACGGAATGAAACCTTCGTGAGGATCGTTTTTGGAACAAACGCAATCCAAAAGACTTGGAGTACACGACATGGAAGCCACGAGGTGGCCATGAGGCAGGGGGCGCGCCCAGGGGGGTAGGCGCGCCCCCCACCCTCGTGGGCCCCTCGTACATCCACCGACGTACCTCTTCCTCCTATATATACCCATATACCCTGAAAACATCCGAGAGCACCATGAAACCCTAATTCCATCGCCGCAACCTTCTGTACCCGTGAGATCCCATCTTGGGGTCTGTCCCGGAGCTCCACCGGAGGGGGCATCGATCACGGAGGGCTTCTACATCAACACCATAACCTCTCCGATGACTTGTGACTAGTTTACCACAGACCTTCGGGTCCATAGTTATTAGCTAGATGGCTTCTTCTCTCTCTTTGGATCTCAATACAAAGTTCTCCTCGATCTTCTTGGAGATCTATTCGATGTAATTCTTTTTGCGGTGTGTTTGTCGAGATCCGATGAATTGTGGGTTTATGATCAAGATTATCTATGAACAATATTTGATTCTTCTATGAATTCTTTTATGCATGATTTAAATATCTTTGCAAGTCTCTTCGAATTGTCAGTTTAGTTTGGCCTACTAGATTGATCTTTCTTGCAATGGGAGAAGTGCTTAGCTTTGGGTTCAATCTTGCGATGTCGTTTCCCAGTGACAGCAGGGGCAGCAAGGCACGTATTGTATTGTTGCCATCGAGGATAAAAATATGGGGTTTATATCATATTGCATGAGTTTATCCCTCTACATCATGTCATCTTGCTTAAAGTGTTACTCTGTTCTTATGAACTTAATACTCTAGATGCATGCTGGATAGCAGTCGATGTGCGGAGTAATAGTAGTAGATGCAGAATCATTCCGGTCTACTTGTCACGGATGTGATGCCTATATACAATGATAATGCCAAGATATTCTCATAACTATGTGCTTTTCTATCAATTGATTGACAGTAATTTGTTCATCCACCGTAGAATCTGCTATCTTGAGAGAAGCCACTAGTGAAACCTATGGCCCCCGGGTCTATCTTCCATCATATTAAACTTCCATCAGCTAGTTATCTTTACTGTTCTTTTATTTTGCAATCTTTACTTTCAATCTATACAACAAAAATACCAAAAATATTTATCCTATTATCTCTATCAGATCTCACTTTTAAGTGGCCGAGAAGGGATTGACAACCCCTTTATCGCGTTGGTTGCAAGTTTCTTATTTGTTTGTGCAGGTACGACGAACTTGTGTGTAGTCTCCTACTGGATTGATACATTGGTTCTCAAAAACTGAGGGAAATACTTACGCTACTTTGCTGCATCACCCATTCCTCTTCAAGGGAAAAACAACGCAAGCTCAAGAGGTAGCAGTCTACCAAAGAAATCACTTAGTTTAGATCATATTTTCCTAGCTACAATACAATCAAAGAAAAGTCGTTGCAAAGTTTCGTTACAAGAGCAAAAAACACAATCTTCACATTTTCTAAGTTTTATTTTCTTGAGATTGTCCCTAGTCATGATCTTATTATGGGAAATTATCCACGGAAAGACATGAATTCTAGTAGGTGTTGACATCTTCTACACGATAGGGAGATAAATAGACATAACTCCCCTAAAGTTAATGATGGCATATGAGGAACCAGAAGAAAACTGCCTAGAGCTCTCACATTGCCAAATCAAAGAAGCACGGTTAACAAATAAAATAGTACTCTTACCAATCTCTTCAGTTCAAACCAAAGCTTCATCTTATATTCACTAAAATTTCTCCTACACGATAATTTAAGAGTGTCCATCCCAAACCTGATGATGATGTTGCATTGCTCTCTATAGATATACTATTGATACTAGTATTGTACAGCAAGGAATGAGGACCTAAACCCGAAGTCCTTCTAGAACATAATGCGTTTACCATCTCCTACAACCCATCTAGAGCCAAATTTAACTACTTTTGCGGCCCACGTGGCCCATTTCCAAAAACTGTAAGTCCCTATTGTGTCACTACATAAAAGTTAGGGGAATAAGCATCATATTTAGCATCCACAATGGTCTTCCAAATCCTTAACTCCGATGCCATGTATCTTTCCACCCATGATCCCAAGAGGCAAATGTTGAGGTCATGCAATTTAGGAATGTCTAATCCCCCAAAGTCATGTTTCATGCACACAAGCTACTAGCTAGCTGGTAACCCACAAGTATAGGGGATCGCAATAGTTTTCGAGGGTAGAGTATTCAACCCAAATTTATTGATACAACATAAGGGGAGCCAAATAATATTCTCAAGTATTAGCAGTTGAGTTGTCAATTCAACCACACCTAGAAGACTTAATATATGCAGCAAAGTATTTAGTAGCAAAGTAGTATGGAAGTAACGGTAACGGTGGCAAAAGTAACAGTAGCAGTTTTGTAGCAATCATAACAGTGGCAGCGGAAAACTAAATAAGCAAAGATCAATATGTGAAAATCTCGTAGGCATTGGATAAGTGATGGATAATTATATCAGATGTGATTCCTCATGTAACAGTTATAATATAGGGTGACACAGAACTAGCTCCAGTTCATCAATGTAATGTAGGCATGTATTCCAAATATAGTCATACGTGCTTATCGAAAAGAACTTGCATGACATCTTTTGTCCTACCCTCCCGTGGCAGCGGGGTCTTGTTGGAAACTAAGGGATATTAAGGCCTCCTTTTAATAGAAAACCGGACCAAAGCATTAACACTTAGTGAATACATGAACTCCTCAAACTACGGTCATCACCGGGAGTGGTCCCGATTATTGTCACTTCGGGGTTGCCGGACCATAACATATAGTAGGTGACTATTGACTTGCAAGATAGGATCAAGAACTCACATATATTCATGAAAACATAATAGGTTCAGATCTGAAATCATGACACTCGGGCCCTAGTGACAAGCATTAAGCATAGCAAAGTCATAGCAACATCAATCTTAGAACATAATGGATACTAGGGATCAAAACCTAACGAAACTAACTCGGTTGCATGATAAATCTCATCCAACCCATCACTGTCCAGCAAGCCTATGATGGAATTACTCACGCACGACGGTGAGCATCATGAAATTTGTGATGGAGGATGGTTGATGATGACGATGGCGGCAGATTCCCCTCTCCGGAGCCCCGAACGGACTCCGGATCGGCCCTCTCAAGAGAGATTAGGGCTTGGCGGCGGCTTTGTATCGCAAAACGTGATGAATCCTTCTCTCTTTTTTTTCTCCCCGAACGTGAATATATGGAGTTGGCGTTCAGGTTGGTGGAGCCTCAGGGGACCCATGAGGCAGGGGGCACGCCCCCCACCCTCGTGGACAGGGTGTGGTCCCCCTGGTGTTGATTCTTTCGCTAATATTTTTTATAAATTCCAAAACGTGTCTCCGTGGATTTGCAGGTCATTCCGAGAACTTTTATTTCTGCACAAAAATAACACCATGGCAATTCTGCTGAAAACCGCGTCAGTCCGGGTTCGTTCCATTCAAATCATGCAAGTTAGAGTCCAAAACAAGGGCAAAAGTGTTTGGAAAAGTAGATACGTTGGAGACGTATCAACTCCCCCAAGCTTAAACCTTTGCTTGTCCTCAAGCAATTCAGCTGACAAACTGAAAGTGATAAAGAAAGACTTTTACAAACTTTGTTTGCTCTTGTTGTTGCAAATATGTAAAGCCAACATTCAAGTTTTCAGCAAAGATTATGAACTAACCACATTCACAATAACATTTAGGTCTCATGTTTACTCATATCAATGGCATAATCAACTAGCAAGCAATAATAATAAATCTCGGATGACAACACTTTCTCAAAACAATCATAATATGATATAACAAGATGGTATCTCGCTAGCCCTTTCTGAGACCGCAAAACATAAATGCAGAGCACCTCTGAAGATTAAGGACTGACTAGACATTGTAATTCATGGTAAAGGAGATCCAGTCACAGTCATACTCAATGTAAATTAATAGCAATGCATGCAAATGATAGCGCTGCTCTCCAACTGGTGCTTTTTAATAAGAGGATGATGACTCAACATAAAAGTAAATACATAGGCCCTTCGCAGAGGGAAGCAGGGATTTGCAGAGGTGCCAGAGCTCGAGTTTTGAAACAGAGATAAATAATATTTTGGGTGGCATACTTTCATTGTCAACATAGCTGTTGGGGAACGTAGTATTTTCAAAATTTTCCTACGATCACGCAAGATCTATCTACCAGATGCATAGCAACGAGGGGGAGAGTGTGTCTACGTACCCTTGTAGACCGAAAGCGGAAGCGTCAAGTGACGCGTTGATGTAGTCGAACTGCTTCGCGATTCAACCGATCAAGCACTGAACGTACGGCAGCTCCGCGTTCAGCACACGTTCAGCTTGATGACGTCCCACGAGCTCTTGATCCAGTTGAGCTTCATGGGAGAGTTTTGTCAGCACGATGGCGTGGTGACAGATATGATGAAGTTACCGGCGTAGGGCTTCGCCTAAGCACGGCAACGGTATGACCGAGGTGTGTTTCTGTGGAGGGGGGCACCGTACACGGTTGGAGAGATCAACTTTTGTGTTCTAGGGTGCCCCCTGCCCCTGTATATAAAGGAGCAAGGGGGGAGGCCGGCCGGCCCTCCTATGGCGCGCCTAGAGGACCAATTCTATTAGGAATAGGATTGCAATCATATTCCTAGTAGGAATCACCAAGAGGGAGAGAGGGGGAAGGAAGGAGAGGGAGAAGGAAAGGGGCGCCGCCCCCCCCCCCCCCTCCTTTCCTTGTCCAATTCGAACCAAGGGGGTGGGGCGCGCGTCCCAGCCCTGGTAAGCCCTCTCTCTTTCCACTAAAGCCCATTAGGGCCCATAGCTTCCCGGGGGGTTCCGGTAACCCCCCCGGCACTCCGGTTTATTCCGAAACTTTCCGAAACACTTTCGGTGTCCGAATATAGTCGTCCAATATATCAATCTTTACGTCTCGGACATTCCGAGACTCCTCGTCATGTCCCTGATCTTATCCGGGACTCCGAACTACCTTCGGTACATCAATACTCATAAACTCATAATACCGATTGTCATCAAACGTTAAGCGTGCGGACTCTACGGGTTCGAGAACTATGTAGACATGACCGAGACTCATCTCTGGTCAATAACCAATAGCGGAACTTGGATGCTCATATTGGCTCCTACATATTCTACGAAGATCTTTATCGGTCAAACCGCATAACAACATACGTTGTTCCCTTTGTCATCGGTATGTTACTTGCCCGAGATTCGATCGTCGGTATCTCAATACCTAGTTCAATCTCGTTACCGGCAAGTCTCTTTACTCGTTCTGTAATACATCATCACGTGACTAACTCATTAGTCATTTTCTTGCAAGGCTTATTATGATGTCTATTACCGAGAGGGCCCAGAAATACCTCTCCGACACTCGGAGTGACAAATCTTATTCTTGATCTATGCCAACACCACGAACACCTTCGGAGACATCTGTAGAGCATCTTTATAATCACCCAGTTACGTTCTGACGTTTGATAGCACACAAGGTATTCCTCCGGTATACGGGAGTTGCACAATCTCATAGTCATAGGAACATGTATATGTCATGAAGAAAGCAATAGCAGTAAAACTAAACGATCATAATGCTAAGCTAACGGATGGGTCTTTTCCATCACATAATTCTCCTAATGATGTGATCCCATTGATCAAATGACAACTCATGTCTATGGCTAAGAAACATAACCATCTTTGATCAATGAGCTAGTCTAGTAGAGGCATACTAGGGACATACTGTTTTGTCTATGTATTCACACATGTACTAAGTTTCTGGTTAATACAATTCTAGCATGAATAAAAGACATTTATCATGATATAAGGAAATACAAATAACATCTTTATTATTGCCTCTAGGGCATATTTCCTTCAGTCTCCCACTTGAACTAGAGTCAATAATATAGATTACAAAGTAATGATCCTAACACCCATGGAGTCTTGGTGTTGATCATGTTTTGCCCGTGGAAGAGGCTTAGTGAACGGGTCTGCAACATTCAGATCCGTATGTATCTTGCAAATCTCTATGTCTCCCTCCTTGACTAGATCGTGGATGGAATTGAAGCGTCTTTTGATGTGCTTTGTTCTCTTGTGAAACCTGGATTCCTTCGCCAAGGCTATTGCTCCAGTGTTGTCACAAAAGATTTTCATTGGACCCGATGCACTAGGTATTACACCTAGATCGGATATGAACTCCTTCATCCAGACTCCTTCATTCGCTGCTTCTGAAGCAGCTATGTATTCCGCTTCACACGTAGATCCCGCCATGACCCTCTGCTTGGAACTGTTGGAATATGCCCTAGAGGCAATAATAAAATGGTTATTATTATATTTCCTTGTTCATGATAATTGTGTGTTATTCATGCTTGAATTGTATTATCCGGAAACAGTGATACATGTGTGAATACATAGACCACAACGTGTCCCTGGTAAACCTCTAGTTACTAGTTCATTGATCAACAGATGGTTACGGTTTCCTGACCATGGACATTGGATGTCATTGATAACGAGATCACATCATTAGGAAATGATGTGATGGACAAGACCCAATCCTAAGCCTAGCACAAGATCGTGTAGTTCGTAATGCTAAAGCTTTTCCAATGTCAAGTGTCTTTTCCTTATACCATGAGGTTGTGCAACTCCCGGATACCGTAGGAATAATTTGGGTGTGCCAAACATCACAACGTAACTGGGTGGCTATAAAGGTACACAACGGGTATCTCCGAAAGTATCTGTTGAGTTGGCATGAACCGAGACTGGGATTTGTCACTCCGTATGACAGAGAGGTATCTCTGGGCCCACTCGGTAAGACATCATTATAATGAGCTCAATGTGACTAAGGTGTTGGTCACGGGATGATCTATTATGGAACGAGTAAAGAGACTTGCCATGACGAGATTGAACAAGGTATCGGTATACCGGCGATCGAATCTCGGGCAAGTACTATACCGATAGACAAAGGGAATAGTATACGGGATTGATTGAATCCTTGACATCGTGGTTCATCTGATGAGATCATCGAGGAACATGTAGGAACCAACATGGGTATCCAGATCCCGTTGTTGGTTATTGACCGGAGAGTCATCTCGGTCATGTCTACGTGTCTCCCGAACCCGTAGGGTCTACACACTTAAGGTTCGGTGACGCTAGGGTTGTAGAGATATATGCATACGGTAACCCGAATGTTGTTCGGAGTCCCGGATGACATCGCGGATGTCACGAGGAGTTCTGGAATGGTCCGGAGGTAAAGAATTATATATAGGAAGTCCAATTTCGCATCGGGAGAGCTTCGGGGGTCATCGGTAGTGTACCGGGACCACCGGAAGGGTCCCGGGGGTCCATCGGGTGGGGCCACCTATCTCAGAGGGCCCCATGGGCTGAAAGGGGAAGGGAACCAGCCCATAGTGGGCTGGTGCATCCCCCTTGGACCCTCCCCCTGCGCCTAGGGTTGGGAACCCTAGGGGTGGGGGCGCCCCTTGTGACTTGGGGGGCAAGTCCCCCCCCTAGGCCACCGCCCCCCTATAGATCACATCTCTAGGGCCGGCGCACCCCCTAGGCCCCCTATATAAAGTGGGGGGAGGGAGGGCAGCCGCACCCTTGCCCCTGGCGCCTCCCTCTCCCTCCCATTACACCTCTCCCACCTCCCGCAGCGCTTGGAGAAGCCCTGCAGAAATATCGTTGCATCCACCACCACGCCGTCGTGCTGCTGGATCTCCATCAACCTCTCATCCCCCCTTGCTGGATCAAGAAGGAGGAGACGTCGCTGCACCGTACGTGTGTTGAACGCGGAGGTGCCGTCCGTTTGGCACTGGGATCATCGGTGATTTGGATCACGACGAGTACGACTCCATCATCCACGTTCTCTTGAACGCTTCCGCTCGCGATCTACAAGGGTATGTAGATGCACTCCTTTCTCCCTCGTTGCTAGATGACTCCTTAGATTGATCTTGGTGAAGCGTAGAAATTTTTTGAATTCTACTACGTTCCCCAACAGGAACTGCACCAACTGATAGCTCCACTGTTTAATAAAAATACATATCCGGTTTGTGACTTAGAGTAATCCGGATCAGTGTCAAAACTTGAATCGACGTAACCGTTTACGATGAGCTCTTTGTCACCTCCATATACGAGAAACATATCCTTCGTCCTTTTTGGGATCTTCATGATGTTCTTGACCGCTGTCCAGTGATCCACTCCTGGATTACTTTGGTACCTCCCTACTAGACTTATTGTAAGGCACACATCAGGTCTGGTACACATCATTGCATACATGATAGATCCTGTGGCTGAGGCATAGGGAATGACTTTCATTTTCTCTCTATCTTCTGCAGTGGTCGGGCATTGAGTCTTACTCAACTTCACACCTTGTAGACACCCCAAGACAGTCTCATGCTGCATGGAAATTGGTCTGTTTGCCAAAGAATAAAGGTGGCCTTGGTGTGCTTAATCTCAGGGTGCAAAATGAAGCCTTGTTGATGAAATTCCTCCACAAGTTCTATAACCATCATGACATACCCTGGGTCAGTTTGGTCTGGGATTCTTATTACCATGACTCTGTGCCTCACTCAACTATCTTTTGTGGGTCCTTTTGGTGGCGTGATGTATTCAAGTTATAATTCAAATACTTGAATATTGCCAAGCCTTGCCTTGGTAATGGTACCTCTATTCTTTTTTGGAATGATCCCTGGTTAACTAATCTCAATGGAGGCATACTGAGTCACCATTTTCCCAGATTATTCTCATATGTGATTGATGTGCAACTTTCTGTGGCTAAAGTGTTGAACCAGGATCTCATGGTGAGTTTTCACCTGTCTCTCTCCACACATGCTTTTGATGAACTACAGGCACTACAGACTGTTCTGGACACTCAGAATACTTCCCAAGCCAATGATAGTTGGATTTGGCCTTTTAATAAAGGATCTTTTAGGCACAAATCATACTACACCCAGGTGCATCAGCACATAGTTGTTGATCCTATCTTCCCTTGGATATGGAAGAGTTCTTGTACAATGAAGATTAAAATGTTTGGCTGGCTGCTTCTTAGGGACAGACTGAATACCAGAGATATGCTTCAACGCAGGCATTGACATGTTGATGATCTTACATGTGTTCTCTGTCCTCATCTTATTCATGAAGATGTGAGCCACCTTTTCTTCTCCTGCATCTTCAGCCAAAGAGTTTGGAATTATTTGCAAATCTCATGGGATCCTAGGCCTGGTATGACTACTTACCAAATGGCTTTCAAAGCCAGGTCTGATTTTGGCAAGCCATTCTTTACTGAAGTGGTTTTCACTGCTGCATGGAACACATGGATTATCAGGAATGGGAAAGTCTTCAGAAATGAAATTCCACTTTTCAGGAAATGGAGACACAATTTCATCCATGACATGACCCTTTTATCTCATAGGATTAAATGTAAATACAAGGATAGCTATAGGGATTGGCTAGCTAACCTTCCTTAGATTATTTGTATAGTTAATTTGTCATGTAAGTATTTCTAACATTAGTTGTACTCAGTCTTTGTATTTTTTACCTTAAATTTAAATAAAGTGGGCTGTGAGGCTTTTGCCTTGCAGTATATAGTCAAAAAAAACTTCACACCTTGTAATACAGGCAAGAACCCTTTCTTTGACTGATCCATTTTCAACTTCTTCAAAACTTTATCAAGGTATGTGATTTGTGAAAGTCCAATTAAGCGTCTTGATATATCTCTATAGATCTTGATGCCTAATATGTAAGCAGCTTCACCGAGGTCTTTTATTGAAAAATTCTTATTCAAGTATCCTTTTATGCTATCCAAAAATTCTATATCATTTCCAATCAACAATATGTCATCCACATATAATATCAGAAATGCTACAGAGCTCCCACTCACTTTCTTGTAAATACGGGCTTCTCCATAAGTCTGTATAAAACCATATGCTTTGATCACCTCATCAAAGCGTATATTCCAACTCCGAGATGCTTGCACCAGTCCATAGATGGATCGCTGGAGCTTGCACACTTTTTTGGCACCTTTAGGATCGACAAAACCTTCTGGTTGCATCATATACAACTCTTCTTTGAGATATCCATTCAGGAATGCAGTTTTGACATCCATTTGCCAGATTTCATAATCATAAAATGCGGCAATTGCTAACATGATTCGGACAGACTTAAGCATCGCTACGGGTGAGAAAGTCTCATCGTAGTAACCTCCTTGAACTTGTCGAAACCCTTTCGCAACAAGTCGAGCTTTGTAAACAATAACATTACCGTTTGCGTCGGTCTTCCTCTTGAAGATCCATTTATTTTTGATGGCTTGCCGATCATCGGGCAAGTCAACCAAAGTCCACACTTTGTTCTCATACATGGATCCCATATCAGATTTCATGGCCTGAAGCCATTTCGTGGAATCTGGGCTCATCATCACTTCCTCATAGTTCGTAGATTCATCATGGTCTAGTAACATGACTTCCAGAACTGGGTTGCCGTACCACTCTGGTGCGGAATGAACTCTGGTTGATCTACGAAGTTCAGCAGAAACTTGATCTGAAGTTTCATGATCATCATCATTAGCTTCCTCGCTAATTGGTGTACGAATCACTGGAACTAGTTTCTATGATGTACCACTTTCCAATTCGGGAGAAGGTACAATTACCTCATCAAGTTATACTTTCCTCCCACTCACTTCTTTCGAGAGAAACTCCTTCTCTAGAAAGGATCCATTCTTAGCAACGAATATCTTGCCTTCGGGTCTGTGATAGAAGGTGTCGCAAAAGTCTCTTTTGGGTATCCTATGAAGACACATTTATCCGACTTGGGTTCGATCTTATCAGGTTGAAGCTTTTCCACATAAGCATCGCAGCCCCAAACTTTAAGAAACGACAACTTTGGTTTCTTGCCAAACCACAGTTCATAAGGCATTGTCTCAACGGATTTAGATGGTGCCCTATTCAACATGGATGCAGCTGTCTCTAAAGAATTACCCCAAAACGATAGTGGTAAATCGGTAAGAGACATCATAGACCGCACCATATCTAATAAAGTACGGTTACGACGTTCGGACACACCATCACGCTGTGGTGTTCCAGGTGGCGTGAGTTGTGAATCTATTCCACATTGTTTCAAATGAAGACCAAACTCGTAACTCAAATATTCACCTCCACGATCAGATCATAGAAACTTTATTTTCTTGTTATGATGATACTATACTTCACTCTGAAATTCTTTGAACTTTTCAAATGTTTCAGACTTGTGTTTCATCAAGTAGATATACCCATATCTGCTCAAATCATCAGTGAAGGTCAGAAAATAACGATACCCGCCGCGAGCTTCAAGACTCATCGGTCCACATACATCTGTATGTATGATTTCCAACAAATCTGTTGCTCGCTCCATTGTTCCGGAGAACGGGGTTTTAGTCATCTTGCCCATGAGGCATGGTTCGCAAGCACCAAGAGATTCATAATCAAGTGATTCCAAAAGTCCATCACTATGGAGTTTCTTCATGCGCTTTACACCAATATGACCTAAACGGCAGTGCCACAAATAAGTTGCACTATCATTATTAACCTTGCATCTTTTGGCTTCAATATTATGAATATGTGTATCACTACAATCGAGATCCAACAAGAATAGACCACTCTTCAAGGGTGCATGACCATAAAAGATATTATTCATAAAAATAGAACAACCATTATTCTCTGATTTAAATGAATAACCGTCTCGCAACAAACAAGATCCAGATATAATGTTCATGCTTAACGCTGGCACCAAATAACAGTTATTTAGGTCTAAAACTAATCCCTAAGATAGATGTAGAGGTAGCGTGCCAACGGCGATCACATCGACTTTGGAACCATTTCCCATGCGCATCGTCAGCTCGTCCTTAGCCAATCTTCGTTTAATCCGTAGTCCCTGTTTCGAGTTACAAATATTAGCAACTGAACCGGTATCAAATACCCAGGTAGTACTACGAGCATTAGTAAGGTACACATCAATAACATGTATATCACATATACCTTTGTTCACCATGCCATCCCTCTTATCCGCCAAATACTTGGGGTAGTTCCGCTTCCAGTGTCCAGTCCCTTTGAAGTAGAAGCACTCAGTTTCAGGCTTGGCTCCAGACTTGGGTTTCTTCGCGGGAGTAGCAACTGTCTTGCTATTCTTCTTGAAGTTCCCCTTCTTTCCCTTGCCCTTTTTCTTGAAACTAGTGGTCTTGTTAACCATCAACACGTGATGCTCCTTTTTGATTTCTACCTCCGCACCCTTGAGCATAGCGAAGAGCTCGGGAATTGTCTTTTGCATCCCTTGCATATTATAGTTTATCACGAAGCCTTTATAGCTTGGTGGCAGTGATTGAAGAACTCTATCAATAACACTATCCTCGTCAACTTTGCAACCAAGTTGAGTCATATGATTGTAGTACCCAGACATTCTGAGCAAGTGTTCACTGATAGAACTATTCTCCTCCATCTTGCAGCTATAGAACTTATTGGAAATCTCATATTTCACAATCCGGGCATTTGCTTGAAATATTAACTTCAACTCCTGGAACATCTAATATGGTCCATGACGTTCAAAACGTCGTTGAAGTCCCGGTTCTAAGCCGTAGAGGATGGCACACTGAACTATCGTGTAGTCATCAGACCGCGTCTGCCAGACGTTCAAAGCGTCTACATTAGCGGGAGGGGGCTTGTCACCTAGCGGTGCTTCAAGGACATAATTCTTTTGTGCAGCAATGAGGATAATCCTCAAGTTACGGACCCAGTCCGTGTAATTGCTACCATCATCTTTCAACTTAGCTTTCTCTAGGAATGCATTAAAATTCAAAGGAACGGTAGCACGGGCCATTGATCTACAACAACATAGATATGCAAAAACTATCAGGACTAAGTTCATGATAAATTAAAGTTCAATTAATCATATTACTTAAAGAACTCTCACTTAGATAGACATCCCTCCGGTCATCTAAATGATCACGTGATCCAAATCAACTAAACCATGTCCGGTCATCACGTGAGATAGAGTAGTTTCAATGGTGAACATCTCATGTTGATCATATCTACTATATGATTCATGCTCGACCTTTCGGTCTCCAGTGTTCCGAGGCCATATCTGCATATGCTAGGCTCGTCAAGTTTAACCCGAGTATTCTGCATGTGCAAAACTGGCTTACACCTGTTGTATTTGAATGTAGAGCTTATCACACCCGATCATCACGTGGTGTCTCGGCACGACAAACTTTCGCAACGGTGCATACTCAGGGAGAACACTTATACCTTGAAATTGTGTAAGGGATCATCTTATAATGCTACCGTCGTACTAAGCAAAATAAGAAGCATAATAAGATAAACATCACATGCAATCAAAATATGTGACATGATATGGCCATCATCATCTTGTGCTTTTGATCTCCATCTCCAAAGCATCGTCATGATCACCTTCGTCACCAGCGCGACACCTTGATCTCCATCATAGCATCGTTGTCGTCTCGCCAACTATTGCTTCCACGACTATCGCTACCGCTTAGTGATAAAGCAAAGCAATTACATGGCGACTGTATTTCATACAATAAAGCAACAACCATATGGCTCCTGCCAGTAGCCGATAACTTTACAAAACATGATCATCTCATACAATAACGTATAAGTCATCATGTCTTGACGATATCACATCACAACATGCCCTGCAAAAATAAGTTAGACATCCTCTACTTTGTTGTTGCAAGTTTTACATGGCTGCTCTGGGCTTAGCAAGAACCGTTCTTACCTACGCATACAAAACCACAACGATGTTTCGTCAAGTATGTGTTGTTTTAACCTTCACAAGGACCGGGCGTAGCCACACTCGATTCAGCTGAAGTGAGGGAGACAAACACCCGCCAGTCACCTTTAAGCAACGAGTGCTCATAACGGTGAAACCAGTCTAGCGTAAGCGTACGCGTATTGTCGGTCCGGGCCGCTTCATCTCACAATACCGCCGAACCAAAGTATGACATGTTGGTAAGCAGTATGACTAGTATCGTCCACAACTCATTGTGTTCTACTCGTGCATATCATCTACGCATAGACCTGGCTCATGATGCCACTGTTGGGGAATGTAGTATTTTCAAAAATTTCCTACGATCACGCAAGATCTATCTACCAGATGCATAGCAACGAGGGGGAGAGTGTGTCTACGTACCCTTGTAGACCGAAAACGGAAGCGTCAAGTGACGCGGTTGATGTAGTCGAACTGCTTCGTGATTCAACCAATCAAGCACCGAACGTACGGCACCTCCGCGTTCAGCACACGTTCAGCTTGATGACGTCCCACGAGCTCTTGATCCAGTTGAGCTTCACGGGAGAGTTTCGTCAGCACGAAAGCGTGGTGATAGATATGATGAAGTTACCGGCGCAGGGCTTCGCCTAAGCACTGCAACGGTATGACCGAGGTGTGTTTCTGTGGAGGGGGGCACCGCACACGGTTGGAGAGATCAACTTGTGTGTTCTAGGGTGCCCCCTGCCCCTGTATATAAAGAAGCAAGGGGGGAGGACGGCCGGCCTTTCTATGCCGCGCCTAGAGGAGCAATCCTACTAGGAATATGATTGCAATCCTATTCCTAGTAGGAATCACCAAGAGGGAGAGAGGGGGGAGGAAGGAGAGGGAGAGGGAGAAGGAAAGGGGCGCCCCCCCCCCCC
>LR738709.1:119977482-119992375 GCA_902687465.1 Secale cereale | reverse complement strand
ACTCCGATTTATTCTGAAACTTTCCGGAACACTTCCGGTGTCCGAATATAGTCGTCCAATATATCAATCTTTATGTCTCAGACATTCCGAGACTCCTCGTCATGTCCATGATCTTATCTGGGACTCCGAACTACCTTCGGTACATCAAAACTCATAAACTCATAATACTGATCGTCATCAAACGTTAAGCGTGCGGACCCTACGGGTTCGAGAACTATGTAGACATGACCGAGACTCATCTCTGGTCAATAACCAATAGCGGAACCTGGATTCTCATATTGGCTCCTACATATTCTATGAAGATCTTTATCGGTCAAACCGCATAACAACATACGTTGTTCCCTTTGTCATCGGCATGTTACTTGCCCGAGATTCGATCGTCGGTATCTCAATGCCTAGTTCAATCTCGTTACCGACAAGTCTCTTTACTCATTCCGTAATACATCATCCCGTGACTAACTCATTAGTCATTTTCTTGCAAGGCTTATTATGATGTGTATTACCGAGAGGGCCCAGAGATACCTCTCCGACACTCGGACTGACAAATTCTATTCTTGATCTATGCCAACACCACGAACACCTTCGGAGACATCTGTAGAGCATATTTATAATCACCCAGTTACGTTGTGACGTTTGATAGCACGCAAGGTGTTCCTCTGGTATACGGGAGTTGCACAATCTCATTGTCATTGGAACATGTATATGTCATGAAGAAAGCAATAGTAGTAAAACTAAACGATCATAGTGCTAAGCTAACGGATGGGTCTTGTCCATCACATCATTCTCATAATGATGTGATCCCGTTGATCAAATGACAACCCATGTATATGGCTAGGAAACATAATCATCTTTGATCAATGAGCTAGTCTAGTAGAGGCATACTAGGGACATACTGTTTTGTCTATGTATTCACACATGTACTAAGTTTCCGGTTAATATAATTCTAGCATGAATAAAAGACATTTATCATGATATAAGGAAATACAAATAACATCTTTATTATTGCCTCTAGGGCATATTTCGTTCAATAACAACCAAGAGATCTCAATATCTTCCATGCTACACACATTATAGGCGGTTCCCAAACAGAATGGTAAAGTTTATACTCCCCCACCACCAACAAGCACACTCCACGGCTGATACGTCCAAAACGTATCTATAATCTCTGCTTGCTCCATGCTTCTTTTGTGTGATATTGCTATGATATTGATGCACTTCCATACACTTTTGATCATATTTGGACTAACCTATTAACTCAGTGCACCACAGTGCCAGTTCCTGTTTTCTGCTGTTTTTCTATTTCAGGTTTCCCCCATATTAAAAGTGCTCCAAAAATTCCGGGAAAAATACAGGAAAAATCAGCATACAGGAAGCTTCACGAAGAACCAAAACGGGGCCAGAGGGGAGCCAGGGGTGGCCCAGGCGGCCACCTGGCACGGCCCCACCCCTGGCCGCGCCAGGGGGGCGCCTGGGGCCCCCTCTCCGCCTCCGGTTGCCCCCCTTCGCATATATATTCCTCTCGTCCCGAAAACCTCGAGGACGGAACCCTTTTTCGCGATCTCGCCTCTGTTCCGCCGCAGCAGCGCTTCCAAGATCGGGAGCATTAGGAGAACTCTTCCCGGCACCCTGCCGGAGGGGAGAACCACCACCGGGAGCTTCTCCACCACCATGGATGCTTCCCGGATGAGTCGTGAGTAGTCCACCTTGGACCATGGGTCCATGACCAGTAGCTATGTGATGTTCTCCTCCCCTCTTTGCTCTTCATGGTTTAGACCTCGTGAGCTGCCCTACATGATCGAGGCACATATGTAATCTTTATGCTGTTGCTCTGCTGAGTTTGCTGGGATCTGATGGATTATGAGATTATGTTCAGATTGTGTGTGAGTAATATATTTGATTCACCTCTTTTATATTTATGTTCTTAAGTAATTCTTGCATGTTCTCCGTTGCTGTTTATTGCTTTGGCCAAGTAGTAGGTAGTAACTCCAAGAGGGAGCGTTATGCTTGATTGTGGGTTCATGCCCCCTGATGACTAGCTTGAGTGACAGAAACATGAGTCTAGGGGATGTGTTGTTGCCAGAAGGGGGAAAACAACGGTGATTGTACTTGCGGGTGCAAGGATTGTTTACTTTACGCAAAGTTCTTTTAATGCAGTTGTCTGTTGCTTTGAGTTTACACTTTGGGTGGGATTCGCAACTTAATACCAGCGTGATGTTCTGGATAGATATCTCAAGGTGGATGATTAGTAGTAGATGCAGATGGATTTCGATCTACTTGCCTTGGCGTACCGCCCATGCTTTTGAGCCTCTACCTTTCTTTGCAGCATAGTTAGCATTGGTTTGCGCACATAATCCTGTCAATTGCCCAGCTGTAATTTGTTTACCTCGCTTAGTTGTTTTATCGTCTTTTGGGAGAGGGACATCACTAGTGAACATCATGGGACCCCGGTCCATATTACCACCGCTGATCACACCTTCTATTTACTTCCTGTTTCTATTCCCTAGTTGCAGTCATAGCTATCATTATTATCTCTTGTGTTTGATCCTTTGTAAACGACAAGGCCGGAGGGATTGACAACCTTTCTGTACTCGTTGGGAGCAAAGTTATCTGTATCTGTGTGCAGGTCCTGTCAACCGCTAAGTTTCTGGCGCCGTTGACACCTTCTTGTCGACCCTCGGAGTCTCACGGGATTCGATCCTTGGTATCTTTGCCAAGGGAAATTTGCCGCTACGCTACATCTCAACGTTCCACTTGGGGTAACCAACGAGGGGCGAGAAGCCATCAAGCAAAGTTTCTGGCGCCGTTGCCGGGGACTCCACTCTTCAAGATAGGGGAGTTGCACGCTATCTTTTATCTTTGCTTTTTAGTCTTGTTAGTTTACCTTTCAGTTTTTGCTTTAGTGTCCCTTACCAAAAATCACGAAAATAGTTATCTTGCTTGCTGCTGCTATGGGTTCCACCGAGAACACCAAGTTGTGTGACTTCACTAGTCATAACAACAATGACTTTATCTGCACGCCTATTGCTACACCTGCCACTTCAGCACCTTCTTATGAGATTAAACCTGCTTTACTGAACCTAGTTATGAAAGATCAATTCTCCGGTGCTGGAGATGATGCTGCTTTGCACTTAAATAATTTTGTTGAGCTCTGTGATATGCAAAAGTACAAAGAAGTAGATGGTGATATTGTTAAGCTTAAGCTTTTTCCTTTCTCCTTGAGAGGAGGAGCTAAAATCTGGTTTCAATCCTTGCCTAGGAATAGTATAGATTCTTGGGACAAGTGCAAGGATGCCTTTATTGGGAAGTACTATCCCCCTGCTAAAATTATCCAATTAAGGAGTAACATAATGAATTTTAAACAATTGGATAATGAACACGTTGCCCAAGCTTGGGAACGCATGAAATATCTTGTCAAGAACTGCCCTACTCATGGTTTGACTACTTGGATGGTTATCCAAACTTTTTATGCAGGCTTGAACTTTACCTCGCGGAACTTGTTAGATTCGGCCGCGGGAGGAACCTTTATGTCAACTACACTTGGTTCTGCCACTAAGCTTCTCGACGAGATGATGACCAATTATTCCCAATGGCACACCGAACGCGCTCCAACAGGTAGGATGGTAAACTCTGTCGAGGAGATTTCCTCCCTAAATGAAAAGGTTGACTTGATCATGTCTCTACTTTCCAAGCAATCTTCTATTGATCCTCATGATGATCCTTTAAATTCTTTGATTGCTCAAGACCAAGTACATGTGAACTTTATCTCTAGAAACAACTTCAATAACAATGCTTATAGGAGTAATTTTGGTAGCAACCCTAGACCATTCCCCTCTAATTCCTATGGGAACAACAATGCTTATCCTAGCACCAAGAACTCCACTTCTGAACTAGAGATTATGCTTAAAGACTTCATCACTACCCAAAAAGCCTTCAATAAGAGTGTAGAAGAAAAACTAGACAAACTAGATAATCTCTCTTCGAAGGTAGACAATTTAGCCCATGAGGTAGAGTTGCTTAAAATTAGAACTTCTCCTCTTGAGGAGAGGAAGACCACTCCTATGAATGCTATTCAAGTGCAAATTAATGAAAACATTAGGATGATGGCTAAACTTAAAGAGAGATGGGCTAGAGAAAAGGAGGAAGAAGATAGAATTAAGAGCCTTCCTACCCACCACACTGTTGCTACTATCGAAGTTGTTGAGGATATCCAAACTCTTAGCACCCAATGCACTCCTAGTCCCATTGGACCTATTAATGGTGATGCTATGACCTCAACCGTAGAAGAAGAAACTCCTATAACCATAGAAGCTACCAAACAAGTGAGCCTAAAGGACACCATTACCACTTTACTTGATAGTAGTGACCTTGATTTTGATAATTGCACCCTTTCTGAAGTTATTGGTTTTCTTCACAAGATGTCTAGAGATCCCCACACTAGCACACTTAATCTTGCCTTCACGGAGCATATCACTAATGCTCTTATCAAAGCTAGGGAGGAGAAGCTTAGGGTAGAAGCCTCCATACCTAGAAAGCTAGAAGATAGTTGGGATCCTATGATTAAAATTAAGTTGAATAACTTCTCTTGCTATGCTTTATGTGATGTTGGAGCTAGTACCTCCGTTATGCCCAAAAGAATGTATGATATGTTTAAATTGAAATCTTTTGATCCTTGTTCTTTTGGTGTTCGTCTTGTTGATTCTTCCGTAAAGAAACCTTTGGGGAAGATCGACGATGTTCTTATCATTGTCAATGACAATTATGTTCCCGTTGATTTTACTATTATGGATATTGAATGTGAACCTTCTTGTCCAATTATTTTGGGACGTCCTTTTCTTTGCACCGTTGGTGCTATCATTGACATGAAAGAGGGGAATATAAAATTCCAATTTCCTCTCAAGAAAGGGATGGAACACTTCCCTAGAAAGAAGATTAAGTTGCCTTTTGAGTCCGTTACACGGGCTAGCTATTCTCTTACTCTTGATAAAACTTGATAATCTCTTTTTGCATCATGCCTAGCTTAAAGGCATAAAAGAAAGCGCTTTTGGGAGGCTGCCCACAACGAATTAGGTTTTATTTTGCTTTTGTTGTGTCTTGATGCTTGTTACTACAGTAGCATCATCATTGTATCTTTTCTTTTCAGCTTTGTGCCAAGTTTAGCCTCTGATTGCAAGAAAGTTCAAAAGTTGTGACGTGCTGTCCAGAAAACAGATTTTGTCCTTGGACAGAAAAATTCGTATAAAATCACCAGATCATCTTTTTGATCTGAATTTTTTTGAAAGCGTGCTCTATACAATTGTCTTTCGAGTGTCTGTTCTGAGTTTTTTGATTTGAGTTGCAGAAGTGCCCCGAAAAAATTATTTACTACCTGCTGGTCTGTTTTTCATAGATTCTGTCCTGTTTTGCCTTTTCTTCGTTTTGCAAACCTTGAGCTTGCTTTTTCTTTGCAAAAACCTTTTGGCAATCTTGAGAA
Source organism: Secale cereale (assembly GCA_902687465.1). Lineage (NCBI taxonomy): Eukaryota > Viridiplantae > Streptophyta > Magnoliopsida > Poales > Poaceae > Secale > Secale cereale. The sequence continues at coordinate 119,986,905 of LR738709.1, read as the reverse complement.
ACAGTAGCTCTTCAAGATTATCTTTATTTCCAGTAGGGAAAAATTATTTTATTGTGGGTACTAACCTCGCTAATCAGATTATGATGAGTTATGTATGAAGGGAGTTTTCAAGTGTGCGAGGGAAGATGATAAAAGAAGATTCAGGAGGGTCAAACGCTCAAGCTTGGGGATGCCCCCGTGCGCCCCCAAGAAATATTCAAGAAGACTCAAGCATCTAAGCTTGGGGATGCCCCCATGCATCCCCTTCTCCATCAACAATTATCAGTTCGTCTTTCGTTCCACTATATTTTAATCACTTCATGCGTTATGTGCTATGCTTGGAGCGTCTTGCTCTTAGTTTCCTTTTTAGTTTTCTTTAGCTTTGCTTGCTGTTCATAACAAGTTAGAACCCAGTTTTCTTTGTGTGGGAGAGAAACACGCTCCACTTCAACCTAGAACACAACATAGGATTTTCATGCTTATCTTTGTTGTGTGTGTTCTTTGTCTTTCCATAGCTGTTGTCATGTTTAGCTCTTAGTTTTCATGCTTTTCTTTTTAAAGAGCTTTTGTTTAGTTGGTTGTTGAACTCTCTTGAGTTTTCATGTTTATCTTGTTAAGAGAGTTTGCCTGTTGCACTGAGTTGTGTGTCTTAACTTAAAGTAGGTAATTGAGGTTGCTATTTAATTTTAGTAGTAACTTGCAATAGTTTTGAGGTATTGCCATGAGTAATGTCTGAACTTTTGGTGTCAAGAGCTTTAGCCTATTAGTGATAGATGTCGTATTTTGGGCAATCCGTGTTTATTTTCTAAAACCTACAAAATAGTTGAGAACTTTAGCTACTAGATGGATCACTAATCTTTGGAGGGATCGAATATTAGAGTACACTCACGTACCATGAGTCGAGGATGCGCAAGGATAACCAAACCCCCATACACTCCTCCTCGGGGTACTTGTCTCTTTGTGAACCTCCTAATTAGATTGAGAGTTACCGATAATAAGTGCATGAGTTCTTCGGACTAATGTGAGTATTCGAAACTTGACACTTCCACCTAGCCATATTTTTCTAGCCTCTTCGGTACCGTGCATTGCCCTTTCTCACCTCGAGAGTTGGCGCATACTCCGCCGGTGCATCCAAATCCTTGGCACGATACGCTCTGTCATCATAAGCCTCATTATATCCTTCCTCAAAACAGCCACCATACCTACCTATCAAGGCATTTCCATAGCCTTTCCGAGATACATTGCCATGCAACATCCATCTTCTCATGACTTGATCTTCATCTCATACATGCTTTTTGCTTGATCGATGAGCCGCATGCTAGTTGGGTCTTGCCCTAATCATTGCTACATGACGCGCTAGTATCATTGCATATCCTGCTACACCGGCAGAGGCATACATTTGCATACATCATGATAGTTTCATTTTCTTTATGTTGAGTACTTTTGTAAAGTGTGAAAGATCTTCTATACTTCTTGTAATATATAGAGTGTTGCCCCTAAAGTGAGGAAAAGATCCCAAAAAGGACAAAATCAAAAGATCCCAAAGAGGACAAAATCAAAAGATCCCAAAGAGGACAAATGAGAGTTAAATAGAAAGAGCCATTGAGGCCAAAAAAAATAAAAATAAAATAGAAAAAAGAGAAAAAGAAATAAAAAGAGAGAAGGGGGCACACTACTATTCCTTTTGAGAGATCCACACTCGTACTCCATCTTATACCTTGTACTCCATAGAGATTATCATTCATGCATATAGCTATGTGGGGACCTTCACACTATAGAACTTGGCTTGTATATTCCAATGATGAGCCTCCTCAAAAGAGCTCTAGGTCTTCTTGAGCAAGCAAGTTGGACGCACCCCCACTAGTTCCATTGGAGAGCTTACCTTAGCTCATATGTGCATCCGTTGCATGGCAATCCCTACTGATAGGCCTCGAACCCCTCGTTGGTTACCCCAAGTGGAAGGTGTAAGATGCAGTGTTGTGGAAGTTTTTTCCCTTAGCAAAGATGCCAAGGATCGAATCCCCAGAGACTCCTAGGTTCAACAAGTAGGTGTCAACTGCTAACGGCGCCAGATATTAGCAATCAACGTGGACCTGCACACAGATACAAATAACTTTGCTCCCAACGAGTACAGAGAGGTTGTCAATCCCTCCGGCCTTGTAGTTCACAAAGGATTAAAAGTAATGATAGTAGTGATAGATAGTGTTTTGCAATAGTAAATAAAAGCGAAAAGTAAATAGCGGATGTGATCAATGATGGTAATATGGACCGGAGTCTCATGATGTTCACTAGTGATGTCTCTCTCCCAAAAGACGATAAAACAGCTATGTGAGGTAAACGAATTACAGCTGGGCAATTGACAGGACCACGAACGCAAACCAATGCTGACTACATTGCAAGAAAGGTTGAGGTTCAAAGCATGGGCGGTACGCCAAAGTAAGTAGACCGAAATCCATCAATATCTACTACTAATCATCCACCTTGAGATATCTATCCAGAACATCTCGCTGGTATTAAGTTGCGAGTCCCACCCATAGTGTAAACTCAAAGCAACAGACAACTGCATTAAAAGAACTTTGCGTAAAGTAAACAATCCTTGCACCCGCGGGCACAAGCACCGTTGTTTTCCCCCTTGTGGCAACAGCACATCCCCTAGACTCATGTTTCTGTCACTCAAGCTAGTCATCGAGGGGCATGAACCCACAATCGAGCATAACGTTCCCTCTTGGAGTCACTATCTACTACTTGGCCAAAGCAATAAATAACAAAGGAGAGCATGCAAGAATTACTTATGAACAAAAATATAAAAGAGGTAGATCAAATATATTACTCAAGATCAATCTGAACATAATCTCATAATCCATCGGATCCCAGCAAACTCAACATAGCAACAGCATAAGGATTACATATGTGCCTCGATCATGTAGGGCAGCTCATGAGGACTAATTAGTGAAGCACAAGAACGGGAGGAGAACATCACATAGCTACTGGTCATGGACTCATGGTCCAAGGGAGACTACTCACGAGTCATCCGGGAGGCGTCCATGGTGGTGGAGAAGCTCCCGGTGGTGATCCTCCCCTCCGGCAGGGTGCCGGGAAGAGTTCTCCTGGTGCTCGTGCCCCCCCCCGGCTGTCCTTCGGACGCACGGTTGTTTCCGGAACGCTGATTTTTTATATAATTTTTCTGGATTTTTCCTGGCAGTTCTCGTAACGTGAAAACCTGAAATACAAAAACAGCCGAAAACAGAAACTGGCACTGGGGTGCACTGGATTAGTAAGTTAGTCCAAATATGATCAAAAGTGTATGGAAGTGTATGAATATCATAGCAATATCACCCAAAAGTGGCATGGAGCAAGCAGAAATTATAATTATGTTTTGGACGTATCAACATCCCCAAGCTTAATTCCTGCTCGTCCTCGAGTAGGTAAATGATAACAAGAATAATTTCTGTGGTGACATGCTATTAACCATATAGGACTTTTTCATAGTCATATGACAAAAGCTTACTGAGACAATGATTCTAAAGTAATTAAGTTGCCTCATGAGAAAATCACAAATGACTGAAAGTTTTACAATATGAAACTGAAACATCAAATAGATTTGCAATGAACATGATGTGCAAATATGATAAAGTGATATCTAGCTTGCCCCCTTTAGTGATGCAAAACATAAATGCAGGGGCACCTTCAAGGTTTAAGTGATGACTAGATACAATGATTTCAAAATAAACGATATCACAATCATGCAAAAGACAATGCTACTTTGGGACAATGCACATTACACTCAGAATGACAATCATGCTCTCAGTAGTTGGTGCTTTAACATAAAAGTAAAAGAATGGTTATGTGCTAGAGCTTTTTATTTTGAAAACATAGAAGCAATTTTGTCAACGGTAGTAGTACTTCATATGTGTCATGCATAAGACATCCTATAAGTTGCAAGCCTCATGCATCGAATACCAATAGTGCTCGCACCTTGTCCTAATTAGCTCGGATTTCCATGGGTTATCATTGCATTGCATATGTTTCAACCAAGTGTCACAAAGGGGTACCTCTATGCCACCTGTACAAAGGTCCAAGGAGATAAATCGCATTTGATTTCTCGTTTTTGATAGATCTCAACTTGAGGACATCCATTCCGGGACAACATAGAAAATAGATGATGGACTCCTCTTTAATGCATAAGCATATTCTCATGAGAGATTGAGGATTAATGTCCAAGCTAAAACTTCCACCATGATACATGGCTTTGGTTGGCGGCCCAATGTTCTTCTCTAACAATATGCATACTCATTCAACCCACGGCAAATCACCCTTGCTTCAGACAAGACCAACATGCATAGCAACTCACATGATATTCAACAAAAGTGTGACAGTTGATGGCGTCCCCAGGAACATGGTTACCGCTCAGCAAGCAACTTATAAGAAATAAGATACATAGGCAATATATTCTTTACCACAATAGTTTTTAAGCTACTTTCCCATGAGCTATATATTGCAAAGTTAGTTCGCTTAGTACAGGTGGAGGTTAGCAAAAGACTGGGAGCGACCAACTAAGAGAGCAATGACGGTCATAATCATGCAGAGCGACAAAGCAATATTGAATCAGGCATGGTAGTTATATCGCTACTTAGAAATAAAAGATCATCAAGGCTTGACAGACTTTCTTTACAGTCTTAAATATGCGTGAGCATACGCCAAGTCAATCAAAATAAATTCTCGAAGGAAGATATTACTAAGCCATACCACATCATAGGCAAACAAATCAAGTTGGTACTCCAATAACACATTGGGAACCCCCCAGCTATTTGAGACTAACCATAAGAAAACCTGAACTACTAAGCACCATCATGCAAGTAGCATCTTTATCATAGACATATTAACCAATGCAACGGAAGCAAACTCTCTTAATAAGGTGAGCATGGTAATTAAAGAGAGTTCAAGCAACCAACTAAACAAAAGCTCTTTGAAAAGATAAGCATGAATACTAAGAGCAGAGCATGATAGTAGCTATTAAAAGACAAAGAACACACACAGCAAAGATAGACATGAAAATTCTATGTTATGTTCTAGGTAGAAGTGGAGCGTGTTTCTCTCCTACATAAAGAATGCTGAGTTCCGACTCGTTATGAAAAACTAAAAGGAAACAAAAAGCAAGACGCTCCAAGCATAGCTCATAACACATGAAGTGATAAAACTATAGCGGAACGAAAGACGAACTGATAATGTTGATGGAGAAGGGGATGCACGGGGGCATCCCCAAGCTTAGACACTTGAGTCTCCTAGAATATTTCTTGGGGGTGCATAGGGGCATCCCCAAGCTTGAGCGCTTGACACTCCTGAATCTTTTTATCATCTTCCCTCGCACACTTGAAAACTCCCTTCATACATAACTCATCATAATCTGATTAGCGAGGTTAGTACCCTTAATAAAATAATTATACCTTGCTGGAAATAAAGATATTCTTGAAGTTCTACTGTTTCTCAAGATTGCCAAAAGGTTTTTGCAAAGAAAAAGCAAGCTCTTGATTTGCAAAATGAAGGAAAGGCAAAACAGGACAGAATCTGTGAAAAACAGAACAGCAGGTAGTAATTGATCTGTTCGGGATACTTCTGCAACTCAAATCAAAAAACTCAGAACCGACGCACGAAAGACAATTATATAGAGAACGCTGTCGAAAAAATTCAGCCAAAAAGATGTTCTGGTGATTTTATACGAATTTTTCTATCCAAGGACAGAATCTGTTTCCTGGACAGCACCTCGCAACTTTTGAACTTTCTAGCAATCAGAGGCTATACTTGGCACAAATATGAAAAGCAAAGATACAATGATGATGCTACAGCAGTAAACAACATCAAGACACAACAAAAGCAAAAAAATTATTCATGTGGGATGCCTCCCAAAAGCGCTTTCTTTTATGCCTTTAAGCTAGGCATAATGCAAAGAGATCAAGTTTTATCAAGAGTAAAAGAATAGCTAGCCCGTACAACGGACTCAAAAGGTAACTTGATCTTCTTTCGAGGGAAGTGTTCCATCCCTTTATTGAGAGGAAACTGAAATTTTATATTACCCTCTTTCATGTCAATGATAGCACCAACGGTGCGCAAAAAGGGACGTCCCAAAATAATTGGACAAGAAGGATCACATTCAATATCCATAATAGTAAAATCAACGGGAACATAATTATCATTGACGACAATAAGAACATCGTCGATCCTCCCCAAAGGTTTCTTTATGGAAGAATCAACGAGACGAACACCAAAAGAACAAGAATCATAAGGTTTCAATTTAAGCATATCATATATTCTTTTGGGCATAACAGAGGTACTAGCACCAACATCACATAATGCATAACAAGAGAAGTCATTCAAATTAATTTTTATCATAGGATCCCAACCATCTTCTAGCTTTCTAGGTATGGAGGCTTCTACTCTAAGTTTCTCCTCCCTAGCTTTGATGAGAGCATTAGTGATATGCTCTGTGAAGGCAAGGTTAAGCGTGCTAGTGCGGGGATCTCTAGACATCTTGTGAAGGAAATCAATAACTTCGGTAAGAGTGCAATTATCAAAATCAAGATCACGAGCATCAAGTAAAGTGGTAGTGGTGTCCTTTAGGTTCACTTGTTTGGTAGTTTCTATAGTCATAGCATCACCATTAATAGGTCCAATGGGACCAGGAGTACATTGGGTGCTAAGAGTGTGAACATCCTCAACAACTTGGATAGTAGCAACAGTGTGGTGGGTAGGAAGGCTCTTAATTCTATCCTCTTCCTCCCTTAGGGATGCAACCACTTCGGGTTTAGCTGCCATTTGGTTTATCAAAGTGGCTTGTGTGTGGGACATATTGGAAACTTGGGTCTCAGTGATAGTGAGTCTAGTCTGGAGGTTAGAAATCTCAATATTTATGTTCTCTAATCGTCTACTAATGTCTTGCAAGATGGCAGTATGCTCATTTAATTGCCTCGAGAAGGTTTTATTTTGTTCATATTGGTTGTGCATGTAATTCTTAGTGGCCTTCTCTATTTCTAACAGTTTCTCATAGCCAGGCAAATCTCTATCTTTTTGGATGGAGTTCTTGGTGCTAGGATAAGCATTGTTGTTCCCATAGGAATTAGAGGGGAACGGTCTAGAATTACTACCAAAGTTACTCCTATAAGCATCAGCAATCACAGAATCTAAAGGGTCATAACGAGGATCAACAAAAGATTGCTTCGAAAGTAGAGACATGATCAAACCAATTTTTTCATTTAGGGAGGAAATCAACTCGACAGAGTTTACCTTCCAACCTGTTGGAGCGCGTTCGGTGTGCCATTGGGAATAGTTGGTCATCATCTCATCGAGAAGCTTTGTTGCAGCACCAAGTGTAGTTGACATAAAAGTTCCTCCCGCGGCCGAATCTAACAAGTTCCGCGAGGTAAAGTTCAAGCCTGCATAAAAAGTTTGGATAACCATCCAAGTAGTCAAATCGTGAGTTGGCAGTTCTTGATAAGAGATTTCATACGTTCCCAAGCTTGGGCAACGTGTTCATTATCCAATTGTTTAAAATTCATTATGTCACTTCTAAGTTGGATAATTTTAGCAGGTGGATAGTATTTTACGATAAAAGCATCTTTGCACTTGTCCTAAGAATCTATGCTATTTCTAGGCAAAGACTGAAACCAAATTTTAGCTCCTCCTCTCAAGGAGAAAGGAAAAAACTTAAGCTTAACAATATTACCATCTATTTCTTGGTGCTTTTGCATATCACAAAGTTCAACAAAGTTGTTCAAGTGTAAAGCAGCATCATCTCCAGCACCGGAGAATTGTTCTCTCATAACTAAGTTCAGTAAAGCAGGTTTAATTTCATATGAAGGTGCTGAAGTGGCAGGTGTAGTGATAGGTGTGCTGATAAAGTCATCGTTGTTGTGACTAGTGAAGTCACGCAACTTGGTGTTCTCGGTGGAACCCATAGTAGCAAGCAAGCAAGATAACTATTTTTGTGATTTTCGATAAAAGATACTAAAGTAAAAACTGAAAGGTAAACTAACAAGACTAAAAAGCAAAGGTAAAAGATAGCATGCAACTCCCCTATCCTAAAGAGTGGAGTCCCCGGCAATGGCGCCAGAAAATACTCCTTGATGGGCCTCGAACCCCTCGTTGGTTACCCCAAGTGGAAGGTGTAAGATGCAGTGTTGTGGAAGTTTTTTCCCTTAGCAAAGATGCCAAGGATCAAATCCCCAGAGACTCCTAGGTTCAACAAGTAGGTGTCAACTGCTAACGGCGCCAGATATTAGCAATCAACGTGGACCTGCACACAGATACAAATAACTTTGCTCCCAACGAGTACAGAGAGGTTGTCAATCCCTCCGGCCTTGTAGTTCACAAAGGATTAAAAGCAATGATAGTAGTGATAGATAGTGTTTTGCAATAGTAAATAAAAGCGAAAAGTAAATAGCGGATGTGATCAATGATGGTAATATGGACCGGAGTCTCATGATGTTCACTAGTGATGTCTCTCTCCCAAAAGATGATAAAACAGCTATGTGAGGTAAACGAATTACAGCTGGGCAATTGACAGGACCACGAACGCAAACCAATGCTGACTACATTGCAAGAAAGGTTGAGGTTCAAAGCATGGGCGGTACACCAAAGTAAGTAGACCGAAATCCATCAATATCTACTACTAATCATCCACCTTGAGATATCTATCCAGAACATCTCGCTGGTATTAAGTTGCGAGTCCCACCCATAGTGTAAACTCAAAGCAACAGACAACTGCATTAAAAGAACTTTGCGTAAAGTAAACAATCCTTGCACCCGCGGGCACAAGCACCGTTGTTTTCCCCCTTGTGGCAACAGCACATCCCCTAGACTCATGTTTCTGTCACTCAAGCTAGTCATCGAGGGGCATGAACCCACAATCGAGCATAACCTTCCCTCTTGGAGTCACTACCTACTACTTGGCCAAAGCAATAAATAACAACGGAGAACATGCAAGAATTACTTATGAACAAAAATATAAAAGAGTTAGATCAAATATATTACTCAAGATCAATTTGAACATAATCTCATAATCCATCGGATCCCAGCAAACTCAACATAGCAACAGCATAAGGATTACATATGTGCCTCGATCATGTAGGGCAGCTCACGAGGACTAATTAGTGAAGCACAAGAACGGGAGGAGAACATCACATAGCTACTGGTCATGGACTCATGGTCCAAGGGAGACTACTCACGAGTCATCCGGGAGGTGTCCATGGTGGTGGAGAAGCTCCCGGTGGTGATCCTCCCCTCCGGCAGGGTGCCGGGAAGAGTTCTCCTGGTGCTCCCGATCTTGGAAGCGGCGGCGGCGGCGGAACAGAGATGGGATCGCGAAAAGAGTTCCTGTTCTGAGGGTTTCAGAGGACGCTTTAAATATATGCCAAAGGGGGGCATCGGGGAAGCTTCGGGGGGCCCAGGCGC
>LR738709.1:119868986-119977432 GCA_902687465.1 Secale cereale | reverse complement strand
TCGGACGCACGGTTGTTTCCGGAACGCTGATTTTTTATATAATTTTTCTGGATTTTTCCTGGCAGTTCTCGTAACGTGAAAACCTGAAATACAAAAACAGCCGAAAACAAAAACTGGCACTGGGGTGCACTGGATTAGTAAGTTAGTCCAAATATGATCAAAAGTGTATGGAAGTGTATGAATATCATAGCAATATCACCCAAAAGTGGCATGGAGCAAGCAGAAATTATAGATACGTTTTGGACGTATCACCTACTCCTCACATCATATCTATCATTTGGCTTTCTCGCGCCTATGATTGTCCTCATTGATGTGAGCCTTTCACACCTTTTTTTTGTCTTCCCCCTCCATCATTTTTCTCTCTTTGCCATCCTAAGTGTCAACGTTCTTGCTTACGCTCATCCATTGCATGAGTGCTCAAAATATCGAAAGGGAGTGGATCATTTTGACTTGTACCTGGCTAGTGGTCTAGGGATGAGTCAAGATAAGATTCCAAAGAAGACCAAGTGTGAAACTTTAGTAGATTAAGTTCTCAACAATACAAAAACTATGTTTTACTCTCTCGTATATCCCTATCCCCTTTCTTGCACGCAAACACCATTTGGAGACATTCGAGTCACGGACAGCGAGAGCTCCTGCACCTTTATGTTCTTATGTTGCTTGTTACAATGCTAATATAGACTCTTGCTTGTTATGACTTGAATTGAATTACATGCCATGATTGCTTTACTTAAAAAGTTCTTATATGGTTGGTAGCATGTCACCACAGAAATTATGCTTGTTATCATTTACCTACTCGAGGACGAGCAGGAATTAAGCTTGGGGATGTTGATACGTCCAAAACGTATCTATAATCTCTGCTTGCTCCATGCTTCTTTTGTGTGATATTGCTATGATATTGATGCACTTCCATACACTTTTGATCATATTTGGACTAACCTATTAACTCAGTGCACCACAGTGATAGTTCCTGTTTTCTGCTGTTTTTCTATTTCAGGTTTCCCCCATATTAAAAGTGCTCCAAAAATTCCGGGAAAAATACAGGAAAAATCAGCGTACAGGAAGCTTCACGAAGAACCAAAGCGGGGCCATAGGGGAGCCAGGGGTGGCCCAGGCGGCCACCTGGCACGGCCCCACCCCTGGCCGCGCCAGGGGGGCGCCTGGGCCCCCTCTCCGCCTTCGGTTGCCCCCCTTCGCATATATATTCCTCTCGTCCCGAAAACCTCGAGGACGGAACCCTTTTTCACGATCTCGCCTCTGTTCCGCCGCCGCAGCGCTTCCAAGATTGGGAGCATCAGGAGAACTCTTCCCGGCACCCTGCCGGAGGGGAGAACCACCACCGGGAGCTTCTCCACCACCATGGACGCTTCCCGGATGAGTCGTGAGTAGTCCACCTTGGACCATGGGTCCATGACCAGTAGCTATGTGATGTTCTCCTCCCCTCTTTGCTCTTCATGGTTTAGACCTCGTGAGCTGCCCTACATGATCGAGGCACATATGTAATCTTTATGTTGTTGCTCTGCTGAGTTTGCTGGGATCTGATGGATTATGAGATTATGTTCAGATTGTGTGTGAGTAATATATTTGATTCACCTCTTTTATATTTATGTTCTTGAGTAATTCTTGCATGTTCTCCGTTGCTGTTTATTGCTTTGGCCAAGTAGTAGGTAGTAACTCCAAGAGGGAGCGTTATGCTTGATTGTGGGTTCATGCCCCCTGATGACTAGCTTGAGTGACAGAAACATGAGTCTAGGGGATGTGTTGTTGCCACAAGGGGGAAAACAACGGTGCTTGTACTTGCGGGTGCAAGGATTGTTTACTTTACACAAAGTTCTTTTAATGCAGTTGTCTGTTGCTTTGAGTTTACACTTTGGGTGGGATTCGCAACTTAATACCAGCGAGATGTTCTGGATAGATATCTCAAGGTGGATGATTAGTAGTAGATGCAGATGGATTTCGGTCTACTTGCCTTGGCGTACCGCCAATGCTTTTGAGCCTCTACCTTTCTTTGCAGCATAGTTAGCATTGGTTTGCGCACATAATCCTGTCAATTGCCCAGCTGTAATTTGTTTACCTCGCTTAGCTGTTTTATCGTCTTTTGGGAGAGAGACATCACTAGTGAACATCATGGGACCCCGGTCCATATTACCACCGCTGATCACACCTTCTATTTACTTCCTGTTTCTATTCCCTAGTTGCAGTCATAGCTATCATTATTATCTCTTGTGTTTGATCCTTTGTAAACGACAAGGCCGGAGGGATTGACAACCTCTCTGTACTCGTTGGGAGCAAATTTATCTGTATCTGTGTGCAGGTCCTGTCAACCGCTAAGTTTCTGGCGCCGTTGACACCTTCTTGTCGACCCTCGGAGTCTCACGGGATTCGATCCTTGGTATCTTTGCCAAGGGAAATTTGCCGCTACGCTACATCTCAACCTTCCACTTGGGGTAACCAACGAGGGGCGAGAAGCCATCAACGGCTGGTCCGAAACAACGGGTACCGTCCATACCAACAACAATCCTGGGGGAGTTTTGTTTAATTATTTTGATTTGAGCATGGGACTGGGCATCCCGATTACTAGCCATTTTCTCGTGAATGATGAGCGGAGTCCACTCATCGTGAGAATAACCCACCTAGCATGGAAGATAGAGACATCCCTTGTTGATACATGAGCTATTCGAGCATACAAAACAAAATGTCATTTGAAGGTTTTGTGTTTGGCACATACAAATTTATTTGGAACGGCAGGTAAATACCACATATAGGAAGGTATGGTGGACTCATATGGAATAACTTTGGGGTTTATGGAAGTGGATGCACAAGCAGTATTCCCGCTTAGTATAAGTAAAGGATAGAAAGAGACTGGGAAGCAACCACCTAGAGAGTGACAACAGTCATGAACATGCATTAAGATTAATCAACAATGAGTGCAAGCATGAGTAGGATATAAATAACCATGAACATAAATATCATGGAGGCTATGTTGGCTTTGTTTCAACTACATGCGTGAACATGTGCCAAGTCAAATCACTTGAATCGTTCAAAAGAGGATACCACCCTATCATACCACATCACAATCATTTTAATAGCATGTTGGCATGCAAGGTAAACTATTATAAGCTCCTAGCTAATTAAGCATGGCATGAGCAACTATAATCTCTAATTGTCATTGCAAACATGTTTCATTCATAATATGCTGAATCAGGAACGATGAACTAATCATATTTACAAAAACAAGATAGATCGAGTTCATACCAGCTTCTCTCATCTCAATCAGTCCATCATATATCGTCATTGTTGCCTTTCACTCGCACGACCAAACGGTGTGGATAATAATAATAGTGCACGTGTATTGGACTAAGCTGGAATCTGCAAGCATTTAATACAAGGGAGAAGACAAGGTAATATGGGCTCTTGTTTAAATCAACAATAATGCATATGAGAGCCACTCAACATTTTCATCATGGTCTTCTCCTCTCGACCCCCAAACAAAAGAAAAGAAATAAAACTATTTACACGGGAAAGCTCCCAACAAGCAAAAGAAGTACGAGAAATCTTTTTGGGTTTTTTTTAATTCCTACTACTACAGGCATGGAAAGTAAACTAGCTAAAAAGCTACAGCTAATTTTTTTGGCTTTTTTCCTTAAAGTTTTTCAAACACACAAGAAAAAGACTTAGAAAAGAAAATAAACTAGCATGGATAGTACAATGAAAAAGTATGAGCACCCACAACTAGAATGAGTGTGTGAGCATGAATGTAATGTCGGTGAGAAATATGTACTCCCCCAAGCTTAGGCTTTTGGCCTAAGGTTGTCTATGGCCACTGCTGGCCTGGTGGATATCCAAAGTCGGAGTTGGGGTTGTACTGCGATGCATCGGCTATTGCCTGATGAGCTGCAGCTTGGAGACGAGTCGCCTCCGTCCTCTCCTTATACTCGTCCGCCTCCTCCCTGGTTATAACATATCTCCTTTTTGCCTGAAATTTAAAGAAAGTAGGAGCAGGAAGGGCAACATGGACGGTGCGATGTCTGTCAAAGATTAGTCGGTACTGGAGGAATTGTTTGTTCCTCTCAACAAACTGATTGTGAACCATAGCATTATAATCTAGATAAGCAGGGGGGCAACTTCATATCATTTTCATGTATGGGTACACGAAGATAATTAGCCACATGAGTTGCATAAATTCCACCAAACAAATCTCCACTTAAACCGTTAAGATGTAACCTTCGTGTAACAATGGCCCCCAAGTTATATTGTTTATCACCTAATACCGCACTCTTGAGGACACTAAGATCTGGAACACACATGTGGAAAGCCTCATCTTTACCGTTAATGCATCTACCAACAAAGAGAGCAAAATAATGTATGGAAGGAAAATGAATGCTCCCTATGGTAGCTTGTGTGATTTCTCTAGATTCCCCCACGGTGATACTAGCTAGAAAGTCTTTATACTCAGATTTGTGAGGTTCACTAACATTCCCCCACCTCAGGAGCTTACAAGCAATATCAAAATCTTCTAGGTCCATGGTATAAGATTTATCATAAAGATCAAATAAAATAGTGTGAGAATTGCATGAGGATGTAAATTTAAACCTTCTCACAAAGGAATCGGTTAGGTAGTGGTATTGTGGGTACTTATCTGACATGAAGTCCTCAAGATCAGCGTTACGCACATACGCGTCAAATTCTTCCTTGATGCCTGCCCGGGCCATAAACTCCTTTGACGGCCATTCACAAGGCCACACTTGAGCTTCTCTTGGTGGTTCATCGTCCAGCTCACGTATCACGAGCCTTGGTACTTGCTTCCTTGAGGAACCACCTTGGTAAATTTACCTATGTATTTTTCTCTGAAAAATTTCTGAAGTTTTAGTGACTCAAAATAAAAGTGAACCAAACTCAACAATATTGATAACAACTACTCCCATAAGTTCCTAGAGGCTATATCATGCATTAGAACTACTTTTGACCACATAAATTTGACATGCAAGCTCAAGAACAGGGTCACCTAAGCAGCAAAAAATTGCAATAAATAAAGCACTAGAACAAAAACTAATTGGACCATTGGAGGAGTCACATACCAAAGAACAATCCCCCAAAATAGTTTTGTGAATGGAGCTTTGAGAAAGGAGATCGAAAATGGCAGCAAAATGAGTTAGAACACGGGTTTGAGCTATGGGAGGATTTTTTTTTCTAGAGGAAGATGAAGTGAGTGGGTGCAGGAATAAGTGGAGGGGGTCCACGTGGTGTCCACAAGGCAGGGGGCGCGCCCCAGGGGGGTGGGCGCGCCCTGGACCCTCATGGCCAGGTGGTGTGGCCCCCTGGTGTGTTCTCAGTGCCAATAATTCTTAAATATTCTACAAAAAATCATATTTCATTTTCAGGACATTTGGAGAACTTTTATTTTCAGGGTATTTTTATTGCAAGGATAATTCATAAAACAGAGAGAGAATATTATTTCTGCTTTATTTAGTCTAAATAACAGAAAGTAAAAAGAGGGTATTGTCAGGGATATTACTATTAGGTATAAACCGCCCAGGAGGGACCGATTTATGCGTGTGGAGATTGTTTCTACTGAAGCCCAGCCAGACGTGGAGCAAAATGCTTTAGTCCAAGAAGCTTAAGGCCCAAGAGGCATTAGGGCCCATGATTTTTAAACCGTCATATGATGTGTAACTTGTGATGTAAGATAGGAAGGATAGAGACCGAGTCGGACACGTTTATGGGCTGGCCTCGGGATCCTGTAAACCGGACAAGGCGTCACCTCTTATATAAAGGGACGACCCGGCGACAGTTCAGGGCAGAGAACAACAGCTCGAGACACAGGCAAAGCGGATTCGCTCCCTGGTCATCGAAACCCTAGCAATATTACACCAAACTAGACGTAGGCTTTTACCTTCATTGAAGGGGTCGAACTAGTATAAAATCCATGTGTCCTTGTCCGCTTTAACCCCTTTAAGCTAACCCGTAGCAATGGCCTCACGACTAAGTCCTTTTGCTAGGACATTTGCCATGACAAAACCACGATGACTGGCGCCCACCGTGGGGCTGTCACATGATGGTTTCGAGTTCTTGAAGGGCAGCTTTGAAGGACTCAAGGGCTACGCAGTGGGCCGGATGACTAAGAGTCGTCGTGGCAAGATCTACATCGACGATGCAGGCTGGGGCCCCGAGGCCGATTCGATCGAATACGGGTACCGGGAACCCTTCGGTGGCATCCACGTCTTCATCAGCAAGATCGGCGAACCGGGACCTGAGCCGGACATCTTCCCCAACATCGTCGAGCTGGCTCAGCGTGCGAGACCTGCCCGGATTCAGCCCGCCATGAAGCGCGTCTTCATTGGAGCAGTGCATGGAGTACAAGCCGAGGATGGATCGGACTCTGGTGGTGAGACTGTTGTCTATTCCGGCGACGAATCTTCTTCCGGAGAGACGGAATCCTTATACATGTTGCAGGACGGCCGATCTGGGGATTGTTCCGACGGTGACAGTATTCCGGACCCCCTCAATCTGCCAAACCGGGTTGCCGTCTTCATGGCCGGATCACAACCTATGCAGCAGTCCTCAACTACAGCGGCGTTAACATCAGACGCGGTGGGAGTTAGGGCTGGAGGCCCTGATCCATCACTGGCTGAAACTTTATCCGTCTTAGTCGATACTTTGATAGCGCTGTTAACAGCAGAGGTAGCCCAAGCCAATAGAGAGCAGCATGATGTGGAAGTCACTCAGGTGAAGAGCCTGATAGATCAAGCCAAATTGGACCTAGCTGCTGAGAAAACCAAGATGGCTGCAAAGCAGGCTGAGCTTGATGCTCAAGCTTATCGACTCATGTTGGATCAGACCGCTTCACACGAGGTGATGATGAGCAGGCAGCGATCTCGCTTGCCACCGGTTTATGAGGCAAGAAACCTCTTTAGCACGCCAGGAGCAGGAACCAGTAACCAGCCGGATGTGAACCGGGGAGGGGCGCCAGGCACAGGAGCGTCAGTCCAGCCGCCGGCCCCGAAGCCAACCCGCCAGGTTGTACCATCACAGCATGTGCCCACCCCTCCTAGTCATTACTCTAATCCGTTGGATAACATAGTCGTTGCCGCTTCACGACTGGCCGCTCTTCCCATTGAAGGAATATCCCCTATAGCGGTGGAGGCACGACGGGCCAGGGAGTTTTTGGAGACGTCGCTAACTCAACAGCAAGCTTATTCTCACAGCCGTGAGAGGATTCATTCAACCCCTCGCCCAAGCCGGAGTTACACTAGGCATCTGGATGAACCGGCCGTATCAAGAAGTGCACGAAGACATAATCCGCCGCGGCAGGATGATCCGGCAGGAGGAGATGCGAACGCTCAGAACATGGTGGATCGGGGCAGGCAACGCCGGGAGGCAGAATTAGCAGCACGGCACGAAGCCCGTCAGGCAACGCCGGTTCGTCCCTCCACGACAGTTGAACCAGGGGTTATGTCTAGCTCCCTGGGAGTGCCTTGTCTCAGTCCCGCTTTGCGCAATGTGAAATTTCCCAAGGATTTCAAAGGACCGCGCAAGGTGCCCAACTACACGGCGGATCTGTCCCCGGAGGCATGGATTGAGAGTTATGAGATGGCAATGGAGATGCTGGATGTGGATGACACAGCGTGCGCTAAGTATTTCACAATGATGCTAGAGGGCACAGCTCGCACTTGGCTGAAGGGCTTGCCACCCAATTCCATCGGATCATGGGCCGAATTGCGCCGCCGGTTTATCAATAATTTCAAGGACATGTGCAAGCAGCCAATGTCTGTCGTCGATCTAGCGGCCTACGTTCAAGGAGAGCATGAGTCTACAAGTAGTTGGGTGCATCGAGTGTCAGAGATCCTGCATTCCTCCAATAGCATCAACCCAAGCATAGCAGTGGTAACCTTGGAAGGCAATTGCCGGTTTGAACCTTTGAAATTGAAGTTGGGATGGCTTAAGCATAATTGTGATGACATGGGGACACTCATGGGCGCTTTAGTAGAGTATGCGGACTCCGATAATACTAAATACCCAGACGCCGATAGTGACAAGTCATGAAAGGTAAACAAGAATGGTAAGGCACCGCAACCCAACCCGGCGAATCAAGGATACAACGGTAAGCGTAAAGCGGATGGTAATTCGAATTTTGTGGCCAACACCAATGCTCAGGAGGACGAACAGCGCCGCAAGGGTAGACCGCCCCAACGAAATGGGAGGCCGCCTATTAACCTGTAACGCCAGATGAACATACCTTGCCTGAAGCACGGTACAGCAGAAAAGCCAGCTACACACCTCTGGAAGGACTGTTTTATTATGCAGGAGTTCATGAACCGGTCTCGGTACGATCAGGGACCATCCGGCGGGTCAGGCCCCGGTTTCAAGGGCCGGGTTATCAAGGTGCTGGATCCGGTTCAGGGTACCAAGGCAATAACGACAACCACAACGGGCACAATCAGCATAACCAACAGCACGGCCAGGGCGGTTATAACAATCAGGGAAATCAACAGCGTCAGCAGCAGCAGCAATCCGGATATCAGAATAATTCGAAGGAGCTAAACAGTGGGCAGTATCATGTCTTCACCACGAGCTTGTGTAAGCGTGATCAGAAGGTTCACAAGAGGGCAGTACTTTTTGTTGAACCGGCGGTGCCGCGTTACCTGCGTTGGTCAGAACAGCCCATTGTGTGGAGTCGATAAGATCATCCGCCCCGGGTTGATAATCTGGGTCAGCTGGCTCTAGTTGTGGCACCTCAGGTGGGTGGCTACAAGTTTACCAAGGTACTTATGGACGGAGGCAGCAGCATCAACATTTTATACTATGAGACTTTCCGGCGCATGGGGCCGACAGATAAGAAGCTTCGGCAGTCCAACACAGTTTTTCATGGGGTAGTGCCCGGTAAATCGGCGTATCCAGTTGGCAAGATCGATCTGGAGGTTACTTTTGGAGATGAACATGATTCCAGGTCGAAGACCTTGACCTTTGAAGTGGTAAAGATCAAGAGCCCGTATCACGCCCTGTTCGGGCGGGCGGTTTATGCCAAGTTCATGGCTAGGTCGTGTTATGTTCATCTACAGCTCAAGATGCCAGGCCACAAGGGAACCATTACGGTCCATGGGAGTCACAAGATTGCGTTGGAGTGCGAGGAAGGCGATGCAACTTATGCTGAAGCGGTTTGCGCAACTGAGGAGCTAAAGTTTTATAAAGACAATATTGATCCGGCGAATATGTCTCCGTTGAAGAAACCAACCACACAACATGATCCGGCCTTGAAGTTCAAATCAGCTGAAGAGACCAAACAGATTGACTTTGTTCCTGGTGATTCATCTAAGCAGTTCACCATCAGTGCAAACCTAGATCCAAAATAGGAAAGCGCGCTCATCGAGTTCATCCGTGAGAATCGGTACATTTTAGCATGGAAACCTTCTGACATGCCAGGTGTACCGAGGGAACTCGCTGAGCGCACTCTCAACATTGATCCTAAGTTTAAACTGGTTAAGCAATATCTGCGCCGCTTCAATGAAGAAAGGCGCAAGGCTATTGGAGAAGAAGTGGCTGGCTCTTGGCGGCAGGCTTTATAGTTGAGGTTTTTCATCCAGAGTGGTTGGCTAATCCGGTGCTAGTACTTAAGAAAAATGGCACTTGGCGAATGTGTGTTGATTACACAGATCTGAACAAAGCTTGCCCAACTGATCCATTTGCCCTCCCCCGTATTGATCATATCATTGATGCTACGGCAGGTTGTGAGCGACTAAGTTTTTTGGACACATATTCAGGTTATCATCAGATCAAGATGGCAGTTAAGGACCAGGAGAGGACAGCCTTTATAACTCCCTTCGGAGCCTTCTACTATGTGTCTATGCCATTTGGTCTTAAGAGTGCCCAGGCGACCTATCAGCATTGTGTGCAGAACTGCCTGATGGCTTCTCGCCCCTCGTTGGTTACCCCAAGTGGAAGGTTTGAGATGCAGTGTAGCGGAAGTTTTCCCTTGGCAATACCAAGGATCGATTTCCCTGAGACTCCCAGTTTCAACAAGAAGGTGTCAACTGCTAACGGCGCCAGATATTAGCAATCAACGTGGACCTGCACACAGATACAAATAACTTTGCTCCCAACGAGTACAGAGAGGTTGTCAATCCCTCCGGCCTTGTAGTTTACAAAGGATCAAACGCAAGTGATAATAGTGATAGGTATAATTGCAATAGTAAGTAAAAGCGGAAAAGTAAATAGCGGATGTGATCAATGATGGTAATATGGACCGGAGTCTCATGATGTTCACTAGTGATGTCTCTCTCCCAAAAGATGATAAAACAGCTATGTGAGGTAAACGAATTACAGTTGGGCAATTGACAGGACCATGTGCGCAAACCAATGCTGACTAAGTTGCAAGAAAGGTAGAGGTTCAAAGCATGGGTGGTACGCCGAGGTAAGTAGACCGAAATCCATCAATATCTACTACTAATCATCCACCTTGAGATATCTATCCAGAACATCTCGCTGGTATTAAGTTGCGAGTCCCACCCATAGTGTAAACTCAAAGCAACAGACAACTGCATTAAAAGAACTTTGCGTAAAGTAAACAATCCTTGCACCCGCGGGCACAAGCACCGTTGTTTTCCCCCTTGTGGCAACAGCACATCCCCTAGACTCATGTTTCTGTCACTCAAACTAGTCATCGAGGGGCATGAACCCACAATCAAGCATAACGTTCCCTCTTGGAGTCACTACCTACTACTTGGCCAAAGCAATAAATAACAACGGAGAACATGCAAGAATTACTTACGAACATAAATATAAAAGAGGTGAATCAAATATATTACTCAAACACAATCTGAACATAATCTCATAATCCATCGGATCCCAGCAAACTCATCATAGCAACAGCATAAGGATTACATATGTGCCTCGATCATGTAGGGCAGCTCACGAGGACTAATTCGTGAAGCACAAGAACGGGAGGAGAACATCACATAGCTACTGGTCATGGACCCATGGTCCAAGGGAGACTACTCACAACTCATCCGGGAGGCGTCCATGGTGGTGGAGAAGCTCCCGGTGGTGATCCTCCCCTCCGGCAGGGTGCCGGGAAGAGTTCTCCTGGTGCTCCCGATCTTGGAAGCGGCGACGGCGGCGGAACAGAGATGAGATCGCAAAAAAGAGTTCCCGTCTCGAGGGTTTCGGGAGACGCTTTAAATATATGCCAAGGGGGGCATCAGACGAGGCTCGGGGGGGCCCAGGCGCCCCCCGGCGCGGCCCAGGGGGGGCGCGCCACCAGGGCGCCTGGGGCCCTGGTGGTCCCCCTCCGGCTGTGCTTCGGGTGCCTGGTAGCTTCTGGAACGCTGATTTTTATATAATTTTTCTGGATTTTTTCTGGCAGTTCTCGTAATGTGAAAAACTGAAATACAAAAACAGCCGAAAACAGAAACTGGCACTGGGGTGCACTGAGTTAATAGGTTAGTCCAAATATGATCAAAAGTGTATGGAAGTGTATAAATAACATAGCAATATCACCCAAAAGAGGCATGGAGCAAGCAGAAATTATAGATACGTTTTGGACGTATCACTGCCTTCATGGACAGATTGGGCGGAATGTTCATGCATATGTGGATGACATTATGGTAAAATCCGGGAAGGAGGAGACATTGATAACAGACTTGAAAGAAACCTTTGATAATCTCCGGATTTACAAAATGATGCTTAATCCGGAGAAGTGCGTTTTGGTGTTCCGGCAGGCAAGCTCCTGGGATTCTTGGTATCGAACAGGGGAATTAAGGCTAATCCGGAGAAGATCAAGGCGATTACATCCTTGGCTAAACCGGCGTGCATCAACGATGTCCAACGTGTGGCGGGCCGTATTGCAGCGCTCAACCAATTTATCAGCCGTTTGGGAGAAAAGGCTATCCCGCTTTATCAGATGATGAAAAAGACAGATCGCTTTGTCTAGAGTGATGCCGCTGATGCTGCGTTCGAAGACTTGAAGAAGCAACTAGCAGAGCCACCGGTCCTCGCAGCCCCAGTTGATAATGAGCCGTTGTTGTTATATGTGGCAGCTAATGCCCGTGCAGTAAGCGTTGCCATTATGGTAGAGCGTAAGGAGGCAGGCAAGGAATATCCGGTTCAGTGGCCGGTTTACTACATCAGTGAGGTACTCATTGAATCAAAACAGAGATATCCGCATTGGCAAAAATTGGTGTATAGAGTCTTCATGGCAAACCGGAAGCTAAAACACTATTTTCAAGGCCATCCAATCACTGTAGTCAGTTCAGCTCAGTTGGGAGATATAATCCAGAACAGGGAAGCTACTGGATGGGTTGCAAAGTGGGTCATTAAGCTTAGCCCGCACGGCTTGAAGTATGTGCCCCGTACTGCGATAAAATCCCAAGCATTGGTGGATTTCATTAACGGCTGAACAGAGTTGCAAGCACTTGAGGAAAAACCGGATCACGCATATTGGATTATTCACTTTTATGGATCTAGGCAATTGGAGGGATCGGGGGCTGGAGTCGTGTTAAATTCCCCACGAGGTGATAAGTTCTGTTATGTCCTCCTTTTAATGTTCCCCTGTACTAACAATGTAGCTGAGTATGAAGCTCTCCTCCATGGTCTATGGATGGCCAAGGAGATGAATTTAAGCCGGGTTAAATGCTTTGGCGATTCAGACCTGGTGGCGCAGCAAGTGTCTGGCAAGTGGGATTCCAAAGATCCACTTATGGTGGCATATCGACGAGAGGTAGACGCGGTTGCTGGACACTTTAAAGGTTATCAGGTGGATCATATAGACCGACGAAAGAATGAAGCGGCTGACGCATTAAGCCGGCTGGGGTCTCAACGTAAGCCGGTCCCACCCAATACCTTCTTGGATGTATTACACAATCCGTCGGTACAGTTACCTTTAGAAGAGGACTTGGCTGTTCCTGATCCGGAGGCACAATTGGTCGCGGCACTTCATATTATCCAGATTGGACGCTTCCCTACCTGGCGTATATGAACCGAGGTGAGTTACCAGAGGACGAAGTCTTGGCTAGACAGATAGTCCGGCGATCCAAGTCAATGACTATTGTCAATGGAGAACTTCATCATCGCAGTGTTTCTGGGGCGTTTCAGAGGTGTGTATCGTCAAAGGAGGGTTGTGATATTCTTAAAGAGATCCATGAAGGAGATTGTGATCATCATGCCGGTTCAAAATCTTTGGTGGCTAAAGCTTTTCGTCATGGGTTCTACTGGTTGACGGCTCATGCCGACGCAGAGGACTTGGTCAGAAAATGTGACGCTTGCCAGAAATTCTCACGGCGTGCTCATATACCGGCGCAGGAATTGAGGATGATTCCAATTACTTGGCCGTTTGCGACTTGGGGGCTTGATATGGTTGGGCCCTTCAAGAGATCCCAAGATAAGAAGACCCACCTTTTGGTGGCGGTGGACAAGTTTACTAAATGGGTTGAAGCAGAACCAGTCAGTAAGTGTGATGCAGCAACGGCGGTTCAATTCATCAAAAAGGTGATTTTCTGGTTTGGCTTTCCACACAGTATTATAACTGATAATGGTACCAATCTATCCAAGGGGGCTATGGAGGAGTTCTGTCAACGAGAGCACATCCGCCTTGATGTATCATCGGTAGCTCACCCTCAGTCTAATGGCCAAGCCGAAAGAGCCAATCAAGAGATCTTGAGAGGAATCAAACCCCGGCTTATGGTTCCTTTGCAGAGGACACCGGGTTGTTGGGTGGATGAGTTACCTTCGGTGTTATGGAGCATCAACACTACACCTAACAAATCCACAGGGTACGCACCTTTCTTCATGATATATGGAGCAGAAGCGGTCCTCCCTAGTGATATCTGTCATGACTCGCCACGGGTGGCGGCTTACGTCGAAGCTGATAATGAAAAAGCAAGACAAGATGCGTTGGACCAGCTGGATGAAGAACGGGACATGGCAGCAGCTCGATCGGCGATTTATCAGCAAGATCTGCGCCGGTACCATAGTCGCCGGGTTAAAACCAGGACATTTCAAGAAGGATATTTGGTGCTCCGGCTCATCCAAGACCAAACAGACATGCACAAGCTATCCCCACCTTGGGAAGGACCCTTTGTGGTCAGTAAGAACCTGCACAACGGATCATACTACCTCGTCGACGTTCGAGAACATAAGGACTCACGTACGGCGGAGGAGGAGACCAGACGGCCGTGGAACATCGCTCTTCTTCGACCTTATTACGCCTGAGCCATAGGCTCCGCTTTATGTACATATCTTTACAATGTATATATTATGATCAATATAATAAACCAGCGCCCCCGATAAAGCGGGGTATCAGTCGCCTTTTTTCATAAGAGTTTGTCACATGGGGGCTTCTGTGTGCAAGGAAGTTCCTATGGCCTCTTAAACCGGCGAACACATCAAGACCGTCATAAGAGCATAGCTCTGGTTGCCTTGGCAATTCCCACATGATGATGAGGGGCGAAAGAGAGTTTTTGATGCCTAGCACAACTCAAACATTGGCCCTGACGAGCAATGCTCAAATGCTACCTGGGGGCTCCTGATGCAAGACATCAACGAGTTGACAACCCTTGTAATAAACATGGCTTGGAAGCTTGGTGTATACACCTAAAACCCCGGATTAGCCTGCCTCATCGAGTAAGTCACTCCGTCCAGGTAAACCTGGTACGACCCGTCGAACGTACACACAAGTCAATCTTTACAGACCCTGAACTTGGTAACGTTAAATTGACGATCATCAAGTGATTACACAAGTCAATCTTTACAGATTTTTGAACTTGGTAGCATTGAACATTGATGATTTGGTTAAGGATTGAGGACCATCTTAACAGGATTTGCAAAATGGTTAATGACAGTAGCCTAGCAGCTCATAAAAAGCCTCGAATTTGGAGCCTGGCAGCTCGTAAAAAGCCTCGACTACATGGTCTTATTTGCCCAAAAAATTATTTTTTATGTTTTCTCAAATCTTTATCTTCGAGGTCATTGGTTTTTAACCAAGTCCATCGATTCAGGGAGTGGATGACTATAAGTTGCCACTACATCTGCGTTTACAGAGTTCTAGTCTGGGTTACAAACACCAGTACTAACTACAGCTAAACCGGAGTTCATCATAACCCGGTTCAGTTTTCATGATGAACCGACAGACAATCAAGGGAGTCATCAGCCCTAGCACCTTGGATCATTATCTCTTCCTACCGGATTAAGGTTCATTATAATACACTTAATCACAGGTATGATACGTATTTTATATTTTATACACAGTTCAAGTTCAAAACTTAGACCATGTGTTTGGGCATTATGACCTGTCCGGCGATAAAGCGCCAGGATATTTTCAACATGGTTTTTTGCAGAAATAGGTAGAATAAACCGTCAAAGGCATTTAAAACAGGACATATTTAAGAAGTTGCCAATTGAAGCAATCTCACAAAATATAGTATGGGAAGAACACAGAGTATCTCAATTATCCTATTACAAGGCGCTGGAAGGCCCAACAGAATATCAGTTTTTCTCAAAAGTACTGAGACATAAAGATAAATCGGTGCTAGTTTAAGATTCTGCGTCAGCTCGCCATGAAGATTGAGGATCATCTTGCTCCGGTTCTTCGGCGGTTTCTTCCAGCTGCTAGAAGTCAATAGTGGTCCAGTCAATCTTGGCCAGCGCTTGGAAATAAACTTCGTCAGTTATGAGGTCTGACGGATCAATGTCAGGAGCAAAGGTGCGCTTACGGACGGGCGGAATAAGATTTTCAATTTCATAAGCCGGACGCTCCGCCTGCACGTTCTCCGCATCATAACCCGGATGATATCTAGATAGATCAGCCTTGTCAGCAAGTTTGCTAGCCAAAGGCCACATATCCTTGGTTAAGGCACGTAAGTCGTCGCTGGAAAAGGCTGATTCATCTTCCTTCATACTTGGATAGTCGTTCATCGCCTCCGCCGGATCAAAATCAGGAACCCAAGCCTTCGCTCGAGTCAGAGCCATTAAAGCACCTGCCCTTACAGACGACTTCTTCACTTCTATAAGGCGGGCACGCAGAATTGGCAGCTTTTCCAAAGTACCTTGGATGGTGGTAGGAGTCGGTTTGTTGTGCGAGATAGCACTAATGGCCCTCTGAGCACCGGAATATAGCTGCTCCACCAAAGTGTACGCAGCTTTCAATTTCTTTCGCACATCATCGCCAAGATGAGTGATGCGCCTCCCTACGTTAAAATTATGAATTAAACCAGAACGGTACAGGATAGCAAGGATCGGCGTTATGTTAACAGTACTTACCAAAGATGGCGGACGTCATGTCATTTATTTGCTGCCTCAATCCGGACAGCTCCTCTGTTGCCGGATTAAGAGCAGCCTCTGCGTCACTCGCTTTCTTCTCCAAAGCAGCCTTTTCAACATCCCAGACTGACCACTCTGTTTCGAAGTCTTTCTTCAGCTTTTCTATACTTGCTAAAGCAAGTGTAAGCTCATCCTTGACTTTGACAGCAGCAGTCTCTTGAAATTTCAAGTTATCCTGGAGCTCAGTTATTTCAGAGGTCTTCCGGTTCAAATCAGTGTGCCAAAATGAAAGTACATTATATATTCATGAAGCATCTTCAGTCAAAGTCCGAAGCACATAACAAGTTATGCACTTGACACTTGGGGGCTAATGTATATTTGCAGTGAAAACAGGTATTATTCAAACAAGTCCCAAGCACATAAACAAGTTATATACTTGGTACTTGGGGGCTAATGTGACATTGTTCTGAATACAAGTAGAAGTCCCGGTTCATCCTAAAGGAAGTAAACCAGCCCTTGGGGGCTACACATGTGCAAAACAAAGCTATCTACTAGATCTACTGAAGTCCCGGTTCACCCTAAAAGGTTAAACCGGCACTTGGGGGCTACGATGGAGTAAAGATACAGTTACAAGACACAAGCAGAAATAGAGGACCAGGCAAAGGAGAAGTTACCTCATAACGCTCCTTCATCAAGTTTACCAATCCAGCTTCATAATCGTGGCTGGTATGTAGCCGGTTTAAATATCCGGAATGAAGCTCTTGGGCGCTGAGCTGAGTGTAGCTGGACAAGTCAGTACTCCACTTGCCCTTGTCCTTGTTGAGAAATTCTTCCTTGGCAGTATGCTTGGTCAAAGCAACAGGCTCCCCTGGAGTGGTAAAGTCGGTCCTAGTGATTTCAACATCGCCAGGTGAAGCGCCCGCTTGTTTAGGAGGGCTAGCAGGAGCAGGACTAGCCCGGGCAGGGCTGGTCGGTTCAAAGTCACGATCCATTGGATCGCTCCCCTGATCAACAAGGATGTCTTGGTCCTTAGGAGGAGGGTCATCATGCGGAATCTCAACGTTGTCTTCTGAAGGATCAGCAAGTTCAGGATCTTCTGTCGGTTCAGGAATAGTATTATCAACTGCCGGTTTGCTGAGTTTGGCCTTTTTACTAGGTTTGGGTTTACTACGAAAAGTTAAAGATAATGAAAATCAGAAGAGTCAAAAACAAATGTTAAACTGGAAAAAGCAAAAGGCAGCTTACCCAGGAACAGTCTTGAGGGGAGGAATCTGAGTGGCTGTCGATTCGCCAGAAGAAGAGTGAGGAGTCTCCTGATAATTCGAATCAGACGGATTAAGGGGTTGTCGAATAAGACCTGCTTTGGGGTAAAGAGCAGTTGGAGTGAGTAAAACCTCGGAATGACGCCTCCGGGCTGGAGTGTGCGTTAATCCGGTGGATTCAATCGCATGGGCACTATGGCGAGTGGTGCGGCGAGCTTCATGTTGCTGCTTCTTCAAAAGAAAGTTTGGATCCAAATAAGCATAAGGATGAGAAAATTGAAATTTCCAGACTGTACGACAAATTTTTGGTGGTGGCAGCGGTTCTGAATCGGAGGAAAGAGTGATTACCTCAACATCGTCCGCTTTACTGCCTTCAGCATGACCCTGGGAACAGTTATTGTTAGTAAAAATGCAGACAAAGGGAAGGCAAGGAAATCAAAAGAATTAGGTGGTATCTCACAGGCCGGATCATCTTCTTCCGCATTGGATCCCGACGCGGCAGTGTTCTTCTTGTTTCTTTTGACAGCTTGGGTCTTTCGGCGAGCTGCTTTCGCCGGTTTATCTTGGGTCTTCCTTTTCCAGAAAGGGTCATTGTCCTATTGAAAGAAATAAAGATATTTCAAGACAAGTGTTGCAGACGGATTAAAACAAAGCAAAATGAGAGAAAAGAGAATCTTACCGATGGTGGTTTGTTGGTCGCACAGAAGGGTGCTAGACCGGTCTGACTGCAAGCTTCTAGAGGTAAATTCAGAAGCTTCTTGATGGATCGATTGATCTCAGTCTCTGATAGCACCGCCTCTGTGTGGCGCAAAGGATCCTTGGGATTCCCAGTATACTCACACATTAAACCTGAACGCCGGCTTAGGGGGAGAACACTCCAGGAAATCCAGCAGCGGACGAAGTCAACCCCTATCAGACCATTGGCTATGAAGGCCCTGAGCTTTGAAAGCTGAGGGGCATATTGAGCTCGCTCCTGGGCACTTAACTGCTGTGGAAAAGGGTGGTTTTCTGGAAGACGGTGGGAGCGATAACCCGGCAACGGATTTTCACCTTCTGGGGAAGTGTCTATGCAGTAGAACCAAGTCTGGTTCCAGTCCTTTGGATGGCTGTGGAGAGTGGCATGAGGAAAACTAACATCCTTCCTCTTCTGAATAGACATCCCGCCGAGTTCAGTGTTAGGACCATCGTGAAATTCCGTACGACGGCTGAAGTGAAAGAAATCCCGGAATAGCTCCACTGACGGCTCCTCTTGCAGATAAACTTCACAGAAGACTTGGAAGTTGCAAATGTTTGATACAGAGTTGGGACCAATATCTTGTGGATGAAGCTGGAAGTTTGCTAACACATCACGGAAAACTTTTGACCCGGGAGGGTTGAATCCCCGGGCCAAGTGATCAAAGAAGACGACAATCTCTCCCTCTTTGGGATTTGGAGGACATTCTGAACCGGGAGCCCTCCAGTGAAGGACGTTCTTTGGACCTAAACCGCCAATTGAGGTCATTTTCTCCAAGTACTCCTTAGTGATCCGAGATTGGACCCAGTTGCAGGAGACAAACTGCTTAGCTTGAGTGGCCATCTTTTCGGAGGGAAAAGGCTGAAAATATAATGAAGAACCGGTTTGTAATCTAAGCAGATTTAAACCGGCATGCTCTATGAAAGTACTAGTCTAAATGGCGATTTAGGCAGGGGCCTAATGGTATCTACCGGATTAAAAAATCTGAAACAGCTATAACAATGACATCTACCGGATTATAGAGGCTGAAAAAGCTAAACCGTCAACAAAGGAAAATAAGACGCAGATCTGAAGTTATGAAAAACAGCTTTCACACAAACAGCAGTGAAATACGGATCTACAGCATGTTGGAAATTCAGAGATATTCAAGATTATATTCAGTGGACGCGATGAAGGTCCAAGCAGATGCAATCTAACTAGTCATATTGGGAAAGATAAAGCCACGGTGAAGGAGCGGAGTTACTCTTACAGTTACTAACTAGGAGATTTAGATCTACGGTGAAACTACTCAGCCATGGTGAAGAACTGTGAAGAACAGGGCATACCCGCGAGCTCGCATGAGGAAACCCTAAAACAAGATATGTGAACGGGGAAGAAGAGGATGTACCTGAGGCAACGGGTGCGGAGAAGTGTTGGCGAATCTCTAGAACGACCAGGTTGATGCAGCGGCCGGACTTGACGAGGATGCAGAGCTCGACGAACGGTGGCGGAGCTCGAGCGCGAGTGGACGGAGGAAGAAAAAGAGGCGAGGGGGAAAAGAGATGCCCCTCTGCCCTATTTATAAGCCGAAGGGATAAAACGGCGGGCGCGGGAATCGAGGAGCCTAAAAAGTGGATATGGACGATACTGTCGCCTCGATCTTCGGAGCTTTAATGAATAAAAGATAAAAAATAGGTACAAGTATTAAATGTGCAGATGATACCACGGCGGTTTAAAGCAATCTGAGAAGATGACGTCATGCCGGTTTATGAAGCATTTTGAAGCTGCGGAAAGGAAAATTTATACAAGACGTTGAAGATTGACATGAACAAATTCAAATCAATCTGGGGCCTAATGTCAGGGATATTACTATTAGTTATAAACCGCCCAGGAGGGGCCGGTTTATGCCTGTGGAGATTGTTTCTACTGAAGCCCAGCCAGACGTGGAGCAAGACGCTTTAGTCCAAGAAGCTTAAGGCCCAAGAGGCATTAGGGCCCATGATTTGTAAACCGTCATATGATGTGTAACTTGTGATGTAAGATAGGAAGGATAGAGACCGAGCCGGACACGTTTATGGGCCGGCCTCAGGATCCTGTAAATCGGCCAAGCGTCACCTTTTATATAAAGGGACGACCCGGCGACGGTTCAGGGCAAAGAACAACAGCTCGATACACAGGCAAAGCGGATTCGCTCCCTGGTCATCAAAACCCTAGCGATATTACACCAAACTAGACGTAGGCTTTTACCTTCATCGAAGGGGCCGAACTAGTATAAAATCCTTTTGTCCTTGTCCGCTTTAACCCCTTTAAGCTAACCCGTAGAGATGGCCTCACGCCTAAGTCCTTTTGCTAGGACATTTGTCGTGACAAAACCATGACAGGTATAGAGAGTTGTGCTTTCTAACTTCATCCATCTCATGCTCATCAAAAGGAATCCACTAACAAGGTTGATCAGGTCTTGTTAACAAACTCTTTCTGAATAACATGAAACCGGAGAATTTTCAAATAACACTAGGTTACCTCAACGGGATATGCATGTCCCCAACAATAAGAATATCATATTTCTTCTTGACAGTAGGAAGAGGGAATTCAAAACCTCCAATAATAATCATTAAAAAAATTCCAATAGAATTGATACTGTGGACTTGAGGTTGTTTCCTCGGAAAATGTACCGTATGCTCATTACCATTAACATGAAAAGTGACATTGCCTTTGTTGCAATCAATAACAGCCCCTGTAGTATTCAAAAAGGGTCTACCAAGGATAATCGACATACTATCGTCCTCGGGAATATCAATAATAACAAAGTCCGTTAAAATAGTAACGTTTGCAACCACAACAGGCACATCCTCACAAATACCGACAGGTGTAGCAGTTGATTTATCGGCCATTTGCAAATATATTTTAGTAGGTGTCAACTTATTCAAATCAAGTCTATGATATAAAGTGAGAGTCATAACACTAACACCGGCTCCAAGATCACATAAAGCAGTTTTAACGTAATTCCTTTTAATGGAGCATGGTATAGTTGGTACTCCTGGATCTCCTAGTTTCTTTGTTATTCCACCTTTAAAAGTATAATTGGCAAGCATGGTGGAAATTTCAACTTCCGGTATCTTTATTTTATTTGTAACAACATCTTTCATATATTTAGCATAAGGATTTGTTTTAAGCACATCAGTCAAACGCATACATAAAAAGATAGGTCTAATCATTTCAGCAAAGCGCTCAAAATCCTCATCATCCTTTTTCTTGGATGGTTTAGGAGGAAAAGGCATGGGTTTCTGAACTCATGATTCTCTTTCTTTATCGTGATTTCTAGCAACGAAGTCTCTTTTATCATAACGTTGATTCTTTGATTGTGGGTTATCAAGATAAATAGAAGGTTCAATCTCTACATCATTGTTATTGCTAGGTTGAGCATCAACATGAACATCACCATTATCATTATCACTAGGTGCATGTTCATTACCAGATTGTGTTTCAGCATCAGAAATAGAAATATCATTGGGATTCTCAGGTGTGTCAATAACAGGTTCACTAGAGGCACGCAAAGTCCTATCATTTTTCTTTTTCTTCTTCTTAGAAGGACTAGGTGCATCAACATTAGTTCTCTGAGAATCTTGCTCAACTCTCTTAGGGTTGCCCTCAGGATACAAAGGTTCCTGAGTCATTCTACCCCCTCTAGTCATAACTCTAACAGCATTATCATTTTTATTACTATTTAATTATTTGAGCAAATCATTTTGTGCTTTAAGCACTTGTTCTACTAGAGTGGTAATCATAGAAGCATGTTTACTAATGAGTTTAAGTTCACCTTTAACTCTAGACATATAATCACATAAGTGTTCAATCATATAAGCATTATGTTTCAATTTTCTACCAACATAAGCATTGAAGTTTTCCTGTTTAACAATAAAATTATCAAACTCATCTAAGCATTGGCTAGCAGACTTATTACGAGGAATATCACCTTCATCAAATCTATAGAGAGAATTTACCTTTACTACCTGTGTCGGGTTATCAAGACCATGTATTTCTTCAATAGCTGGTAAATTCTTAACATCTTCAGCTTTAATACATTTTTCTTTCATAGATTACTTTGCCTCTTGCATATCTTCAGGACTAAGAAATAGAATACCCCTTTTCTTCGGAGTTGGCTTAGGAGTTGGTTCAGGAAGTGTACAATTATTTTCATTACTCAACATATTATTGAATAGCAATTCAGCTTGATCAACAGTTCTTTCCCTGAAAACACAACCAGCACAACTATCCAGGTGGTCTCTGGAAGCATCGGTTAGTCCATTATAAAAGATATCAAGTATTTCATTTTTCTTGAGAGGATGATCAGGCAAGGCATTAAGTAATCGAAGAAGCCTCCCCCAAGCTTGTGGGAGACTCTCTTTTTCAATTTGCACAAAATTATATATTTCCCTTAAGGCAGCTTGTTTCTTATGAGCGGAGAAATATTTAGCAGAGAAGTAATAAATCATGTCCTGGGGACTACGCGCACAACTAGGATCAAGGGAATTAAACCATGTTTTAGCATCACCCTTTAATGACAACGAAAATAACTTAAGGACATAGTAGTAATGAATGTTTTCCTCATGAGTGAATAGGGTGGCTATATCATTCAGTTTAGTAAGATGTGCCACAACAGTTTCAGATTCGTAGCCATAAAAAGGATCAGATTCAACCAAAGTAATTATCTTTCAGCTTAGCTAACAGTTTCTTAAGATCATATCTATCTTTGTAAGCTAAAAGATCTCTAGCAGTTTCTTCATCCATAACATAACCCTCAGGCACAACACGCGGTTCATATCTAGGGGTAGAATCTTCATCATCACTTTCATCAATATTATATGTTTCAATAATTTCATTCTCTCTAACCCTAGCAAGTTGTTCATCAAGAAATTCACCTAATGGCACAGTATTATCAAACATAGAAGTTGTTTCATCATAAGTATCATGCATAGCAGAAGTGGCATCATCAAGAACATGCGACATATCAGATTCAATAGCAGGTGTAGGTGTCGCAAGTTTACTCATAACGGAGGGTGAATCAAGTGCAGAGCTAGATGGCACTACCTTACCTCCCCTCGTAGTTGAGGAAAAATCTTGGTTTTTTCGTCTCTGAAGTTATTCATAGTGATCAACAGATATAAATCCCAAGTGACTCAAAGAATATAGCTATGATCCCCGGCAATGGCGCCAGAAAATAGTCTTGATAACCCACAAGTATAGGGGATCGCAACAGTTTTCGAGGGTAGAGTATTCGACCCAAATTTATTGATTCAACACAAGGGGAGCCAAAGAATATTCTCAAGTATTAGCAGTTGAGTTGTCAATTAAACCACACCTAGAAGACTTAATATCTGCAGCAAAGTATTTAGTAGCAAAGTAGTATGGAAGTAACGGTAACGGTGGCAAAAGTAACAGTAGCAGTTTTGTAGCAATCGTAATAGTGGCAGCGGAAAAGTAACTAAGCAAAGATCAATATGTGAAAATCTTGTAGGCATTGGATCAGTGATGGATAATTATGTCGGATGCGATTCCTCATGCAACAGTTATAACATAGGGTGACACATAACTAGCTCCAAGTCATCAATGTAATGTAGGCATGTATTCCGAATATAGTCATACGTGCTTATGGAAAAGAACTTGCATGACATCTTTTGTCCTACCCTCCCGTGACAGCGGGGTCCTGTTGGAAACTAAGGGATATTAAGGCCTCCTTTCAATAGAGAACCGGACCAAAGCATTAACACTTAGTGAATACATGAACTCCTCAAACTACGGTCATCACCAGGAGTGGTCCCGATTATTGTCACTTCGGGGTTGCCGGATCATAACACATAGTAGGTGACTATTGACTTGCAAGATAGGATCAAGAACTCACATATATTCATGAAACATAATAGGTTCAGATCTGAAATCATGTCACTCGGGCCCTAGTGACAAGCATTAAACATAGCAAAGTCATAGCAACATCAATCTTAAACATAATGGATACTAGGGATCAAACCCTAACAAAACTAACTCGATTACATGATAAATCTCATCCAACCCGTCACCGTCCAGCAAGCCTACGATGGAATTACTCACGCACGGCGGTGAGCATCATGAAATTGGTGATGGAGGATGGTTGATGATGACGATGGCGACGGATTCCCCTCTTCGGAGCCCCGAACGGACTCCAAATCAGCCCTCCCGGGAGAGATTAGGGTGTGGCGGCGGCTCTGTATCGTAAAACGCGGTGAATCATTCTCTCTTTTTTTTCTCCCCGAACGTGAATATATGGAGTTGGAGTTGAGGTCAGTGGAGCCTCAGGGAGCCCACGAGGCAGGGGGCGCGCCCTGGGGGGTAGGCGCGCCCCCCACCCTCGTGGACAGGGTGTGGGCCCCCTGGTGTTGATTCTTTCGCCAGTAATTTTTATAAATTCCAAAACGTGTCTCCGTGGATTTTCAGGTCATTAAGAGAACTTTTATTTCTACACAAAAATAACACCGTGGCAGTTCTGCTGAAAACAGCGTCAGTCTGGGTTAGTTCCATTCAAATCATGCAAGTTAGAGTCCAAAACAAGGGCAAAAATGCTTGGAAAAGTAGATACGTTGGAGACGTATCACTAGCTAAGTGGATTTTTTATGCCCTTTAAAATCATTCCACAAATAGTTTGCCATTTGGGAATTGATCAAGTCAATGGACCACTTAGGGAATTTGAAAAGGGAGAAGAAGTAAATGGGAATGCTAGGTAAACACGATTTGATCAGTATAATCTATCTTTATAAGATAAAAGTTTCCTCTCCATCCAGCTATCCTCTATAGGATCTTATCAAGCAAAGGTTGGAGATCTTATACGGACAGCTTGTCATGATGCAGAAGTACTCTTAAGTATTTAATTGAACAAGCACCCACATGCCATCCACAAATACTAGCTATACTATCAATTTCATGTGATTCCATGTTCAAGGAAATCATCTCACTTTTGTCATAATTAATTATCATTTGTGCACTAGTACAAAGTAAGTAAGTATCCACTTGAGGTTGACTGCCAGTCCAGGGTCATTATCTACGAATATTACTGTACCATGAGCATATTAGAGGCTAATAATCCCTCCAGTACACACAGCATGACATAGACCCATAATCAACCCTGAATTAGTCGCCTTAGATAACATCCTAGCCAATACATCCACCACCAGGTTGAGGAGCAAGGGAGAAAGAGGGTCCGTCTGGCTCAATCCCTTATTAACATGAAAGAAGTCAGTTTTAGTATTATTCAGCTAACTCTTACGGATCTAACTCATCCACAAGCCTCTTTCTTGTAACAAATCATCTAAGAAATTTAAGCTAACCCTATCAAAAGCTTTCTCATAGTCTAGCTTAAGTACCACACCCTCATCATGTGACCTAGGTAGAGAATGAATGGCTTCATGGGCGGGTGGGGGGGTAGGGGGACGCCATCATGGCGTTTTATATTTCGTGCTCAAAAAGAGATGCATCGTTTGTTAAGATATCAGCAAGAAAGTCAGGAGGTACCCGATTCCATGCAATGGATCCATCACGCTCCGATCTACTAGCTAGAGCATCAGCAGCCATATTGGCTTCTCTAGAATAGTGTTTAAAAGTAATAGAAGGAAATATATTGACTTAAAAAAAGCATTCTTCTTATAAGGTTGTTGCCGTTCCCAGAGAGTTTCCCCCACTAATCATTATATCGATCACGTCCATGCAATCTGCCTCGGCAAATAGATTTTTACACACAATCGAGTTGGCCAGAATCAAGCTATCTTTATGAGCTCGTGCCTCCGCTGTTGTTGCGTCTTCTACAAACTGGAGGTCGTTACTAGACGCCGCTAGGAAGAAGCCTTGCGCATCCCGAAGAATGGCTCACGTGCCACCGGTAAAAAGAACATACATCTTCATCTTGAAAAGTGTGCTAACTGCCCATCAACCCGTTCAGCACAAGCTATTGCCACCCTTGCAAAAAACTTCTTTACGTCCAGAAAGCAAAGTCCACGCATCCAGAGGCATGGCTAGGAGAAACCTAGGGAAGGTTATGTCAAGCTCAACGTCAACACGGTGTTCAACAACGATAATGGGGATGGTAGGTTGGTCTAGAGACAAGCTTGTCCATGATCAAAGCAAGCATACTAGTAGTTAGTACTCCCTCGGTCCCGATTATATCCATTCCTGCGACAAGTAATTCAGGACGAAGGGAGTACTTTAGTAAAGATTTTAAAATCATAGTTAAGAAAATTAATTGGCTTGAATTTTTCATAATAGTATCATCAACTTCCTTAGGGACAAGGGTAGGCACGGAAAAGTTTAACCTTGAAATGTTTAGGGTCCCTACATGAAAATCCTTCAAACATGTCCGTAGAATAGGAAGGGGGGCCCATCATGGCCAAGGGCTCCATCAGCATACGAGTCAAAGATGGCATGCTTAACCACATTTTCAGTAAAGGAGCCCCATAGCTTTCTATTGTCATCAACAAAGAGGTCAGATCCTTGGAACAGACTAGGGCTGAGCTTGGGTTGTCGTTTTGAAGCGCTTTACACCCGTAAAAATTTGCCCCCTGTAAAAATTACACGGATTTGAGCCGCCTCCTTGGATGGTCGTTTTCCAGACGTAATGTTTACGCTCGTATCCCACGATACACCCGTATCCAGCTTGTAGAAAATAGACCCCGTCTGCAGGATGGACAGGCGACCCATGCGGTTCATGTCGTGGGAGGTGACCCACGACGACGGGCAGACAGATGGCTGGCGCGCGGCGGTGGTTGAGGCAGAGGAGTGGGAATATGGCTAGGAGGAGGAGAAGCAGCAAGTAGAGAGGAAGCGACTCCATGACACGTCCCGGATGGACGGGGAAAAAGACAAGTGCAGCTCGGTCGCATAGGCTCTGGTTTTAGTCTTGGACTCCCTCGTCCATGGCGTTGGACTTGTGATCTGTTTGAATACACTCGTATTACAACCGAGCCAAGCGCATGTTACAACCGGAATTTGCTGGAGGTGAGTAATATACTCTTTACAACCGGAATTTGCTGGAGGTGAGTAATATACAGGTGTAAAACGTGACAGGGGTGGCAGAAAAACAACATTCCAATCGGGGCCAGGATAAACCGATGATAAAATATGCTGACCGCGGGGAAAACGTTAACAGAGGCTTGCAGATCTAATGTACAAATCCAGATACAGGAGCATTATTTTATGATGCGCCAACTCTCACAAGAACTCACGTGACAATTAAAATTCAGCTGTGCGCACTTCATAGATCACTAGTCACAAACCATTCATACATCATACCTGTCTGAAATTATAACTGGGCACAATGGGGAGAAAACTTTCAAGTCCTTTGCCACACACACACATTTTCATTTGTCGACAAAAACAATATCAGTAAAGAATACAACAATAATGTATCTGTGTCCACAATAGTACAGGAGCCGCAGCCAAAATCAACCCATCCATATCTGCAAACAGTTACACGTCGGACGTCTCCTCGTACAAAGGAAAACGGCATTGAGGGCAAGCCATGCATCTGCCGGAAAAAAAACAAGCCCGTGCAGCCAAACTGTGAGAAGGACTACTCGCAAACTGGTGATCAAACCTGACAACCGAGTCCGAAATGGCATCAACCAGTCAACTCACCAAGTCCTGAGCTACTGCGGTGTCTTCTTTGAACTCCTTGCTCAGTTCCAACATTACAGGAGACCACAGAAGAGAAACCTCTCGAGAAATGCGGTCAAGCTCCTGTAAATTGACTGAGCAGGCAAAAGGCCGGAGTCAATGAGCGATGACCAGCTATCTGGATGATTTCTTACGGCTAAGGATCTCCTGCTCTTTGAGGCGCTGCTGAAACCGTGACAAACGTGCTTGGAGGCTGACCAAGCCTGCAGCCTTGCGTGACAGAAGAAAGCTCAATTGTGTCACATAGTCGTCAATAAGGCTACCTGGTTGGTCAACTTCTGCCAAGAGGTTCATCTCCTGAGAAAATATTTTAAAAATGTGCACTTAGTTTATAGCAGCATGACACAAATTAATGGTATTGTAAATTACCAATATACTCAACCAGCAGATATTCGAAAATGGAACATAAGTGTACAAAGTTGGAAATGTTTTTGCATGTATAAGCACAACATTTGACTTATGCTTTCGAGTATGAGTATCCACATAATCTGGATAAGGGAGCACCAACACTGAACTGAATGAAATGGGTAAGTTCCATGTACACAAGAGAAAGTAGTTGCACAAGTACTGAAACGGTTATTTGCAAACAGAACAGCTAGTATCAGCAAGCTAATGCACTTAATACTACCCGAGTATGACAAAAGATAACAGAAGTTCTCAAACATTAAACGATTGTCAGAAGATCAAGACAACCTACACTCAACTTCAGAAGTTCAGATCAACCCAAGGTGGTCGTAAGCAGGTGAGTATTGATTACAAGGTATGACACTCATACTGTAAGATTTAATATATTTTTAAAGCCCTGAAGGACTACTCGAGTTTATTTTCTTTTTCAACAAGGGGCTAACATTAGAGCTAATAGAACTAGTTCTCTCTAGAATGATTGGAATTGCAAGTGCTCCATATGGCACCATCTTTACCATAGGAGCATGAACCATACAATAGAACCATAAATGGCAGAACCTCTGGACAACATAATTTAGCAAGGATACTCGGCACAAGAATTGGAACTTACTTCCCGCACGATCTCCATGGTATTCTCGATTTCCTTCCTGTGAGCTGCAATGAGGGCCTCCTCTTCCTAATATACAAAATACAGATTTATACCACAAATTCCATTTCAGGATAAATAAGACAGAAATACCAGCAAAATATTGTTTACCTCAAGAATTGCATCTATCTCCACATCATCACATGAACTTTCTTTTTCAGATTGCCTTGACGAAACCTGAGAAGCTGAAGCAGATGTTGGTCGTGGCTGCTGTTGCAACTGCCTTACCTGCTGCACCTTATATCCAGGCCGACCTAACTCGTTTCCACTATCCTTTTTAGTGTAGTTGCTCTGCTTTTCAGATTTGTCTTCCCTTATGGCCTTCCTCCGGGGAGGTGAAACTCTGGTAACCTTTTCCTCCTCTTGTGCATTTGCTGAATTCTGGATTATCTGTGCTTTACTGTTGTAACCAGTTCGGCCAGAACTAAAATCAACCCTCTCCCTATCATACAAACCAGATGCACCGTTTTCTTCTTTTCCTCTATTAGAATAACTTGGAATCATACTAAAGTTATTCCTGTCAGACTCCATCGAAGAGTTGGAGGTAAAATTTTCAGGGCCTCTCCTAGATATATCGACAGATCTCTTCTCCTGGATCTGGTTGGGTACTTCTTCAGCCTCAACAGATAAAGGATAGGATGGAGCAGATGAAGACTCCCTCATGGAAGGAATAGTTGGTGCAGTAGACTGTTCCTTTCTTGTGTTGCCACCCTTTGAAAGACTTTTAACCCTGTCAATTGATCAGCAAATCTACTGAATTAATAACCTGAAGCAGTCTAAAATGATGATTTAGCACATGAGAATTGGACTTTACGAAGTAGGTTTCATGCTATTACCTATCGGCATATCTCAACGTATTTAATGTGTGTTCACATGAACCTGCATTGGGCGAAATGCAAGAAATCATCACCGTCCTTGAGTTGCCAACAAATGAGTCACGGAGAACCTCTGTGAGCTTGCTTCCTCTGAAAGGAATGTGTATCTGATCATTGTCAAGGGCCCGGATACATTCCTTCAGAGCAAGGAGGCTCTTGTTTATCTCTGCGCCTTCAATTCTGATATGATAATAAACAGATACATGTCAATAAATTATTTAACTGTACCAGGTTAATGTTTGGAAATGTAATGGGCAAATGAATCTGGGGGCAAAATTAAAACCTTGTTTGCCTATCATTGTCTGTTGTATCAGCACCACGTTCGCTTCCAGCAAGATCAATAAAAGATATTTTTCCCACTGCCTTTGTGTTTTTAGCTTCATTAGCATCCCTGTCC
Source organism: Secale cereale (assembly GCA_902687465.1). Lineage (NCBI taxonomy): Eukaryota > Viridiplantae > Streptophyta > Magnoliopsida > Poales > Poaceae > Secale > Secale cereale. The sequence continues at coordinate 119,947,194 of LR738709.1, read as the reverse complement.
CTTTGTCTCCTAGTTTCAGTTACTATAATATGCTTCTTCACAACCAGTTGCAGAATGGCATGTGACCTTGATGACTCTTCATTGGCCCCTGTTGACCCTGTGCTCCTTGCTGCATTTCCCCTCTCAATATATTCCCTGACAATCTGGACATCAGAAACCTCAAACTCCTGCAGACCAACTATGCAAACTTGTTTCTTGCCATCTTCCCTCATCAGCAAGTGTCTACAAAAGAAAAGAAAAATGTGAGAAATTTCAGTTTAACTAAATCCTTCAGAAGTATTGTCCCGATCACAAAATGCAAGTCCAAGCCAGACGTACACAGAGCAGCAGTAAATTTCATATTATAAATGTTCCAAACTTCAAACAGAAATGTGGCTCTGAGGTTCAATTTTTATACCAAAAGGTACTGCCATTATTTCAGAAGTAGAAAATAAACATAGAACACAACAAATGAAACTTCAAAAAAAAAACACTACCCAACATTTTGACTAAGCATTCTTAAATATGGATTTTTCAATGAAATGTTTAATGTGTATGTGCATGCATCCATCACCAGACCCAGGGAAAAAAAGTACTCCCTCCGTCCCAAAATAAGTGACTCAACTTTGTACTAACTTTAGTACAAAGTTGAGTCACTTATTTTAGGACGGAGGGAGTAATAAGCAAGTGCACAACAACCAACCTTCTGTCTGATAGAAGATCATAGAGTTTCCCGCCGTATATCTCAAAGTAGCTGAGCCACAGCTTAAAATTTTGATTCCGGTAGACAGGTTGATGCAAAAGACGAATCATGTCTTGAGCAGCTCTCAGAGGCAAAGGTTGCATTGTGTATGTCTTGCCACTACCTGCTCATGAACAGGAATGATTAAGAACATCATAAGGGGAGCTAGTTTACAATCTAGACAGCTAAATTCGGAAAATGAATAAGCGTTTAGTTTCCTTTCAGTTAATCACATCAGAGCTACAATACAGAAGTCAAACAAAAGGGAAAATGGTAGACGGTGAACTATTTCAGAAGTTTCGGATCCCCAGTTCTCAACACTAAAATTATTTGCACAAGAATTGTGCACTTTTGCATGAGCCTACTGAAATTGACAAAAGATTATAAAAACAGTCCCGGCTGACCTTAATATGATTTCAGCGTTTGTAAGAGAAACAATACTTTACACACTATATTGAAATCACAGAAACCATGACTCTTTGTGCTTAAAGAAATGCAAGATGTGTGTATAGCTTTCGGCAAAAAACATTGTTGCCCAACCTGTTTGTCCATAAGCAAAACATGTTGCTTTTGTTCTCTGGAATATTATTGGTATAATTGGTTCCACTGTCTCGCGATACACCTGTCCAGAGAATCCAAAAGGTAAATCAATTTACTGAAAATGTAGTGTGCACTACATTGACTATGATGGAGAAAATGAATGCATTGTATACAAAATGATGGTACAGCTATGTAAACTGGAAACTGGTAGTCCCAAATTCAGCACCAGCTTATTGCCATCCTGGAGTTGGATGGATGATGAAGATGCATAACTGCGGAGTAACACAGTAGTCAACCATGCTCTGTACAAATTTGCTCAAAAAAACTCAAGCAGAGCTGCAGCTGCCAAATAAGTGGGCATGCAAGTACTAGTGTGGTGGGCCAAGGCACACAAATAATAGCAATGGGAATGAACAGAATGTTGTACAGTCAAGACACATTGGTTGGTGAGCAAGTGATTTGAGCAGAGTTAAAGAACAATACTTGGGAATCAAGCAGACACGATGAAAAGGAACTGAGCATAGAGGTAAGGGCATATAGGCTAATAAACTTATGTCAACAGCCATGCACATATTGCTACTTCAGCAATCAAATATGGGGATTGAACGGTCTCTAATATTAGGGCTGCTTTGGTCATATCTTACATTCTATCAGCAAAAAAAATCCAATGTCTTAGTTATAAATGACATGGTAATTCGTATTCGCAGGCTGACAGCCTCGCAGCACTTTCCTCATATAACCAAGTTCAGGAGTGTACTGGGACTGGAGCAGCTTCGGCAGCTGCCCCACACGAATTTTCAAATGTCATATGTTTTTTTTCAACAACTATCAAACCATCATGTGTTCAAGAAACCATCATGTGCCAAGCCAACTTGTCACCAATTTCTAGTTCTATCCCAAGTTCAAAACAGTAGAAGCAAAAACTGAATTTGATGGAGCAATTTATATAACATGCAGTTCTTAATGCCATAGAAAGAAAAAAAATAGAATAATTATACTACGAAATGTTCAAACAAGAGAAATAGTAATACCTCATCATTAGAAACATCCTCATCCAGGACAGCGTCAAAACAAAATTCATGTTGTTCCACATAAGCTGTCAAGTCCACCTTCCAGTAGAAATAAGGTGTTAATGTACATAAAAGGAAGACCATGAAACCAATCCCCAAAAGCACTTCAATTCTTGGAAGTTTCTAGTCATTTTTATTTATGGCCATTCCAACAAGGAATTAAACACTACGTTGCAGAAACAAATATAAACACAGCAGATAAACATGAACTAATAGGATTTCAGTTAATTGTGATATTTTATTACAACCATCTTCTGAATAACCATTTTTAAGCACCCTGAGTCCGGAATTTTGGTTCAATTCCATCTTTCTGAAGAATTTGCCACTTTGAAGCAGTAAAGTACATCCAACATGCCAGTTACTCACAGAAAATATAATGAGGTGTTTAAGTCACTATTACAGTAGAACTTGCGACATAACTGAAAGTCTGAAACAAAGTTAGGCCTCCTTTGGTTCATAGGATAGGAATTTCATAGGAATAGGAAAAACATAGGAAGTGAGATGACATGCATCTCAATTCCTATAGAGAAAGACTTGGGCCTCCTTTGGTTATAGGATAAGAATTTTATAGGAATAGGAAAATCATAGGAAGTGAGATGACATGCATCTCAATTCCTATAGAGAAAGAGATGCCATTTGGTGCATAGGATAGGAATTTTTCCATTGAGTCTAGGCTAAATTTTTTTCCCTCCAAAATGTGAAGGATTGATTCCTATCCTACATAGGAATAGGAATCCATTCCTATAAACCAAAGGGCTTCAAAGGAATTTTTCCTTTGCAAATCCTATCCTATAGAGTTCCTACAAAATTCCTACAAACCAAAGGAGGCTTTGACATTTGATGCATGGGATAGGAATTTTTCCAATGAGTCTAGGCTAATGTTTTTCTCCTTTGAAATGTGAAGGATTGGTTCCTATGATGCTATCCTACATAGGAATAGGAATCAATTCCTACGGCTCCATAGGAATATTTCCTTTGAAAATCCTATCCTATGAAATTCCTACAGGATTCCTACAAACCAAAGGAGGCCTTGACTTTACCTGCCCATTGCAAAGAATAAACAGGTGATGTTATCATAAATGCATGCTAGCATCATTGGAAAGCAAAAGAACTATCTGGTAGCTATGTTGTAGTGGGTATGAAGAAGGGTTATCAGTTTGGCACTTCCAGATTCAAGTAAAAAGGTGAAATAGGACCTTCAGCAAATGAGTAGGATTTGTAAATTTACATGAGCATGCTAATCCCTCTTGTGTTCATATGCCAGCCATCTAATGCGTTACAGACATTCAAAATGTAAAATAAATTGATTTTTATAGAGTGAACTATTAACGGTTAAATAAAAAATCAAAATAATAATAATGCAGGCATAATAAAACTTCCTGAAGACAAACAGTGCATACCTTCAGCTTAGGTTCATAAACTGTCAAAGAAGATGAATCATGCACAGCTACAGCATCATCTTCCTTTCGAGATAACTCTTTTCTGTTCAGGGGTCTCTTTCTTACCTGAATATATTGTTAGACTAAGTCAGGTATATCTCTTTAGTGTTGACAAGTCACAAACAACAACCTGAAGAGATTATCATACCACAACTTTGATCTTCGCAACATTATTTTCTCTAGTACTGATCTCCTTCTCACTCGTCACTGCAATATAGTTATCTGCTGGACCTAGCTGGCTTCCTGTTATCATATCATCCTCATCGTCATCAATTTCCTTTGGCATAAAGGGTGAAGGCTCAAATGGTTCTGAATCTACATCCTGCCAAAAGGAAACACAGTAAGCTGTGGACTGCATGAAGACATTTCCAACCCATGAATCAACATAAAGTATGAACTGCCATTAACTCACGAATGTTAACTAAGATAGCAAACGGGCACTTTGCAGAGAAGACTTGGAGACATACCTCAGAAAGAAGTCCAGTGTCATCCATAGCATGAAGATCCAGAAGACCAGCTCCAAGTTCACCCCTAAGTTCAGGTGAATACAGACCCTCTGCGGAAGTCCCACTGCCAAATTTCTGAGCATTTGGTGTATAGGGCTCAGAGACTGATAGAGGCAAAGATTCTCCATTGACATTCAAGTTCCTCAGCAGCATATATAGCCTTTGTTTCTCTTCAACTGACTGTGGTCCATAGCCCTATCAATAACAAAATGTAAGGCTTGCAGTCGCACATGTTGACAGCATTAAGCATTTTGCATTGGTGAAGACTATCAATAGGAATACTATAATTATTAAAGGTCCTCGTGGCATGCAATACTTGGAAGTAAACTGTTGTAGTTGAAAAAAAGAAGATTTCATCACGCATGACTAGCAACGATTAATTGATGCCAGAGTCAGGGCACTTAAAGAATACTGATCAGGCTCAAAGTCACTTCCTAATTTAAATATGGCATCCATCTGCATAAAAACGAAACATATGTCCCTCATGTTTAGCTTAGCTCCCTAGGAACCTAAACTACCACACGGATCAAACGGAAGTCCGAGAAGGACATAATGCAGCTAGGTTAGTGCAAAAGATGGCATCTACAGTCTGAATTCGAGACAAAAAAAATGTGGTTCCTCATCCAACCAACATCAGACAACAGTTCAACAATTGTCTATAAACAACTTTTCTCAGATTATTCTACATTTCTACAAATAGGAGCATGAACTTCAAACACACTATGTAAGAGATGCATGTCAGCATATGACATGTCACCATCATCAAGAACAAAAAATTAATAGCCCATTTCAAGTATGCACACCTCTACCGCAAATTTGTGTAAATTTTAAGCACTTCAAACCCATAGAATATTGGAAATGAAGTAAGCTGTGTTCCTATCCAGTATAATGTTAGTAAGAGATGTCAGCTCCCTTTTTGATTGGGTTCACGCCAGTTTGCCCCTGAATCAATCCACACTCCCTCCCCAGGTGCATACTGGCCCTCCATCAAACAGATGGAACTTGATGAGCACCATTCCCAGCGTATCGATCTTGTGAACCACTTTCGTGGGTATACTCTTACTGCACTGATCGGATAATGCAGCTTAAGATATCACAAGCCAGTAGCCGATACATCTAAATAAATTCTACCAGAAACCAAGTGAATCCAATCTATTCGGCGCAACCCTTGAATCACAAGGTTTGGTCGACCAATTTCTACATGCAATCGGGAAGACACGGTACAACACTGGAACGCACCAGACGGCGTCTTCCCAATCCGGCAACCGAAGAACTAGGTTAGATCAAACATTTCGACCGAGAAACCTCACCTGCATGAGCAGACTAGGCAGCATGCCTGCTCCTCCGGCGCCGCCTCCAAGGCCCCCCACGCCGGCGCCGCGCTGGTCCCCGGCGGGGCCCGCCGACGAGGCCGCGAGGTGCTGCAGCCCCGCGGACTGCAGCCACCGCGCCATGACGGCGTCGCTCGAGTCCCCCATGTCGGCAGCCTGCGCGGACGCCCCTCCGGCACCCGCGGCGGCGGCGGCGGACCCCGCGCCGCCGCCGGCGAGGCGCTGCGACCTCCGCTGCGGCGCCAACTTGGCGGCTGGGTGCGGCGGGATCGGATCGCGCGAGTCCCGCGGCGGCGCGGCGATCCGGCGGGGTAGGGTCCCAGATCTGTGGGGGCTCGGGAAATGCGGGGCGGCGGATTTGAGGGCGAATTGGGGGAAGAGAGGAGAGGGGGGAAGCTGGCTGGCTACCTGGCAGCCCTCCTTCGCTTTTTTATTTCCTTTTCTCTCCCTTCTTTTTTTTCGAGGGGGAGAGACAGTGTTAAAAAGAGGGAAGAGGTGGCTGGGAAATGGAGCCTTGTGCAGTTTAAAAAAGAAAAGGAGATTTTTTTTTTCATTTGGCAAGCAAGAGAAGTAAATTTACTTTTCTTTGCTTGGTCAAGGAATTTGAAAAGAAAAAAAGCTCTAATGTATAAAAATTTGTATGATAATGATATGTGCGTCTTGGAGAGAGGATGGCCGGCTATGTTTTATGTTATAGACCAAAGTGTCATTAGCAGTTGGTGATTAGCATGATAGCAAGGTCGATTGTGATGGTAACACCTAGCACCTTGTAGTGAGTGGGACTCGAGAGCCGAACAACTCTACAATGCACAAAATTGCAAACCGTGTTAACGATTTATTTTGCGAAAATGCAGTTGTGAAGATATCAAAAGGCACATTCCAAAAGTTAATAAACAAAGTTGTATGATTAAATGGTAGAATGTTACTTTCATAGACCAAAATGTATATTGTCCAGCTTATCACTGAATCTATTGAGAGCAAAAGATAAGCAATACTTCGGATCTGAGGCTACCTTCGGAAATAATGCTACATAGTATTCGAATAATGGTACGAAGTACCTTCGAACACGATGACGCATAGTATGAAAAAAATGCTACGGAGCATCATCGTTGTCTCGACACTAACTGAGGTTTTATAACATAGCATGAAACATTTTTTAGAGGAAACATCACTCGCATTTCATTATACCTGGCTAATGTCAAGGAATACAGACTCAAATAAGAAATAAGAAAAACATTGTAGTTCTCGAAGTCTTGTAGCTCCATCTTCTTAGCCAAATAAGAAAAACATTGTTGACCGCACCGTTAGACAAACTGTCATCATAAAGGAGCAAGTGCAAAGACCGCACCTGGCTCTTCAGTTGATGTAGAAATGTTCGCAATATATTTCAATAAGATTTGGTTATATGGACATGAATATTTAGATTAATAATGTACAAACTAGGGCTAAAATACATATTTATATTCTATAATTATTGAATATGAGTGTCATAGCACAATTAAAATATTTGAGCATTTTTAATTCATAATTACATGTTGTGGTGGACCTTTTCCCATGCATGGTTGCATGTTGAGGTGACATGGTTGCAAGTGTGAGATAAATATGTTAGTGGAATTATGTACTTAATTATATACTACTCCCGTCGTTTACAAATATTTTGTGTTCTAACTTTGTCTGAATCGGATGTATATAGACACGTTTTTATGTGTCTGTTCACCCATTCAGTATGTATGTAGTTCATATGGAAATATCCAAAGCATCTTATTTTTATGAACGGATGGAGTAGAAGATGCCTCGTGTGTTGCGGTGCAAAATTTAGAAAGTTCATATGATGGGAGTGGGTATGTGGGAAAAAACAAGGATCTCAATATTAACATTAGGACCTCAAAATTCATGTTGAGCTGTTTTCTACTTGCCTCGGGTTGAGTACATAAAATAGTGTAGTTTCCAACTGTAGCAAATAGAAACTACCTAAGCACAAGTATCAATAGCATATGTGGAATACACAAAATTACATTTCCAATGTAAGATAGCAAACATATATCATCATGTTTACACACCTTTTAAGTGCATAAATGACTTACGAGGCTCCAATGTAGAAACTTTAGCCAAACAACAACAAAAAAAATCTAGTATGCCAATTGAGGATACATAAAGGGTGGATGTAGAGTTACCGGCCTCTAGTTGCAAGTCAATCAGGAAAAAAAAAGATACCCCTTGATAATCCATGGAAGTATGCACCCGGTACATTAGAATAAGAAAATGTTATGTTATGCAATGCTCAAAAAAATACAGGACAATATGAGTGTTAGAATAGTACACAGTTTTGGCCTTTACACCATATGTAGTTGCATACAACAAAATCAATAAGTATTGGATTAGCAATCCCCTAAGGCGTCGAACATAGTTTCCAAAAATAAGATTAGACTGGTCTTGTTTTGGCATAACTCCAGAACTCACTCATATGAGTAATGTAACATGGGTACATGTCAGGTAGATCTAGACAAACTATTAGTATCAAGCTATTAGCTGGTTGAAGCAGCACAAGGTTGTGGAGGAGCAACTTCACATTGCTGCTACAAAGTGTACATCACAGGTGTTGAAGGAACAACTTCAACATGATGCGCTAGATATCGCTCTAGAGGCGAATGTAGGCCGATGGGGCAGCAAGAGTTCAATCCAGAACTCCTAGGACACAAGATCTACTCCAAGATCTTAGATAAGAACAACAAGTTCTATTATAGGTAGTCGGTACATAGTCTGCATGCAAGGTAGAGGTGAGGACCTCTATTTATAAGGTGTTGGGAAGCCTTCACATACTTCTACTTATAGCTAGAACACTCTAGGAAACATTATTTAGGATTCATCTCTCTACTCACAACTACGTATAACTAGAGAACTCTAGAAACAGCGGGTTGGGTAAAGAAAACAAAATAAATACTACACTAGAGTGGAAGCATCTAGAAGTAGCCAAACAGATCTGGCATGTGTTTTCTTTCTTCTCATCTAGTGTTCCTCATCATTCTTCCCTGGTTGTTTGGGGCCTGTTTCATTTTATGACCAGGAGCGCCATGCCAAATCGCGGGCGCAGCGGTCGATTCGGTCGCCCCAGTTTCGCCAATGTGTTGGCGTAGAAACAGAAGAGGAAAAGATGGGGTGTGCTGGCGAGCCAAAAGATTGGATCCCATCCAAACGAGCTGCGCTTTCTCGGTCAACGCCAAAATATTGGCTGGGCGGACGGGGGCTCCAATCCAAACAGCCTCTTGGAACTCGCCCTCGAGTTATCTTCATAGAGCGCTTCTTATGGATGGTAGAGAGTCAATTCCGCAACATTGAAAGTGTTGGAGATACCCATGTCAGTTGGAAGACATATCACATAAGCATTATCATTTATCTTCCTCACGATAGAGAAGGGCCCATACCTTCGCTGCCTAAGTTTCCCTTTAACACCTAAAGGCAACCTCTCTTTTCGGAGGTAGACCATCACCTTATCACCGACTTGGAATGATTTTGGCCTCCTTTTGCAATCAGCAAGTTGTTTATATTTCTGACTGTGTGCTTCCAAAGCGCCGCGAATCTCTTCAAATAACTCGGTGTAATTATGAGCAAAGGACAATGCTGATTTTGAGTTTCCCCTTGATGGTAGCTTCACCAGGTCCACCACATGTGTTGGAACTTTAGTGTAGACAATGGAAAAAGAGATCCTTCCCGTGGATCTATGCTTGGAGTTATTGCAGGAGAACTCTGCAAGAGATAAAGCCAAATCCCATTGCCCCTTTATTTCTCCACAACTGCAATGGATCGGATTACCCAAAAACTTGTTCACCACTTTTGTTTGTCCATCTATTTGTGGATGAGCACTACTAGAAAATTTCAATTCAGTGTTGAATTGATTCCACAAAGTGAGCCAAAATGCAGCAAGAAACTTGCTACCACGGTCTGAGACGATAGACATTGGAACTCCATGAACCCTTACCACTTCTCGAAAGAATAGGCTTGCCACATGATGAGCATCCATTGTCTTGCGTCATGGGATGAAATGAGCCATCTTAGAGAATCTGTCCACGACCACAAACACAACATCACTCCCTCATCTTGTTCTTAGCAAGCCCAAGACGAAGTCCATAGAGATGTCCTCCCATGGAGCGACAGGAACATGCAAAGGCATGTATAACCCTGTGTTCTGGACTTGGCTTTGCAGGTTTGACATATAGGGGGGCATTGCTGAACAAACTTTCCAGCATCTCTCTTTAGTTGTGGCCTAAAGTAGCGAGCTTCTAGGTTAGCGATAGTCTTGTCCCGTCCAACATGGCCACTAAGATCACTTGAATGGAGTTCTCTAATTAGTGAGTCACACAGAGAACTCCTTGGGATGCACAAACAATCATTTTTGAAGAGATAGCCATCATGCACCAAATAGTCATCACGTAATAGCTGGCCCGTGATGTGCTTTACCCAAACATGGCCAAAGTCTTCATCAGTCTCATACAACTCCTTTATTTGATCCATGTCTGGAAGTTCAACCTCAAAAGAAGTCAAGAGCATGCACGACGACTCAAAACATCAGCCACTCGATTAGTTGTTCCAGACTTATGCATGATGAGATAGTTAAACCTCTACAGATATGCTGGCCATCTTGCTAGTATGCGATTAACATGCTTTTGATTTCTCAAATGCTTCAAGGATTGATGGTCACTATAAATAATGAACTCTTTAGGAAGTAAGTAGACTTCCCAAGTTTTCAAAGCTCTGAAAACATCATACAATTATTGCTGATAGGTACTCCATTTCTGTCTAGCTTCGCTTAACTTCTCACTAAAGAAAGCAATGGGCTTCCTTTCATGAGATAGAACATCTACAATGCCTACTACACTTGCATCACACTCCAATTCAAAAGTCTTGTTGAAATCAGGTAGCACCAAGACAGGAGCTTGTGAGAGTTTTTGCTTGATCTCATTGAAACTAGCTTCAGCCGCTTCTGTCCATTGGAACTTTCCTTTCTTCAAGCACTCGGTAATTGGTGCCATGATAGTGCTGAAATTCTTCACAAATCGTCTATAGAAAGTTGCAAGGCCATGAAAACTTCTTACCTCATAAATGGTCTTCGGAGTTGGCCATTCTTGGATTGCTTCAACCTTAGAATCGTCAACACGAATACCGTCACATGTTGATGAATCCTAGGAAGAGAAGTTGTGTTTTTAGGAAAACACATTTCTTTAAGTTGACGTAGAGCTCATCAAGTGTTCATCCCCATCCTTGCTATAGATCAAGATGTCAACGAAATAGACCACAACAAAGGGGGATAAGAAGGGTCGAAGGACTTGATTCATCAAGTGCATAAAGGTACTTGGTGCATTTGAGAGTCAAAATGGCATGACTAGCCATTCAAACAACCCCTCCTTTGTCTTGAAGGCGGTTTTCCATCCCCGGGTCTGATATGGATTTGATGATATCCACTTCTTAAATCTAGCTTTGTGAACACTCTTGCTCCACTAAGTTGATCCAACATATCATACAAAAGGGGTATCGGGAATCTATACCTTATGGTGATCTTGTTAATGGCTCTATTGTCTGTACACATGCGGCTCTATTGTCTGTACACATGCGCCAAGATCCACCTTTCTTTGGCACGAGTAGGGCTGGTACAACACATGGGCTAATACTTTCTCGGATGTGCCCCTTTTGCAGCAATTCCTCTACTTTCTCCTTCAATATATCATGCTCCTTTGGGCTCATTCGATAGTGTGGAAGATCAGGAAGACTTGATCCCGAATAAGTTAATTCTATGTCGAATTCCTCTCATTGGTGGTAGGCCTTGTGGCTCTCCAAGTATGTTCTGAAATTCTGCCAATAAACCATGTACCTTTGTTGGAATTTCAATAGTCAGGTGCTCTACTCCTTTTACAACAAGTGCGTCACACAAATCTACTTCCTTCAAGTCTTCCATAAACTCATGAGAGGTACGGGAGATAGTTAACATATTTCCCCCCTCCTCCTTAGAGGTATTACCTTCAGTTTTGTTTGGTAAAACAACGATCTTCCTCTTGTTCCAAATGAAAGAGTAAGAATTTTCCTTGCCCTTGTGTGTAGTATCCACATCAAATTGCCAAGGTCTCCCAAGAAGAATATGGCCAACGTCCATATCAACTATGTCATACAACACATTTGAGCGATAATGCTTGCCCAAAGAAAATGGCAGGTTGCAATGTTTGGTGATCCTCATATTCACTCCGTTCTTGATCCACCCAATAGTGTAGGGGTTTGGATGATCTTGAGTATCAAGCTTTAAATGGTCCACCAACTTCTGAGAGACCAGATTCTCACAACTGCAATTATCAATCGCTAATTTGCATACCTTGCCATTCACTGTGCATTTGCTCTCAAATATTTTCCTCCGTTGTGTGTCGTCAGGTTGTGGTGTGGAACATAGGAGACGCTGAATCACACATACCACCTCTTCACATTATTCTGGACAAACCTCTTGTCCCTCTACATCTTTATATTTGTACTCTTCCTCATCGCCTTCACCATCATGGATAGTTGTGTTAACAAATTTCCTTAGTGGGAAACTGCTGGATATGTGTCCCTCTTTACCACATTTATAGCACTTTGGGCCTTCATTTGCCTTACCCTTGCCTCTAGTTTGCTTCAGGATGGGTCGGTTTTCCTTTGGTGGAGCTATCTTTTCTTCCACTCTATTAGTGTGATCCCTAGACGAGCCTTCGATATGAGGATATGGAGCCTTAGTTGCCTTTCTCGTCCTCACAAACCTCTCGACCTTTAAGGCTAGAGCTAGTGCTTAATCAATGGACCAGATTTGTTGCATCATCAATCGATCTTGAATAGCATCATTGAGACCGTTGATGTACCTTGCAACTTGTTGATCTTCATTTTCAGAAAGGTTGCCCCTCACTTGTAGCCTTAAAAACTCCTCCGTGTAATTTGAAACAGTAATATTTCCTTGAGTACAATTATGAAATTGGATAAATAGGATCTGGTCATAATCAGCGGGTAAAAATTTCCCTTTCAATAGACTTTTCATTTGCCGCCAAGTTCTCACATGAGGTTCTCCTCTCAGCCTGCGCTCTTCTTGAACGCGATGCCACCATGCATCGGCTCCTCCTTTCAACTTGTACGCGACCAAAGGAACTCTACGATCTTCCGGAACCCCATGACCTCAAAGAAAGTCTCCACTTCATATAACCAATCTAGGCACCCTTCAATATCAATATTTCCATTAAAAGTTGGGATCTCAGCTTTCACCTTGTATGTATATCTTGCATATGTAGGGTTGGATACTCTCCGATATGCATAGAGATCATGTTCTTCAAAGGCATCATCATACTCTTCACCTTCAAAAGCTTCAACATAAATTGGCCTTCTTGAAGCACATTGAACAACATGTTGTTGTGGTGGTCTTACTCCAAGATTACCTCTCCTTCTTTGATGAACATCATCTTCTTCTTTAGATGAATTTCCTTCATTGGTAGCAGGGGTACACCCTTTCTTATCATCTCAACCAGCTGGTCAAATCTCCGATTAAGATCTTCACGCAGCTCTTTGATTTGTTGTACAACAGCATCCATCATCTTCTCCTTTTGCTCCATTGCTTGGTGCAACTTGCTCTCGAAGAGGACAACAAGAACGATTATGGGTCAATGAGGCTCTGATGCCACCTGAAGCGGCACAAGGTTGTGGAGGAGCAACTCCACCTTGCTGCTATAAAGTGTACATCACAAGTGTTGAAGGAACAACTTCAACGTGTTACGCTAGATATCGCTCTAGAGCGAATGTAGGCCGATAGGGCAGCAAGACTTCAATCCATAACTCCTAGGGAACAAGATCTACTTCAAGATCTTAGATAAGAACAACAAGTTCTATTATATGTAGTGGGTACATAGTCTGTGTACAAGATAGAGGTGAGGACCTCTATTTATATGGTGTTGGGAAGCCTTCACATACTTCTACTTATAGCTGGAACACTCTAGAAAACATTATTTAGGATTCATCTCTCTACTCACAACTACTTATAACTAGAGAACTCTAGAAACAACGGGTAGGGTAAAGAAAATAAAATAAATACTACACTAGAGTGGAAGCATTTAGAAGTAGCCAAACAAATCTGGCATGTGTTTTCTTTCTTCTCATCTAGTGTTCCTCATCATTGGTAAAATTGCAACAGGAAAGTACTATCGCTTGAGGAGATCCATGTTGTGTGTGAGAGCAGGAAACTATGATTTTTAGCCATGGAGGCATGGCAGCACACTTTATGCATGTAAGGGCAAGAAAGTTTGCATGCATCAATCCATGCATGTTTATTAATCATTCATGCATACATCAATATATACAATTATTTGTTAGGAACTTGGAAAATAAAGGGCATATATGCCACATTTGATTTAAAGCAGCAACTAGGAGAGTTATAGTCAATCTTACAAATCTTCGATCTTCACAATGAAAAAACAGATAAACCAAAACAGGGGGTACAACCTTCTAACTCGTCGCTCCATCAATGTTACCGGGCAGGAGACGGTGGTGTGTGGAGCCATGCGAGGTGATGGCTTGTGCATGTGTGACAGGGAGAGCCAGCATTTCGTTCTGGGGACTGAGATGGGTAAGGATACATCCTATGGATATATGAAGGACAAGAGAAGATGCAATAAAGGGGAAGAGATATGCATGACATGGGAATAGGAAGGGGGTAAGACGGCACAAAATATTGGTCGTGTATGCTTTTATTAGTTTCCTATATGTCTTGTACCTCATGGTTTTGGTGGGTAAATAATAATGGGATGCATGTAGGCTAGAGTAATGGGTTGCATGTGCCTGATAGTTTGCTCGCAAAGGAAACTACATGCAATGAACTAGAAAGACTCCGCTCAAAATAAAAAGCATGTCGGTAAGGATGGGCCGCTGATGTGAATAGGTTGCACATGATGAATAGGATAGTGGGATGAGTCTCTTATGCATATATGATAGGATAACACACGCACCATGGGCTACATAAAACACAAATATAAACTCGCCAGGAGAGGAGGACATCGGCCCGGGACGTGCCCCATGAATAAGTTACTGAAGTTTTGTTGCGGAACCACCAACACGAAGGAACAACATCCATTTGAGGTCCGATGTAGAGAGGAGGCACTCTTGTACCACCTTGACGCTTGCCCATATTCAGTACTAGGCTCGATTATTCTAGCTGCCACCATCGGCACCAACACAACATCCAATAGATGTGGCTGCATCATATCCATGTGACCATGCCCCCGCAAGCTTGCTGCCAGTGTCAAAGCGAACGCCATAGGTCCAAGAGACTTATTCCACTAGTGCGACATTGTCTCCGTCTCAGCATCATCGTTGGGACACACGAATTAGAGATCTATGCGAAAGGGGACTACTCATCGGGTAAAACACGGGTTATGTTGCCCAACCCATCAATATTAAATTCTATTTTTGATGCATGTGTACTTTGCCAAATCAAATTATCATTTATTGAAGATGATACCACATAAGGTACAAGTCATGGTTTTTATCAATCCTTAGAGCATCTCCAATATATAATGCAAATTTGAAGATGTAAAACCAGGTGATGTAAAATTTACATTATCAAAAGGTGCAATTTACATCTTTAAAAGAGAGACAACTCCAACAGATGATGTATATTGGTGATGTAAACGTGCAACTCGAATAGATGTCGCAAAGTGGAGATGTAAAACCCGCCAACGGCCGCATGACTGTTGTATAGCCAATATACAGCTGTTGTACATCCGCACTTGAACATTCAAATACCAATACATTGTAGATTTCTAGCAACAAAAGTGCATCATATCAATCAAAGTTTGAAATCCTACAACCAAAAATGCATTGTCTCGAACAAAGTCCTTGGTCCAACAAATTAAAATGTACATAAACATTAAACATATCACTCAATTTTTTCCCTCTCCGTCGTCACTAGTGACATTGTGGACGACGGTATGATCAGCATCATCAATGGCTTCTTTGTCGATGTTTTCATGCATTGAAGTCTCGTTGCCGCGAACTCCACTAGAAGCACCTTCATTGCCACCTCCCATGCCGCTCATGTTGCCACCAAAGCCACCTCCCATGCCACTCATGTTGCCGCTGAAGCCACCTCATATTCCGCTCATGTTGCCATCGAGGCCACCTCCCATACCCATCATGTTGTCGCCGAAGCCACCTACCATGCCACCCATATTCCACCTCATATGTTGCAACCAAATGCACAATTCATGGCACTTCCCATTATGTTCATGTAGCCGCCCATGGCACCTCCCATGGCACCGCCCATTCCTCCTCCCATTCCTCCCATGGCACCTCCCATTCCTCCTCCCATCATGCTTCTCATGAGCATTTGCTTCTTCATGATCATTTCATCGTGACAAATCTCGACATATGCCTTTGCCTTGGGATCAAGACTACATGTGTCCATGAACATAAACTTGAGTGCCTTCTCCTCAGCCATCTTGAACTCCTCGGCCGCTGCTTTTCTATCCTATAGTTCAACCTTTTCTCTCCTCGGGCGCCACCAGCCTCTCCTCGGTCACCGCCCTCTACTCCTCGACCGTCGCCCTCCACCGCTCGACTTCTCCTCTCTCTTACATTTCTTTGAGCCTCAACAATTTTTTTCTTCGGTATACTCTTTCCTCGCAATGACAATGGCGCCAAACCCTTCTATAAGTCCATTGTCTCCGGCCTTGGATCTCTTCGCTTTTTGTACATCCTTCCGGCCTATATGGTTTAGTCACCGAGTGAGGAGTGGGGCTCCTTCTCTCCTCACCATTGCCATGTTCTTCATACTCCGCCACCACACTTTTATTCTTCCAAGCATCAAAAACTTCTCCTAGTTTTACACTTCTTGTCCTTGAGCTCTTTGTAGCAATGATGGAAAGTGGAAGCTTTTTATTTCTTCTCCCTCTTCTCTCCTTTGTTGTCTCTCTCTCAAAATAATACTTGTGCGATCATTTTCTACAAGAAAACAACCAAGATGTCATCATCAAATTAGGGAACATTTCAATATTTGCGCAATGTAGAGAATGCACACACAAGTAGCAAGTGATAACCAAGTCACTATCACTGCAACCACTCGGGGTCATGCGACCAACATTTGTCAAGCAACCGAGCCACTTTTGGCATTCGCCGTCGATGGTGCCCCAACATCGACGAATAGTCCCTTGATAGGAAGTGGCTGATAGTGTTGCACTCATCGAAGTGCTCCTTGATGCGTTACCAATACGTGTTCGTGGCTTGGTCGGTCCCAACAGACGCATTAAGAGAGACTTTTCTCCACGCGATGCAAATCACACATCTTCGGTGTTGGTTTAATTTGCAGTTCTTCCTTTCATAACGAATCCCTCTACGTTCATGTCGAGATTATCATCATCACATTGAGTATCATATTCTTGTGATGCACACTCTTGAGAGAAATAATCATCATTTGACACATTTTACGCGTGCATGAAAGCATCATCATCAAGACTATAAATAGACGTACACGTAATCAACCTCACATTCTATAGCTATCGGAAATTGAAACAACAAACTAGAGGAAATCAGATTTTTTTTACCCTCACGACATTTCGCCGAACACCATGGATACGGTGGCCGTGGGCGTGAGCAAGCCTTCCTCCATGGCCGACGGTGGACGAAGAGGTGGAGTAGGGGTTCCTTGACTGGATGTGGATGCCATGGCCACTGGCGCAGCGAATCGATCGACCAGTCGCACCCGCCTTCGATTTTTGGCAACCCAAGATGGGTTCATCGCCGGGTTGCGCCCCGCCCGCTTCACACCTCCACCGCGGGGATTGGCGGCCCGCTGCTTCTTTGCCGACGGCGTAGCCACTACGGCGGCTGGTCGGGGTGGGGCAAAACCAGTGCGGTGACATGGAGGCGGAGGCGGGATTGAGGAAGGTGGTCGCATCGGCGAAGGCCGCGGCGTAGGAGGCGACGGGGTCGCCGGAGTCGGCCATGGCTCAGTCGGCGGACGAGCGGAACGAAAATGACAACGGTTGGGAAGTTGGTGCGCAACCGACCGTTTTCATCTCCTAGAGGTGAAGATGCAAATTTGCATCCTCAAGCGATGTATTTTACATCTCCAAGAAATAGATGTAAAAAAATCGCATCTACATCATCTGTTGGAGATGGATTTTTAGCTTTGTTTTTGCATCTACAACATCTATTAGAGATGCTATTAAATTCTTAGTGTGTGCTTTTTTATAAGTTGTGTGTACGCGTGTGCGTTTTCTTTAGAGAGAAACACATATGTTAGAGCTTCTACGGCTGTACATAGCAAATATGACCCTCTAAACGTCCGCGGACGCGCCCGGTCAGTGACCGGACGTGTCCGTTTTAAGCCCCTATTTATCCGTTCGTGTAGTCATGCTCTTTATTTTCTTTCTCATATGTCCGGTCACTTGCATGTGATTGATGAAGATGAAAAGAGAGAAAGAAAAAATGAATAAAGAAAAAGAAAAGGTGGTCCCGGGTGGGGACGCGTCCTACGCGGCGGACTGACTGGGCGTGCTTCGGCGCGTCCGCGAGCCCTCATATACTCTTCATATTTCGCGGACAGACGAAACGTATAGGGATGATACGAGGGGTGATTAAGTCATTTTATTTTTTTTGCTTATTTTTCCTGTCGAGTCAGTGTCCACGCGTCCGTCCGATCAATTTGAAAATTCCAGCTGTAGATGCTCTTAGTGGTCAAAGTAAGTTTGATAAAAAAAATCAAGAAAACAATTTGATCGTCATATTGCTTTTGATACAGCTCTTCGTTCATGCCGAATGGTAATTTAGTCGTTCTAAATTGATG
Source organism: Secale cereale (assembly GCA_902687465.1). Lineage (NCBI taxonomy): Eukaryota > Viridiplantae > Streptophyta > Magnoliopsida > Poales > Poaceae > Secale > Secale cereale. The sequence continues at coordinate 119,928,758 of LR738709.1, read as the reverse complement.
ACATCTCCCGGTTAATCCCTGTGCGATGAACTAACCTTGAACTTTTACATGCCAGGTTGGTCAAAACTAGCGAACCAGCATGTCGTTCAATGATCACGAGGAAAATGGTATCCCCAACTCACTGAGTCTTAGACTTGACACTGTTGTTTCGTATTTTTCTGAATTTATTTTAGATTTTTGACGATGTGTGTTCAGTGGAATGAGACAATCATTTGCCTGCGAATGTATCTGTGATGACTTTGTCAATATGTGCCGGCTAAATCTCTGAGAATTGCTTAGGATGTGCATGTGTGTGTTCACAAGTGAGTACTCTGCTAAAAATGTTGATCAAACTAACCACGAACTAAGAGCATCTCCGGCCGTTGGCACCCTCAAGAACATCACCGAGCCAAAAAAATTGGTATCTTGGGATCATCCGGCGAAATCCGGCAAAATAAAAATGGCATCTTCCCAGTCACACCCCATCCCAAACAAAAATTTACGAGCAGAATGATTAAGTAGGCCAAGAAAAATAACAAATGACGAGACACGATTCGTCGAAATTTTCGCCGGCGCCCCAAGAACTCCCCAATGCGCCGGGTTTCGCGTGGATTTGTCGGCGCTATTTTGACGTCCTGAGGCGTTGGGATGTGGCTGAGCCGTTTTTCGACGAAAAGCGTCGTCCCTGAAACCGAGCCTAAAAAGATGCCGTCCTGTGGGGGCGGCTGAAGATGTTCTAACCATCAAATTTCACGTGCCAGGTTGGTCGTTCTAGTTTGATGCATAGGCTGCTAGGCCTGTCGCTGGTGTACTGATCATCAGCCAACCAAATACGCTCATTCCATGTACCATACGATCTAACAGCACGCCCCCCACCATGGCAGTTGGCCAGCAGCAAGGACCGCCCTGTGCGCCTGCCATCACAGCTCGGAGAGGACAGCTACCTGGCACCAAACGAGACACTGCGACGCCGTCACCAAACGAGACATCTGATGCCGTTGACGGCCGTCCCTTCAACGGGAATCAGTGTCGATCTTTGTACTACTGTGGCCCGGCCATGGCGGCCAAGCTACAGCGCAAGTGTCGGCGGAAATATAGCTCTACGGAACATTGGTGGCGTGTTTGGCCGTCGTAGTGGTCAGGCCTGCCTAGCTCAAGCCTACTCCCATAAGGTTGGTTGAGCAAATAAATTTTTTAACTAATATATGCAATCTATTTAGTTGCCCATATTTAGTTCTCACACATTAGAGATAGTTTAGTGTACGGTGTTTGGTTACCCGCATTGTGTGAAATCACACATAAGCACGTTATCTGGTTGTACACACGGTGCGATGTGTGCTAAGCTTGTACCCTATGTGGTGATGTTATCTTCCACGCGATCATATCTAGCATACCAACACCACATCAATGCAATGACGATGAACTGCACGATGTTGAGATCCACCGCGTCCCGAGCACCGACGTGGAGGGACCGCCCGCCGTGCCCTCAACCGAGGTGTGCGGCCGCAAGCGCCCTCGGAGCCCCCGCCAGCGCCCCTCGGCAGGCTCCTCGCTCCGGCTGCCGCCGATGCCTGCCATCCCCAAGTATACGTGCCTGCGCTGCTTCAACACCGATCACCTGCTCGTGGAGTGTCGGCGGGACATCCACTGCCGGTGCTGCCGGTTTTACGGCCACATCGCCAAGTTCTGCACTTGGCGGCGCCACTAGAGCCGACCGACCCCGCCGGACAAGCGTCGCCGCGACCCCCCGGCGCGCCAGCCTTCCCCGCCACGGTCGTCCTCTCCCTCGCCGTCGGAGGTGGCCGGGTCTACCAGGGCTGCGTCTCCCAGCTCCTGGTCGGCCTCGGCCTCCTGGCCGTCCTCGCCCAATGACGCTGCCCTCCCGCCGCGTTCTTCCAGCACCTCGGCGCCCTCTGCCTCCTTTCGCGCACTAATGAGATGCGCGCTGCCGAGTTGGTCCTTGCGCAGCGGACGCTTCTCGCCACCCTGGCAAGGCATCGCTCCGGCGTATCCTGCACCGAGGTTGCGGTCGTCCTCGTCGCCAAGTTCTAGCTTGCCATGGAGGACTTCTCCGTGCACCGTCACCTTCCGCGGGATTTTCTCACCAGGTTCTCTCGTTCGGAGCTGCGTGCCCGCGTCACTCGGGGCGTCGTGCGGTCCAAGCGATTCCGACTGCTTCTCCACCCTTGGAGACGGCTGGCGGATGCCAAGCCTATTGATCTCCGGTTTCGCATGGACGTTGAAATCACGGGCATCCCTAACAACGCCTGGTTCAAGTCCTCGACGGACACCTTGCTTGCGCATTTCTGTGAGATCGAGTGCCTAGCCCTTGAGACGCGCTCCAGCGAGGACCTGTCGGCGTTCAGGCTCTCCGCCTGGACGGCCAACCCCGACGGGATCCCCCGTGACATGGATTTGTTTCTGCCGGACCTAGATGCCATCGCGTATGATGCTGACCCCAACGTGGCGGAGCGCTTAGCCTGGCGCATGCTGCGCCACCCCGTGAAGATCTTTATCACCCACTGCGCCAATTTCCGACGACCATCCCCCTCGCCACCTCCGCCCCCGCCCAGCCCCGATGGTGACGCACCGGCAATGACTCCCCTCCCCTTCCCGAGGCCTGGCCCCGACGCCATGACTTCTTGCGTAAATTCGGGAATGGTTCGGCTGGTTCCCGGTGCAGCCCGCCTGCGCGCGGTGGCGCTGGTCGCCGGCGACGCCGCGGGCGCCCGACGCCGTGCTCGGTCTGGGCCGGTATCCTCGGGCCCCACCCGTCCGCTGCACCTCCTGTACCGCGTGCGCCAGTGACGTCGAGGATTACGGCCCCACCACCCCCTGTCATGGTTGCGGCCCAATTAGACGAGCCTGTTGCAACCCCCCGCCCCGGCTTTTGCTACTTTGCGGGCCCACCGCTGACCGTACTGGGTCCGTGTCGTTGGAGGATGCGGCCCACGCCAGGCCGACAACTGTCCTTTGCTAGCCATTGATTCCTGCTCCCTGAGATGCAGCCGCCTGCCTCGGCGGTTTTGGATTCCTGCTCTCCCGCGCTGGGGCCCGCCAGTCCTCCTGCGCCAATCGGGCTCCCAGTGATCGATGCGCCTTCCCGCGCTTGACGCGTGCCCCTTCCCGCCCACGCCCGAGGGGGCTGCTTCTGATCCGCTAGCTGCATGTTGGCGCGCCCCTCGCCGCCCGCGCATGACGAGACGGCGCCATGCATCCCATGCAACGACGCTCAGGCTGGGATTGGCTTGGGTGCTTCCGCTTCTCTGGTCCAGGCGCCGATCGCCCCATTTCTAGCCACACCGTCCGCCCGCCGCCGTAATGTGATTCTGGCTAACTTCACCCCCGGCGTAGTTTCCGCATCACCAAGGGCATCGGTAGGGGGCTTGACTCCGAGTCCAAGGCCAAGCGTGTTCTCCTATGCTGCCTCAGCCTCCTCTGCGACGACGAGCCGCTTTCCTCTAATCTTCTTCAGAAGTATGCCAAGATTTTTGAGAAGCCCCTGGCCGCTGACATTGTGCACACGCGGGCTGATTTCTATTGCTGGAACGTGCCCGCCCATCTTCAGCTGGGCGAATCCGAGGCTGGGCGCCTCGTCCTGGTCTAGTTTCTAGTGTTGTTACTGTGCCCCCCTTAGTTTTTCCTGGATCAAAGCCCCCGTGTAATTTTCTTGAACGTGCGTGGGCTAAACTGCCCCGCCAAATGCTCTGTTGTCCATTCGGTCATCACCTCCGTGCGGCCATCTATCGTTTGTTTACAAGAAACTAAGCTTTCTATGGTCTCGTGCTCTATTGTCTCCGACACCCTCGGCACCAACTTCACTGGTTTCTTTTTCCTACCAGCGAACGAGACTTTGGTGGCATCATCCTGGCATGGCGCCCATCCGAGGCCGCCCTGTCCAATCCCCTCGTAGGCATGTACCATGTTTCCCCCTATGTCATCGTTCCGAGTGGTACATGCCATTAGTGGATCTCAGGCGTCTACGTCCCCCAGGCGGAGGTAGATAAGATAGAGTTCCTGCAGGAGTTGCATGATTTCAGAGCCTCTCGGATTGGCCCTTGGATGGTGGGTGGTGACTTCTACATGATTGCAACGGCGGCTGACAAGAACAACGATAGGCTGCACCATCGGTCCATGCGCCGATTCCGTAGATTTCTTGCTGACGAGGAGCTCCGCGACCTTTACCTCCATGGTCGGCGGTATACCTGGTCTAGTGAGCGAGACCCCCCACGCTCGTGCATATTGATCGCGTCCTTACCTCCCCAAGCTGGGAGACCCTTCACCCGCACTGTTGCTACCTCTTGAGCATGCGTTGGTTTTCATTTGAAGAGGAAAAAGTGATGCAGCAAAGTAGCGTAAGTATTTCCCTCAGTTTCTGAGAACCAAGGTATCAATCCAGTAGGAGATAACACGCAAGTCACCTAGTACCTGCACAAACAATCAAGAACCTTGCAACCAATGCGATAAAGGGGTTGTCAATCCCTCCACGGCCACTCGCAAAAGTGAGATCTGATAAAGATAATAAGATAAATATTTTTGGTATTTTTGTTGTATAGATTGGAAAGTAAAGATTGCAAAATAAAATAAATAGGAAACTAGACTTGTAGATCGGAAACTTATATGATAGAAAATAGACCTGGGGGCCATAGGTTTCACCAGTGGCTTCTCTCAAGATAGCATAAATTACGGCGGGTGAACATATTAGTGCCGAGCAATTGATAGAAAAGCGCATAGTTATGAGAATATCTAGGCAATGATCATGAATATAGGCACCACGTCCGTGTCAAATAGACCGAAACGATTTTGCATCTACTAATATTACTCCACACATCGACCGCTATCCAGCATGCATTTAGAGTATTAATTTCATAAGAACAGAGTAACACATTAAGCAAGATGACATGATGTAGAGGGATAAACTCAAGCAATATGATATAAACCTCATCTTCTTATCCTCGATGGCAACAATACAATACGTGCCTTGCTGCCCCTACTGTCACTGGGAAAGGACACCGCAAGATTGAACCCAGAGCTAAGCACTTCTCCCATTGCAAGAAAGATCAATCTAGTAGGCCAAACTAAACCGATAATTTGAAGAGACTTGCAAAGATATCAAATCATGCATATAAGAATTCAGAGAAGAACCAAATATTATTCATAGATAAACTTGATCATAAATCTACAATTCATCGGATCTCGGCAAACACACCGCAAAAGAATATTACATCGAATAGATCTCCAAGAACATCGAGGAGAACTTTGTATTGAGAATCAAAGAGAGAGAAGAAGCCATCTAGCTAATAACTATGGACCCGAAGGTCTGTAACTACTCACACATCATCGGAGAGGCTACGGTGTTGATGTAGAAGCCCTCCGTGATCGATTCCCCCTCGGGCGGAGCACCGGAAAAGGCCCCAAGATGGGATCTCACGGGTAGAGAAGGTTGCGGCGGTGGAAAAGTGGTTTCGTGGCTCTCCCTGATGTTTCTAGGGTATAACAATATATATAGGCGAAAGAAGTACATCGGTGGATCTAGGAGGGGCCCACGAGGGTGGGGGCGTGCCTACCCCCCTGGGCGTGCCCTCCTGCCTCGTGGCGTTCCAGACATCAACTCCAAGTCTCCTGGTTTGCTTTTGGTCCAAGAAAGATACCCCCGAAGGTTTCGTTCCGTTTGGACTCCGTTTGGTATTCCTTTTATGCAAAACACTGAAATAGGCAAAAAAAATGGAATTGGCACTGGGCCTTCGGTTAATAGGTTAGTCCCAAAAATAATATAAAAGAACACATTAAAACCCATTAAACATCCAAAACAGATAATATAATAGCATGGAACAATCAAAAATTATAGATATGTTTGATACGTATCAACTGCTTCATGCGCTGTATTTCTTCCACCGCCTCGGATCACGCCACTTGCTTGTGGACTTTACCCTGCGCTCTCTGGGGCCCAAGCGATTTCACTTCGAGTGCTTCTGGCCTTCGGTCGAAGGCTATCACCAGATGGTGGCTGATGACTGGCATGCCTCCCCGCATGACCCTGACCCCTTTCGCCGCCTTTTTGCATGCCTTAAAGGCACTAGTAGATGCCTACAGAGCTGGAGCGCCCGCTCCATTGGTCACACCGCGACCCAACTGTGCACTTCCCGCGAGCTCATCGCATGGATCGACGAGGCGCAGGACTTCCGACCACTCTCCCAGGCCGAGGCCTAGATCCGCACCAACCTGAAGCCGGCCTACCTGTGGCTCGCCTCCCTGGATCGATCCATTGCTCGCCAGCGTATGTAGCTTTCCTGGCTGAGAACCGGAGACACAGACGTGGCCTTCCTACGTCTGCATGCCATGCACCACAAGAAACATAATCAAATCCTGGAACTGCGCGTGGATGATATCATTGTCACTGACCTGGCTGGCATGGCCGTAGCCGCCTTCTCCAACTTCTCGCGGCTCTTGGGGACGGCTGACCCTCGCTCCACCACCATCTCCCTCGATGCGATCGATCACCGCCTATTTGACCTCTCCTCCCTCAAGCTCCCGTTCACCAAGGACGAGGTGTGGCACGCAATCTGCTCCCTGCCTAAGGGCAAAGCGCCCGTCCCGGATGGATTCACGGCCGAGTTTCTCTGCTCATCATGGGATGTGATCAAATGCGACATCATGGAGGCCTTTCACAAGCTGCACGCGCTCAACGGCCGCGGATTCCACAAGTTGAACGAGGCCACTACCGCCCGATTAGCCTGATCCACCTAATTGCCAAGGTGTTTGCCAAGGTCCTCTCGCTCCAGCTGGCCCCGCGTCTCCCCGGGATGATCTCCACTAACCAGAGCGCGTTCATCGCTGGCCATAGTATCCACGACAACTTCATGCTAGTCCAATAGATGGCTCGACAACTTCACAACCTTCGCAAGCCGCGCATGCTTCTGAAGCTCGACATCGCACGTGCCTTCGACTCCGTCTCCTGGCCGTTCTTGATTGAGGTGTTGTAGCACATGGGATTAGGCCACCGTTGGATCAACTGGGTGTGCATCCTCCTGGCCACTGCTAGCACACACGTGCTCATCAATGGTACGCATGGGCCACCGGTGTTTTACTGCAAGGGGCTGTGACAAGGCGACCCTGTCTCCCCGATGCTTTTCATCATTGTCATCGACGTGTTGAACCATCTGTTTCGGAGGGCCATGGGGCTGGGCATCATGAAGCGCCTCACCGACAGACACATGGCTTCTGGCCTATCCCTCTATGCAGACGATGTTGTCCTCTTCTGCCACCCCGACGCGCCGGACCTCACGGCCGTCAGCCGACTGCTCGAGATCTTCGGCGAGGCTTCCGGTCTACGCACCAACCCGGCAAAGTGCTCCGCGCTCTCGATCCAATGTGCGCCTGCCCATCATGCCGTCATCGCCGGACACTTTCCGTGCCCAATCCTTGGCTTCCCGATGAGATATCAGGGCCTTCCCCTTTCCATCCGCAAGGTCTCTGCCTCGGCCCTACAACCCTTCATCGACAAGCTGGAGGAAAAGCTTTCCCCTTGGTGGGCCTCTATGCCCTCGTGCGGTGAGCGACTGGCGCTCGTGCGACATGTCTTTTTCGCCATGCAAACTCACTTCCTCATTGCCATGGCGCTGCACCCCTTGATTCTCCGATGGATCACCCACCTAGTCTGCGCTTTCCTCTGGCACGGCCGCAAGACAACCAATGGTGGGCACTGCCTCGTCAGTTGGGGCCGGGTTTGCCGTCCAATGGCTTACGGTGGTCTAGGCATCCCAGATCTCCAACGCCTTGGGCACGCGCTCCAAGCCCGATGGCTCTGGATTCGCAAGACTGGCCCATCCAGGCCATGGCAGCATCTTCACATCCCCTGCGCACTTGAGGTCCACTCGATCTTCCGGGCTTCAACACACTGGGAGCTTGGCAACGACACTTCTTGTAGGTTCTGGGAAGATCACTAGCTTCATGACAGCTCCATCTATGAGGTTGCCCCCCTGATCCACGCGCTGGTCCCGAGCAGGTGCCGCCGACAGAGGACTGTGCGTGATGGCCTCCTGCACCAGGCCTAGATCCGTGACATCCACGACAGCCTGGGTCCTGAGGCCTTGGTCCATTACATTCTGCTTTGGGCCTAGCTTCGGGACTTCCCCCTCTCAGACAACCCAGATCGCATCACATGGCGTTGAACCTCTTCTGGCACCTATTCTGCCAAGTTCTGTTACCAAGCGCTATTCTCAAGATCGACCATTGAGCCGACATGGCGGCTTACTTAGAAGTCTTGGGTGTCTCTCTGGGTCAAGATCTTCCTCTGGCTTGCCTACCAAGGACGATGTTGGACGGCAAACAGGTTAGCACATCGCGGCTTACCTCACGCGCCACTCTGCTTATTCTACGACCAAGAGCCGGAGACCATGCAACATCTTCTCGCTGGTTTCTCGCTCTCGCGACAGGTATGGCATGAGATCCTATCTTTGTGCCACACCACTGCCGCCCTCCCCAACCCGGTCTGCGAGTTCTGCAAGTGGTTCTCCGCCTCTATACACGACTCTCCAACCGCCCTTCGTCGAGGGCTTGCCACCATCATCATCCTCACAACTTGGAGACTCTAGAAGCACCGCAACGACTGTGTGTTCAACGCCACCAACCCCTCTGTCACCAGACCTTCTGACTGCATCAAAGAGGACGCTCGCACGTGGGTGCGTGCCGGGGCCAAGGGGCTTGGCCAGCTAATAGACTAGACATAGGGTGTTCTGCTCGGGTCATGCGGCCCCCATTGTTGCACCATTGTTTTCTCGTTCACACCATCTCATTTGCACATGTGCTTATGAGATCACTCCTGTAACAATCACTCCTTTTCCCCTATCAATCCAATGATACACAAACTTTTTGCGTATTTACGTTAGTTCTTCACCACGAGGCGTACCACTATCTTGGCAACTGCGATATTGCCAACTTCAACCATGCCAACTGTGTGGTTTCACACGTAGTTGGCACAAGCTTCCTCTGTCGCCTGCCTAGTTTTAAACCCTCTATGTGTTGTTGTTGTAAGATGCAACTTGTTCACTGCAAGCTTCCCATGAACTATAAGTCCCTGGTGCCCTCCCGACGAACATCGCATACCAGTTGTCCTAGCAGTGCACAAGAGCAACATTTGAAGCAGCAAACAGAAGAACAATCAAGCAAGCAATGGAGCAGAAGTAGTAAGAATGCATGATCATATGGCATAACAAGTTCTAACCTAGCACTAATATGGTGTCAACCTACCATCATATCCAAAAGAGTGTGTCATCCTACCACCACAAGTTCACGATCATCATGAGGGGTTAGTATATAGCACCTAAACAAAATATACATACCATCAAACATTTTTCAAGCCCTAGCTACACAAAATATGCATCTTCATCGTCATTGTTATCGCCGTCGCCATACAGGATCATGCACGCCGTAACTAGCAGCAAGCAGGGGCGGATCCCATTGGGCTGAGCTATATGCACAGGAATACAGGTCCAAAAAAGTGCTAGTAGTACATATCAAATAAAAAGGCCCAGTGCATCAGGATAGCCCAATAGCTGTGCATCAGGGTCTGTTCTTTCCAACGCGCCTCAGCAGCCTGCACTGGCCCATATCCTAATCAATCCACCTCCTTCATGTACGCACGCACGGGACACAGCGGCAGTACCCTAAATCCATCGATCAAACTTTCACCTAAAAAACTAATTGACCGATTAGGTTTGTGTACATGCACACCGTACGTGCCTCGTCCACTTGTCGTCGCGTACCCAGGCGGCAGTGACACTACGGCAGGGCGACGGACGCCGTAGGCCTCCGGCCACGCAGCCTGAATCTTCACGCGACGAGTCAGTGATGCCGCATGTCGGTCTGCCGGTCCGGCTCTCGGTAATTCGGCAATCTTTTCAAATTTCAATCTCGAGTCTTCCGCTTTGTATTCCATGTGTCCATAGATTACAATAGACCACACTTGCGGCTAGTCTTTTCTTGCTTTTCCTACTTTGTATACAAATTGCAACAATTATGTATAAATTTGTAGCAAATAGAATAAATCACTATGTTTTGACAAAGCATGGGGGCATTTATGGGTTATAACTTCTAATTAGGGTATATTCCATTTGTCCATATAGCTATTCATGTCTCATTTCTAATTTGTATTTGTCAAATAGAGATACTATGGACAAGTTTTTCTCAAAAGAAAAGTACTATCACAAGATGTTCCGAAAGACATAAATTGGGAAGAGGAGATTCAATATGATCCTGGCGAGAGAAAATTAATAGTACATTTTCGTCCTAATTTGGAAGATCTAGTGAGAAGATAATATATTGTACTTGTAAGTTTAATTCTATTTGTATGTTGTAGGTTACTGAACCTTGTTGTCCGACGATATATTTTGGAACTTGGAAATGCAGGACATCCTTTTCAAGTAATTTTTTCCCTTGTTTTATCATTATATTAAGAACTTTGATGGCTACATCTTGTTTTCACAAATTGTCTTCTGTTATATCCAATAATGTGTGCTAGAAGCTATGGAACACACCTATATCCAATACATTGTTGCCTGAAAATTTTATGCCTTGTTAAAGTGGTGCATCGGGTAACATTTGCTCCAGCTCCGCCCCTGGCAGCAAGCTCTAGTAGTAGTGCCCGCCTAGCCAGCTCCTGAGCCAGAACACCGTGTGGGCGTCCGCCATGGCAACAAACCAAACATCACGGGCCTTGTTGTCTAGCAGGTGGCTCACAGCTGCCATGAGAGCCTCATCACTGAAGCCACCTTGCTCCATGACGGTGATGTACATGTCAGGGTGGACGTCGAGGGTCTTGCTCTCCCTAATGGTGGTTGCCGCCTCCTTCACGGCCTCAGTCCTGCAGGTGAAGACACTGATCTCCTCCTCCATCAGGCCGCCCCTCTTCCTCTTCCTATCGACCATAGGGACATGCTCAAATGGCTTGTGAGGGCCATCAAGAACTGCCTCTACGTCCGGGGTGCTTGGGACGATGCATGCTTGCCGGTTGCATCCTTGGGTTGCAATCCCTTGATTACTTGCAAGATTAAATTTTGTAGTGGTAGATAGATTGATAAAACACAAAATAAAATAAATAAAGAAAAATTGCAACAAGGTTTTTTGGATTTTAATATATGATAAAAGTAGACTCGGGGGCCATAGTTTTCACTAGAGGCTTCTATCTTAAAAATAGCATATGGTGGGTAAACAAATTATTGTTGGGCAATTGATAGAAGAGCGAATAATCATGACGATATCCAAGGCAATGATCATGTATAGGCATCACGTCCAAGACAAGTAGACTGAAACAATTCTACATCTACTACTATTACTCCACACATCGACCGCTATCCAGCATGCATCTAGAGTATTAAGTTCATAAAGAACGGAGTAATGCCTTAAGCAAGATGGCATGATGTAGACAAAGTAAATTCATACATGAATAAACCTATCTTTTTATCCTTAATGGAAACAATACAAATACGTGTCATGTCCCTTTCTATCACTGGGACTGAGTACCGCAAGATCGAACCCATCACAAAACACCTCTCCCATCGCAAGAAAAATCAATCTAGTTGGCCAAAGCAATAGATTGGAGAGAAATACAAAGCTATAATAATCATGCATAAAAGAGTTCAAAAAAGACTCAAATAATATTCATGAATAATCTGATTATAAGCTCATAATTCATCGGATCCCAACAAACACACCGCAAAAAGTGATTACATCGAATAGAACTCCAAGAACATCGAGGAACATTGTATTGAAGATCAGAGAGAGAGAGAGAGAGAGAGAGAGAGAGAGAGAGAGAGAGAGAGAGATCCAGCTACTAATATGGACCCGTAGGTATGTGGCAAACTACTCACACATCATTGGAACGGCAGCAAGGTTGATGTAGAGCCCCTCCATGATTGATTCCCCTCCGACTGAGTGCCGGAAAAGGCCTCCAGATGGGATCTCACGAGAACGGGATTTTGCGGTGGCGGAAAAAGTATTTCGTTTGGCTCTGTGTTGGTTTTCCGATTTTAGAGAATTTATAGAGGCATAATTAGGCCAATGGAGCCTCGTGGGCCCGCAAGCCACCAAGGCGAGCCTGCCTGGTATGCGCGTCCTAGTGCCTCATGGGCCCACGCTTCATCTTCTTGCCCTCTCCCGAAGCTTCTAGTGTCTCTTTTGTCGAGAAAAAAATCTCCAAAAAAATTCATGGCATTTGAAGTTCGTTTGGTACTGATATTCTGAAAAACCAAAAATAGGCAAAAAAAAAATAACAACTAGCACTGGCACTAAGTTAATAGGTTAGTACCAAAAAATGATCTACGGGTGCATTCCAAACTTTTCACTTTCCTAGGAATTTATTATTATTGTATTTTTTTTCATTTCGGGACTGGGCATCGGCCCTATTACTGGCCATTTTCTCGTGCAATGACAAGTGAATAAACACTCATCTTGAGAATAAACCATCTAGCATGTAAGATATTGACCACCCCCTCTCGCTTCATGAGTGGTACAGGCATACAAAACAGATTATTTTGAATGATTAGAGTTGGCACATGCAAAGTTACTTGGAACGACATATAAATAGTGCTTATAGGTAGATACAGTGGACTCATTTGGCACAACTTTAGGTTTAAGGAATTGGATGCACAAGCATTATTCCCGACTAGTACAAATGGAGCTTAGCAAATAGATTGAGAAGCAACCAACCACAAAGCGGAAACGGTCATAAACGTGCATTGAGAATAACTAACACTAAATAATGCACCATAAGTCGGATATAACTTCGTTGCATAACTATTGACTTTACGTGCATGCATAGGTTATCACAAACCTTAATATTAATTTTCTTACTAAATCACAATTACTCACTAGCATAACTCACATATTATCATCTTCATATCACAAAACTATTCCAAGGAATCAAACTTATCATATCCGGTGATCTACATGAATTTTTTATTATATCCCTCTTGAATATTAATCACATTGGGACCAAATTCATATCTTGTGCAAATTACCATTACTATTATCAACTCTCAAAAAGATATAAGTGAAGCATGAGCGTACGAGTATTTCTTCAAAATATAATCACCTTCGTGCTAAAAATATATATAAGTGAAACACTAGAGCAACTCCTAGCTCAAAAGATATAAGTGAAGCACATAGAGTATTCTAACAAATTAAGAATAATGTGTGTCCATCTCAAAAAGGTGTGTCCAGCAGAGATGATTGTGAAAAACTAAAAATCAATCAAAGCAAAGACTCATATAATACACAACGCTCCAAGCAAAACTCATATCATGTGATGAATAAAAATATAGCTCCAAGTAATATTACCGATGGTCGGTAGGAGAAGAGGGGATGCCTTCCGGGGCATCCCCAAGCTTAGTTGCTTAGGAGCCCTTGAATATTACCTTGGGATGCTGATGTCTACTACACAACCTTCTTCTTGTAGACGTTGTTGGGCCTCCAAGTGCAGAGGTTTGTAGGACAGTAGCAAATTTCCCTCAAGTGGATGACCTAAGGTTTATCAATCCGTGGGAGGCGTAGGATGAAGATGGTCTCTCTCAAGCAACCCTGCAACCAAATAACTAAGAGTCTCTTGTGTCCCCAACACACCCAATACGATGGTAAATTGTATAGGTGCACTAGTTCGGCGAAGAGATGGTGATATAAGTGCAATATGGATGGTAGATATAGGTTTTTGTAATAAGAAAATATAAAAACAGCAAGGTAGCAAGTGGTAAACGTGAGCATAAACGGTGTTGCAATGATAGGAAACAAGGCCTAGGGTTCATACTTTCACTAGTGCAAGTTCTCTCAACAAGGATAACATAATTGGATCATATTACTAGCCCTCAACATGAAACAAAGAGTCACTCCAAAGTCACTAATAGCGGAGAACAAATAAGGAGATTATGGTAGGGTACGAAACCACCTCAAAGTTATTCTTTCTGATCGATCTATTCAAGAGTCCGTAGTAACGTTCAATCTATCATAGAGTTCGTACTAGAATAACACCTTAAGACACAAATCAACCAAAACCGTAATGTCACCTAGATACTCCATTGTCACCTCAAGTATCCGTGGGCATGATTATACGATATGCATCACACAATCTCAGAGACATCTATTCAACCAACACATAGAACTTCAAAGAGTGCCCCAAAGTTTCTACCGGAAAGTCAAGACGAAAACGTGTGCCAACCCCTATGCATAGATTCCCAAGGTCACGGAACCCGCAAGTTGATCACCAAAACATACATCAAGTTGATCACATGATATCCCATTGTCACCACAGATAAACACGTGCAAGACATACATCAAGTGTTCTCAAATCCTTAAAGACTCAATCTGATAAGATAACTTCAAAGGGAAAACTCAATCCATTACAAGAGAGTAGAGGGGGAGAAGCATTATAAGATCCAACTAGAATAGCAAAGCTCGCGATACATCAAGATCGTGCCATCTCAAGAACACGAGAGAGAGAGAGAGAGATCAAACACATAGCTACTGATACATACCCTCAGCCCCGAGGGTGGACTACTCCCTCCTCGTCATGGAGAGCCCCGGGATGATGAAGATAGCCACCGGAGAGGGATTCCCCCCTCCGACAGGGTGTCAGAACGGGGTCTAGATTGGTTTTCGGTGGCTACAGAGGCTTTCGGCGGTGGAACTCCCGATCTAGGTTTCTTTCTGGAGGTTTCAGTATATATAGGAGGTGTTGGAGTCGGGGCCAAGCAAAGGGGGGCTACGGGCTGTCCACGAGGGGGGGGGGGCACGCGCCCCCACCCTCGTGGGCAGCCCATGGGTCCTCTCGTCCCCCTCCGTCACTTCCTGGGCTTCTTTAGGTCCAAAAACAGCCTCCGTTGATTTTCAGGTCAATTGGGCTCCGTTTGATATTCCTTTTCTGTAAAACCCTAAAACAAGAGAAAAACATAAACTAGCACCGGGCTCTGGGTTAATAGGTTAGTCCCAAAAATAATATAAAAGTGTATAATAAAGCCCATAAAACATCCTAGAAGGGTAATATAATAGCATGGAACAATAAAAAATTATAGATACGTTGGATACGTATCAGCATCCCCAAGCTTAATTCCTGCTCGTCCTCAAGTAGGTAAATGATAAAAACAGAATTTTTGATGTGGAATGCTAACCAACATAGTTTTCAATGTAATTCTCTTAATTGTGGCATGAATGTTCATATCTGAATGATTCAAGACAAACGTCTATATTGACATAAGAAATAATAATACTTCAAGCATACTAACAAAGCAATCTTGTCTTCTCAAAATACTATGGCTAAAGAAAGTTATCCCTACAAAATCATATAGTCTGGCTATGCTCCCTCTTCATCACACAAAATATTCATATCATGCACAACCCTGATTTCAGCCAAGCACTTGTTTTCATACTCTATTCTTTCAAACCTTTCAACTTTCACGCAATACATGAGTGTGAGCCATGGACATAGCACTATGTGGAATAGAGTGGTGGTTGTGGAGAAGACAAAAAGGAGGGAGATAGTCTCACATCGACTAGGCGTATCAATGGGCTATGGATATGCCCATCAATAGATATCAATGTGAGCGAGTAGGGATTGCCATGCAACAGATGCACTAGAGCTATAAATGTATGAAAGCTCAACAGAAGAAACTAAGTGGGTGTGCATCCAACTGGCTTGCTCATGAAGACCTAGGGCATTTGAGGAAGCCCATCGTTGGAATATACAAGCCAAGCTCTATAATGAAAATTCCCACTAGTATATGAAAGTGACTATACATGAGACTCTCTATCATGAAGAACATGGTGCTAATTTGAAGCACAAGTGTGGAAAAAGATAGTAGCAATTGTCCCTTTTTTTGCCTTTATTTTTTTATTTTTTTGGAAGGGCTTTATTGATTTAGCCTTTCCTCACATGGGACAATGCTCTAATAATTATGATCATCAGACTTTCATTACAACTCGATATTACAATTCGATACTAGAACAAAGTATGACTCTATATGAATGCCTCCGGCGGTGTACCGGGATATGCAATGAATCAAGAGTGACATGTATGAAAAATTATGCATGGTGGATTTGCCACAAATATGATGTCAACTACATGATCATGCATGGCAATATGACAATATGAAGTGTGTCATATGAACGGAATAGTGGAAAGTTGCATGGCAATATATCTCGGAATGGCTATGGAAATGCCATGATAGGTAGGTATGCTGGCTGTTTTGAGGAAGATATATGGTGGCTGTTTTGAGGAAGGATATATAGTGGGTGTATGGTACCGGCGAGAGTTGCGCGATACAAGAGAGGCTAGTGATGGTGGAAGGGTGAGAGTGCGTATAATCCATGGACTCAACATTAGTCATAAAGAACTAATATACTTATTGCAAAAATCTACGAGTCATCAAAACAAAGCAATCAACGCATGATACGTCTCAAACGTATCTACTTTTCCAAACACTTTTGATATTGTTTTGACCTCATTCTTGCATGATTTGAACTAAACTAACCCGGACTGACGCTGTTTTCAGCAGAGCTGCCTGTATGGTTTTATTGTGTGCAGGAAAACGGATTTTTAAGTATCTCAGAAAAATCACAGAAAATCCACGCACCCGAAGGAACCAGGAGCCGGAAGTGGGGCCAGAGGGGGGCCAGGGGGTGCCCAGGCGCCCTGTGGGCGCGCCCCCCTGGGCCGCGCGGGGGGGGGGGGGGTCGCCTGGCTGGGGCCCACACCCCCTGGTGCCCTACTTTGCCTCGTATTTTTACTCACGACACGGAAACCCCAGATCAGAAGTTCTTTTTGCAGTTTTCCATCGCGGAGCCGCCGCCACCCTCTGTTCTTCCTCGGGAGGGCTAATCTGGAGGCTGAATTGGCCTCTGGAGAGGGGAGATCATCGCCATCGTCATCATCATCACCACTCCATCATCCCTCCATGACTTCTCCCTCCATGTGTGAGTAATTCCCCTGCCGTAGGCGAAGGGGATGGTAGGGATTGGATGAGTTAGATCATGTAATAGTTTATCAGATCGTTGGGGGCATGTTGCCTATCATCTACTATGGTGTTTATCATCTATTCTTCAACTTGTTATTCTTAATGCTTGACACTTAGGGCCCGAGTGCCGTGATTTCAGATCTGAACCATATGTGTTTGCATGAATATATTTGTGTTCGTGATCCTATCTATGAGTTGTTTGCACCTGTTATGGTTCGGAACCGGCGATCCCAAAAGTGACAGCTTGGGACACCAAAGGGGATGGTCCGTAGTTTGAGGATTACATGTATCCATTGAGTTCATTGCTTTGTTCCAGTGCTCTTTGACAGGAGCACCTTAATCTCCATAAGTTCCTTTTGGCCCCGTTCGTAGCGGGATGGTAGGACAAAAGATGTTGTGCAAGTTCTTATTGCAAGCACGTACAACTACCTACGGGATACATGCCTAATGTTTGATATTTGCCTAGATGATCATTACTTTTCCGTGTGCCGTGCCCCAAGTTAGAATCTATCTCATCCATGCAGCGCCCAACCATCCATCTCCCTAGCCTACAGTGTTTTAAATCCTGCTGGTTACTAGTTGCTATTCTTGCCATTTACTTTTGCTATTTACTTTTACTGTTTACTTTTACTATCACTATCATCACTATCATATCACTGTTACCACTTATCTTTTGTTGCAAGTAAGTATATTTCAGGTGCGGTTGAATTGACAACTCAACTGTCAAAGCTTATAAATACTCTTTGGCTCCCCGTGTGTCGAATTAATAAATTGGGTTATTCTTACCCGCGAAGACTATCTCGATCCCTTACGGTTGAGGGTTATCAAGTACCGTTTTCTGGCGCCGTTGCCGGGCAGCATAGCAATATTTACAAGTCTACTTGAGGTATCCTACCTGCTGCACTTCATCCACTATGGGTAAGAAAGGAGACCCCAAGGTTCCGATCTTACTATCCACTACAAGAAGAGGTACTGCTCTGAGCACTAGTGCTACACTTGATCCACCTTCCGTTATGAGTAAGTTTGCCTCACCACCACCACATGATGCTCCTACTGAATCTGTTACTATGTCTGATACTCTTGATGATGCTTCTACTACTTTTGATGATATTAATTCGCTTGGTTATGCTCTTGAGAAACAAATTGCTGCTGCTGCTAAAAAGTCTGGAATTGAACTTCCTGTTACTCGCTACCCTATTGGTGAAACTTATGATTATCCCGATTTGAGTAAACTCAAAGAGAGGCTCCTTGATGATGATTACTATATGCTTGATGAAGATTTATGCAGGGAACTGACGGAGTTTTCCGGCTCTGACCCTGAAGTCATTAAGAAGCTATTTGAAAAGGGATAATTGATTTTATGCCCCTAGTTGGGTCACACTCGGCAGGTTTACCCCTAGTTTCCGAAAACACTTGTTCCTGCCCAAACCACTTTGCTCCTCTTATAATTTTGCCCTTTGACCGTTTGACCATCACTTTGAAAACTTCATAAAAAATTCATACTAACACAGAAAAATTCAAATAAGATATCAAAATGTTCAGAAAAGCATCACCTATATGTGCTTGTCATTTTCATTCATGAAAAAAGTGTTGTCCAGTCCCCATCTCAGTTTTGACCATTCGCATTCATGGGGACTAGCCAACACTTTTTCCATGAATGCAAATGACATGCACATATAGGTGATGCTTTTCTGAACATTTAGATATCTTATTTGAATTTTTCTGAGTTAGTATGAATTTTTTATGAAGTTTTCAAAGTGATGATCAAACGGTCAAAGGGCAAAAGCATAAGAGGAGCAAAGTGGTTTGGGCAGGAACAAGGGTTTTCGGAAACTAGGGGTAAACCTGCCGAGTGGGACACAACTAAGGGCACCAAATTAATTATCCCATTTGAAAAACACTCTTTGAAGAACAAAACCGTTCCTAATCCTGAATTTGCTACATCTCCTATATGCATTGATGATCCTGATTATGATTTCTCTGTTGATCTTTCACTTATACCTATGGTTGAAGCTGACCCCTTTTATGGCCGAGAAAATGATGATGCTATTGCACACCTGACTAAACTCGGTGAGCTAGGTGGTTTATTTACCACAGATGAAAAGATACGATACTTTTATGTGACCAAGCTTCTTCCTTTCTCGTTGAAGGAAGGTGCTAAGGCATGGTATGATTCACTCCCATACGGTTCCATTAAGAGTCCTCAAGATTTAGCTCACTCTTTTGTTGATAAGTACTTTCCTGCTCACATGCAACATGCTGCTTTACAAAGAATTTATAACTTTAAACAGTTGCAGGATGAGTCCCTCCCTAAAGCTTGGGTGAGGTACTGCGGTCTGATTCGGGCTAGACCTGGACATGAAATCCCTAAGAACGAATTAATCGATATATTCTATGCTGGTCTAACTCATGAATCCAGGTCCTATTTGGACAGTTGTGCTGGTTGTGTTTTCAGGAAAAGAACACCGGACGATGCGGAAGATTTGATGGGCAGGATTGCCAAAAACCATGAAGATTGGTCCGTCCCTGAACCACCTCCACCAGCAAAGAAGAGGGGCATGTTTGTTCTGAGCCCCGAAGATATGCGAGAAGCAAAGAAGTCTATTAAAGAGAAAGGTATTAAAGCTGAAGACGTGAAGAATCTACCCCCTATTGAGAAGCTGTGTGAGCCCACCACTCACCCTCCTATGGTAGAGGTACACTCTCTTTTAGATTTCAACGCAAGTGACATCCCTCATGGTAAGCTTCCTGATCAATGTTTAGATGAGTTTGATAATTTTATTATGAAACAAAATCATTTTAATGAGAGGATAGAAAGTCAATTGCATGATAATTCCCTTGCTATCAAAAGACTGCTTGATGTTTTAGATAGAACAGTTAATGATGTTCAATGTCTTGTGAAGCATTTTCAAATGGTTCAAACTCAGCTTGACCAAATTTCTAATGTGCAAAGAGATTTGCTTGCTAACAATGCCAAACAAGATAATTTGCAGGCTTTCGGGATTAAGACCCGAGGAGGAACTAGTACTCAAGATCCTCTCTATCCAGAGGGGCATCCGAAGAGAATCGAGCAGGATTCTCAAATGCAAGAAGAAATTGTTGGCTCTCCAAAGAAGAAGAAGAAACATAAGGAGACTGACAATTCTAATGACCCTATTGCAGATGAAGAACCAGCTATTGATCCCAACAGTGTATCTATCTCCGATGCTGAGACTGAAGACGGTGCTGAACCTGAAGGTAATAATAATGAGAAGAATGATCCGCCTGAAGTTCGAGAAGAAGAAGCACCTGACAAACGTAAGAGGTACACTAAAGAAGACTTCATCGCAAGAAAACATGGGAAGGAAAGAGAACCATGGGTACAGAAACCCATGCCCTTTCCAGGTAAGTCCATCAAATCTAAAGAAGAAGAGCATTATAATAAGTTTTGTGAGTGGATTAAACCTCTTTTTCTTCAAATCCCTTTGACTGATGCTATTAAATTACTTCCTTATTCAAAATATATGAAAGATATTGTCACTAATAAAAGAAAAGCTCCTAATGATGCAATATCTACTATGCTTGCTAACTACTCTTTCAGTGGCAAGATTCCTGAGAAGCTCGGTGATCCAGGTATACCCACCATTCCTTGCTCCATAAAGAATAATTATGTCAAAACTGCTTTATGTGATCTTGGAGCAGGAATGAGTGTTATGCCTCTCTCTCTTTACGAGAGGCTTTGTTTAGAGAAACTAATTCCTACAGATATCTCCCTTCAGATGGCTGACAAGTCAACCGCTGTTCCGATAGGTATTTGTGAGGATGTTCCCGTAGAAGTTGCTAATTGTTTAATTCTTACTGATTTTGTTGTGCTTGACATGCCCGAGGATGGGAGCATGTCCATTATTCTTGGTAGACCTTTTCTTAACACCGCAGGTGCTATTATTGATTGCAATAAAGGGAAGGTTACCTTCCATGTGAATGATAAAGAACACACGGTATATTTTCCGAAGAAGATCGACAGGAGGCATGGCCTCAACTCTATAGATAATATCGAGACCGTGAAAATTGGAGAATGGGACTGTCCACTACATGTGCCTCACAAATACAAAACTATCATGGTAGGGACAATGTCCATCAAGGTAAAGGTTCAGTGATTACTTCATGAGAGGTGAGACTTTTTGCTCTATATATCGCCTGTTTGTTGGTAAGACTTGATCAACCTTATTAGCAAATATGTTTTCTATAGATAAAAAGTTGAGCTTGTTATATTTCCATTTGTTTTTAGTTTTGTCCTACTTGCTGTACCAAGTATTTATGTTTTTGAAGCTTCACAATACTACTAACTGCTTCAAGTTTTCAGAGAGTTTCGCAGCTTTTTGAACTTCGAAAAAATTTCAACAGTGAAGTTTTCAGAAAAATTCCAGGAAAATTAAAATAAAAATTTCCACGTCGGGAGAGACCCAAAGGGGCCTGGGGCCAGCCAGGGGGACCCACCAGTGGCCCAGGCGGCCAGCTGGCGCGGCCCAGCCCCTGGCCGCGCCCATAGGGCGCCTGGGGCCCACGGGGCCCCCCTCCAGGTATGTCTTCTTCCTCCCTCTCTCTTTTTCTCCAAAAACCCGAGTTCTGCACTTGTTCTTGTGTTCTTGCTGTTCTTGGAGGCGATTCTTCGATCTCTCTCTACAGCCCATCATTTGAGCTGAAATTTTGAGCAAATACTCCCTGGTATGTGACTCCTCCACCCCTCCAATTAGATTTTTGATTGGTGGCTCCATTTGTGAGTATTTAGTAGTTCTTGGTGCTGTATAGATGAGCTTGCATGCATATGTAGAAAGTTATTTTTCAAGTTTTGATGCAAGTTTATGCCTTGGGCAAGTGAGTTGAGTAGTTTGCCTTAGCTCACTTTGTTTTAATCCTCGTTTTTGTAAATTGTAATTTTTTTTCAGAAATGAGTTTGTTAGGAAGGGCAAAAGGGTGGCTTGAGAAGAGGAGGCCCGCACACTCCGATCGAGTTACTAGAGCCGGAGCTTCACCATCGACTGCTAGGGTGAGCTATAATGAAGATCATGTGCCCCTCGAGTTGTTGGAAGATACAAGTCCAGCACGTGAGATGACATTTCCATGTGATGAATTCATGGAAGCTGCGGGAATCAAGGATGAGTTTTATAATCTTTGTGCTAATGCAGGTTTGACACGACTCGTCACGAGCCGTGTTACTCAGTATCAAAAACTCACCTCCAGTTTCATTAACAGTTTTAGATATAATCCTGATTCAGGTGCTATTGATTTTAAAATTTATAATGATCTTATCACCATGACTTTGGGGAATTTTTGTGAAATAATAGGTGTGCCGAATGTTGGGAGGATGGCTAGGATGGCCACTCAGCCCTCCGAGCTGAAAACCATCATCAACTCTCTCTACAGCATGGGTACGAGGGATATTCATCGGTCGAAGATCTCCAGCATCTTATTTCCTCACCTCAGGTATTTTGCATATTATATTGCTAGAGGGGTGTTAGCTCGTGACAACACGAGCAACATTTCTGCTCCGGATATTGCTATCCTGGCGGCAGCCCTCTCAGGGAGATCTGATTATAATCTGGGTGCCTTAATTGCTCGACGCCTTGCTATGAACGGTAACAAGGGAGACTTATATGGTGGCATTTATGCCACACTTATCTTAGAACATCTTGGAGGCACCCCACACCCTGATGATACTCCTTTTACTTATTCAAGCTTTGATCTTGCTGCTATGAAAAGGCATAAGTTTGTTACCATGGGTTCTGAGCTTGATAATCTTATTTTATCTTGCGTTTCGGAACTGCCGCGGAACGCGAGATCCGTCTACCTGCACCTCTTTTGTTTGATTTTTCTCGCAGGAACGGATGGTCTTTTGATGTTGTCCAGTTCGATGAGTTCATGGTCCAGCATCAGTTTCATAACCCCATGGAGGGGGTTGTGCCCGACGAGGAGGGGCACGGTGAGATACCACCTTTTCAGGGAGAAACCGCCACTGAGTTTGGTGAAGGTTCTTCCTCTGTTTGGCGTTCGGAACCTTCCTCATGGGAGACTCCGAGGAGTTCGGTGTACGCGCCAGCATCCTTCTACGACCCTTGGACTCACCACCATACCCCCGGAGCAGGAGGCTCCTGGGGGCAGTAGCTGCTACCAACTTAGGCCAAAAGCCTAAGCTTGGGGGAGTACGTGCTCCTCTCACTTTTCCATTGTATTATCCGCTTTATTCGCTTTGATCTTTTCGAAGTTTTTGCCCGTTCTTCTTTATTTCTCTCTTTGCAAAAACAACAAAAAGATTTTCTCTTTCTTTTGCTTTCATTCAACCTTTGAAAAATCCAAAAAGATTTCCTTTCTCTCTTTAGTTTGCTTTATTTTCAGAGTTCAGCTCGAGTCCGTGATGGCATTTAATTATATTTCCTACGTTCGATCGTGCAAGTGACAAGCAGTAATGACGAAGATCGACTGAAGGGAAGCAACAAGGAAGACCGGTATGAACTCTTTTTGTTTCTACTTTTGTACATATGCCTGTACTTATGATCTAGAGACTAGCTTGTAGCGACATAGTGCTATGTTTACAATGCTCTTCCAGTGGTTCATGCTTTCCTTGTGGCTAGTCTCGAATAACTAGAGTATATAATGTGTTATTGAAATGATCTACATGCATTGCACTGTTCATAGTCTGGTATACTAAGGTGGTATTTCCCTTTAGAGAATTTTTGGATTGACTTGGCACATGCTTACACATGTTTAAGACTAAAAAGCCTACTCTGCCTTGATGATCTTTGAGTTTTAGAATAGTTATATCACTTTCATGCCCGATTCAATGTTGCTTTGTCGCTCTACATGATTATGACCGTTATTGCTCTCTAGTTGGTCGCTTCCCAGTCTTTTGCTAAACCTCCACCTGTACTAAGCGGACTGACTGCTTGTGCATCCAAATCCTTAAAACCTGTTATGCCATATGAGTCCACCATACCTTCCTATACATGGTATTTACCTGCCATTCCTAAGGAAGACTTTCGTGTGCCATCTCGAAATTAATCAAAAACATTTCTCTTTTTTGTGCCTATGTTTTAGCTCATGAGGAAGTAGTAGTTAATTCATAATCTTCTTAAGTTGGACAAGTTTCACCCTTGGATTGCATGTATAATGTGCAAACCCATAATACGAGAAGGAACTGGCATTGAGTGCGCCCGACTCAAAAAGATAATATAACAAACAAACCCTCCTTCACGCTTTGTTCATGAGAAATCAGAAAACTTTGGCAGTGATAAACAAAGGAGATTAAGAGGATGTAATTGTCCTCATGCGGGAGCCGTTCCTCGAAACTTGTCCAGATCAAGAAGTGATTGAGTTATCTGCTAGCATTCGTTGACGAAATATGCACCTCTCAAAACGTTTTTATCTCTGTTTTTAAAACCAAGAGCTCTGGTACATGTTTAGTTTTTGTTTCCGACCACGGGTTTTCAACCTTGCCAATAAAAGCCACGGTTCGAGAGTCTCACCTTCTTTCTTCAAAGCACCAACTATGAGAGCATAATTGTCATTCTGAGTGTAACGTGCATTGTCCCAAAGTATTACATTGTCTTCTGCATACTTGTGATATGATTTATTCTGAAATTCTTAGTTCTAGTCTCCTTTAAAACTCTAGAGGAGTTCCTGCATTTATGTTTTGCTTCACTCATGGAGACTAGCGAGATACCACCCTAGTATGCTCAAGCTATGTGCAATGTAATCTTGTCTTGATTTTCAGTAGTATATTATTTACTTTTAAGTATTTGTGACTGGTCACTTGAAAGAAGGATTGCTCCTTGCATTGTCCTCATAAGTACTGTTTCAATACTTGCTAAACTCTTTTCGTAGTACATGCTTATATACATCTAATGAAGCAAAAGAGTTTGTCAAAGGTTTCTTTGTCGCGTCCAGTTCGTTGAACTGAATTGCTTGAGGACAAGCAATATGCTAAGCTTGGGGGAGTTGATACATCTCAAACGTATCTACTTTTCCAAACACTTTTGATATTGTTTTGACCTCATTCTTGCATGATTTGAACTAAACTAACCCGGACTGACGCTGTTTTCAGCAGAGCTGCCTGTATGGTTTTATTGTGTGCAGGAAAACGGATTTTTAAGTATCTCAGAAAAATCCACGAAAAATCACAGAAAATCCACGCACCCGAAGGAACCAGGAGCCAGAAGTGGGGCCAGAGGGGGGCCAGGGGGTGCCCAGGCGCCCTGTGGGCACGCCCCCCTGGGCCGCGCCGGGGGGTCGCCTGGGTGGGGCCCACACCCCCTGGTGCCCTACTTTGCCTCGTATTTTTACTCGCGACATGGAAACCCCAGATCAGAAGTTCTTTTCGTAGTTTTTCGTCGCGGAGCCGCCGCCACCCTCTGTTCTTCCTCGGGAGGGCTAATCTGGAGGCTGAATTGGCCTCCGGAGAGGGGAGATCATCGCCATCGTCATCATCATCACCACTCCATCATCCCTCCATGACTTCTCCCTCCATGTGTGAGTAATTCCCCTGCTGTAGGCGAAGGGGATGGTAGGGATTGGATGAGTTAGATCATGTAATAGTTTATCAGATCGTTGGGGGCATGTTGCCTATCATCTACTATGGTGTTTATCATCTTTGCTTCAACTTGTTATTCTTAATGCTTGACACTTAGGGCCCGAGTGCCATGATTTCAGATCTGAACCATATGTGTTTGCATGAATATATTTGTGTTCGTGATCCTATCTATGAGTTGTTTGCACCTATTACGGTTCGGAACCGGCGATCCCAAAAGTGACAGCTTGGGACACCAAAGGGGATGGTCCGTAGTTTGAGGATTACATGTATCCATTGAGTTCATTGCTTTGTTCCGGTGCTCTTTGACAGGAGCACCTTAATCTCCATAATTTCCTTTTGGCCCCGTTCGTAGCGGGATGGTAGGACAAAAGATGTTGTGCAAGTTCTTATTGCAAGCACGTACAACTACCTACGGGATACATGCCTAATGTTTGATATTTGCCTAGATGATCATTACTTTTCCGTGTGCCGTGCCCCAAGTTAGAATCTATCTCATCCATGCAGCGCCCAACCATCCATCTCCCTAGCCTACAGTGTTTTAAATCCTGCTGGTTACTAGTTGCTATTCTTGCCATTTACTTTTGCTATTTACTTTTACTGTTTACTTTTACTATCACTATCATCACTATCATATCACTGTTACCACTTATCTTTTGTTGCAAGTAAGTATATTTCAGGTGCGGTTGAATTGACAACTCAACTGCCAAAGCTTATAAATACTCTTTGGCTCCCCGTGTGTCGAATCAATAAATTGGGTTATTCTTACCCGTGAAGACTATCTCGATCCCTTACGGTTGAGGGTTATCAACGCATGCTCCTAGGGGGGAGGTTGGTAGGAGTTAACCATCGCGCGCCCCCGATCTCCACACAAAGGTTGGCACTCTACAAATACCTCATGCTCTAACTTCGTCACATAGCGGTTCACCATACGTGCATGATACGGGAATCACTAACCTTAACACAAGTATTTCTAAATTTCATAATAACTCCACTAGCGTGACTCTAATATCACTATCCTCATATCTCAAAACAATTATCAAGCATCCAACATCTCATTCTATTCAATGCACTTGGTGTGATTTTTTTACTACATTGATATTGGATGTCTATCATGTGAAGACTAGTTCTTTTAGTCTAAACACATTACCATGCTGTTTTAATAGACTATCAAATAGATATAAGTGAAGCATGAGAGTTCAACAATTTCTACAAAATATTACCACTACCGTGCTCTAAAAGATATAAGTGAAGCACTAGAGCAAAAACTATTCAACTCAAAAGATATAAGTGAAGCACATAGAGTGTTCTAATAAGTTTTAGGCCATATTTAACTCTCTCAAATAGGTGTGTCCAGCAAGGATGATTGTGGCAAACTAACAAGCAAAGACTCAAATTATACAAGACGCTCCAAGAAAAACACATAACATTTTGCGAATAAAAATATAGCTCCAAGTATAGTTACCGATGGATGAAGACGAAAGAGGGGATGCCTTCCCGGGGCATCCCCAAGCTTAGGATTTTGATGATCTTGAATTTACTTGGGGTGCCATGGGCATCCCCAAGCTTAGGCCTTTGCTACTCCTTATTCCATAGTCCATCAAAGCAATACTCAAAACTTGAAAACTTCACAACACAAAACTTAGACAGAAATTCTCGTGAGCTCCGTTAGTATAAGAAAGCAAACCACTACTCAAAGGTACATCAATGAATTCATTCTTTGTTTATATTGGTGTTAAACCTACTGTACTCCAACTTCTCTGTGGTTCATATCTTCCAATACTACTCATAGATGCATCGGAATAAGCAATCAACACACGAAAAATAGAATTTGTCAAAAACAGAACAATCCGTAGTAATCTGCAGGTTTCGCCTACTTCCGGAACTCAAACTAAATTGGTAAATTTGCGGAATTTGTCTAAAAATCATCTGCAAAAAGAATAAGCTAAAAAGCATGCTCCAGTAAAATCTGAAGACCACTTTAGCGAGCGCTAACGATTCTGTTTTTCACAGCAAGATCACATAAACTTCACACAAGTCTTCCCAAAGGTTCTACTTGACACAAACACTAAAAAAACATGAAACCACATATAAAACAGAAGCTAGATGCAATATTTATTCACTAACAGCAGCAAAAACAAAGAAACTAAAATAAAGTTGGGTTGCCTCCCAACAAGCGCTATCATTTAACGCCCCTAGCTAGGCATGATGATTTCAATGATGCTCGCATAAAAGATAAGGAATTGAAACATAACGGGAGCATCATGAAGAATATGACTAGGACATTTGAGTATAACCCACTTTCTATGCATAGGGATTTTGTGAGCAAACAACTTATGGAAACAATAATCAACTAGCATAGGAAGGCAGAACATGCATAACTTTAAAACTTTAAGCACATAGAGAGGAAACTTGATATTATTGCAATTCCTACAAGCATATGTTCCTCCCTCATAATAATTTTCAGTAGCATCATGAATGAATTAAACAATATAACCTGCACATAAAGCATTCTTTTCATGATCTACTTGCATAGAAATTTTACTACTCTCCACATAAGCAAAATTCTTCTCATTCATAGTAGCGGGAGCAAACTCAACAAAATAACTATCATGTGAAGCATAATCCAATTGAAAACTAAAATCATGATGACAAGTTTCATGGTTATCATTATTCTTAATAGCATATGTGTCATCACAATAATCATCATATATAGGAGGCATGCTTTCATCATAATAAATTTGCTCATCAAAACCTGGGGGACTAAACATATCATCTTCATCAAACATGGCATCCCCAAGCTTGTGGATTTGCATATCATTAGCATCATGGGTATTCAAAGAATTCATACTAACAACATTGCAATCATGCTCATCATGCACATATTTTATGCCAAGCATTCTGTGTAATTCATCTTCTAGTACTTGAGCACAATTTTCCTTCCCATCATTTTCACGAAAGATATTAAAAAGATGAAGCATATGAGGTAACCTTAATTCCATTTTTTGTAGTTTTCTTTTATAAACTAAACTAGTGATAAAACAAGAAACTAAAAGATTTGATTGCAAGATCTAAAGATATATCTTCAAGCGCTAACCTCCCCGGCAACGGCGCCAGAAAAGAGCTTGATGTCTACTACACAACCTTCTTCTTGTAGACGTTGTTGGGCCTCCAAGTGCAGAGGTTTGTAGGACAGTAGCAAATTTCCCTCAAGTGGATGACCTAAGGTTTATCAATCTGTGGGAGGCGTAGGATGAAGATGGTCTCTGTCAAGCAACCCTGCAACCAAATAACAAAGAGTCTCTTGTGTCCCCAACACACCCAATACAATGGTAAATTGTATAGGTGCACTAGTTCGGCGAAGAGATGGTGATATAAGTGCAATATGGATGGTAGATATAGGTTTTTGTAATAAGAAAATATAAAAACAACAAGGTAGCAAGTGGTAAACGTGAGCATAAACGGTGTTGCAATGATAGGAAACAAGGCCTAGGGTTCATACTTTCACTAGTGCAAGTTCTCTCAACAAGGATAACATAATTGGATCATATTACTAGCCCTCAACATGAAACAAAGAGTCACTCCAAAGTCACTAATAGCGGAGAACAAACGAGGAGATTATGGTAGGGTACGAAACCACCTCAAAGTTATTCTTTCTGATCGATCTATTCAAGAGTCCGTAGTAACGTTCAATCTATCATAGAGTTCGTACTAGAATAACACCTTAAGACACAAATCAACCAAAACCGTAATGTCACCTAGATACTCCATTGTCACCTCAAGTATCCGTGGACATGATTATACAATATGCATCACACAATCTCAGAAACATCTATTCAACCAACACATAGAACTTCAAAGAGTGCCCCAAAGTTTCTACCGGAAAGTCAAGACGAAAACGTGTGCCAACCCCTATGCATAGATTCTCAAGGTCACGGAACCCACAAGTTGATCACCAAAACATACATCAAGTTGATCACATGATATCCCATTGTCACCACAGATAAACACGTGCAAAACATACATCAAGTGTTCTCAAATCCTTAAAGACTCAATCCGATAAGATAACTTCAAAGGGAAAACTCAATCCATTACAAGAGAGTAGAGGGGGAGAAGCATTATAAGATCCAACTAGAATAGCAAAGCTCGCGATACATCAAGATCGTGCCATCTCAAGAACATGAGAGAGAGATCAAACACATAGCTACTGATACATACCCTCAGCACCGAGGGTGGACTACTCCCTCCTCGTCATGGAGAGCGCCGGGATGATGAAGATAGCCACCGGAGAGGGATTCCCCCCTCCGGCAGGGTGCCGGAACGGGGTCTAGATTGGTTTTCGGTGGCTACAGAGGCTTTCGGCAGCGGAACTCTCGATCTAGGTTTCTTTCTGGAGGTTTCAGTATATATAGGAGGTGTTGGAGTCGGGGCCAAGCAAAGGGGGGCTACGGGCTGTCCACGAGGGGGGGGGGGGGCATGCGCCCCCACCCTCGTGGGCAGCTCGTGGGCTCTCTCGTCCCCCTTCGGCAATTCCTGGGCTTCTTTAGGTCCAAAAACAGCCTCCGTTGATTTTTAGGTCAATTGGGCTCCGTTTGATATTCCTTTTGTGTAAAACCCTAAAACAGGAGAAAAACAGAAACTGGCACTGGGCTCTGGGTTAATAGGTTAGTCCCAAAAATAATATAAAAGTGTATAATAAAGCCCATAAAACATCCTAGAAGGATAATATAATAGCATGTAACAATCAAAAATTATAGATACGTTGGAGACGTATCAGATGCCTCGGGCATCCCCAAGCTTAGGCTCTTGCCACTCCTTATTCCTTCATCCATCGCGATCTCACTCAAAACTTGAAAACTTCAGCACATAAAACTCAACAGAAAACTCGTGAGATCCATTAGTATAATGAAACCAATTCTTACTGTAAGTACCATTGCAAACCCATTCATATTTTATTATTGCATTATACATATTGTATTCTTACTTCACCATGGTTTATACCCCCGATACAACCCATAGATTCATCAAAACAAGCAAACAAGACAACGAAAAGAGAATCTGTCAAGAACAGAAGAGTCTATAAAGATTAAATTAATGACTATACTTCTACAACTTTGAAAATTCTGAAAAATTAGGACAACATGGGAATTTTTTATATAAATTACATGTAAACTTTTTAAAAAGTGTTCACGCTCCAGCAACTTTAGAGAATTCTTCTACAACACGCAAAAGTTTATGGTTTTTCACAATATCAAATCAACTATCAACCAAATTATCCTAAAGGCTTTACTTGGCACAAACACTAATTAAAACACAAAAGCACAACCAAAATAGAAGAATAATTGTGTGCTTATTGTAAAATAGAAAATAAATAGAAAAAAATCAAAGATAAATATTTGAGTTGCCTCCCAACTAGCGCTATCGTTTTAGGCCCCTAGCTAGGCGTAATACATAGGTTGAAGTGTTGTCATCTTTAGTTTCTAACTCCTAGATCACACATCCATATTTCCTAGGAGTTCTAGCATGCATATTTTTAATTATCACAATCCTAGGAACAAAATTGAGGAATCTATCTTCATATGTAGGTTCCTTTATCAAATCAACAAAATTGGGGTGGACACAAATCGTTAATATCTATGTTGTTATCGCTAGATGTAGCACCCTTGCAATCCTTGCTAGGAGTAGTCTTTTCAATAGTTTTAACGAAAGATAAAGCGGAACCCAAATTGTTTATAATTTCTTCCAACTTATCAATCCTAGCGGGACTTTCCTCCACCCTTTCATTAATAATTGTTTTTTTCTCTCTTTTAGCATCTTAAGAGTAATCCCTACCTTTGATCCAAATTGAGTAACATGATTATGTATCTTTTTATCCAAAATTTTAATATGCTCTACGATAGGCATTTTATTTTCAATAGCATCTAGCCTTTGCGTATTATGTTCCAAAGTTATAGCCGTTTCATTAATGGCGATAGGTGGTGATCCCACTAAATTTCCCATAGCATTGAAAGCATCCATAGGGTGACTACGCAATACTTCTCCAATGTATCTATAATTTTTTTATTGTTCCATGCTATTATAGTATCATTTTTGGGACTAACCTATTAATTTAGTTCCTAGTGCCAGTTGTTGTGTGTGTTTTTCAGAATATCAGTACCAAACGGAGTCCAAGTGTCAGGAAACGTTTTGAGAATTTTTTCTGGACAAAAATACACTTGAAGCTTTGGGAGAGGTCCAGAAGATGAAGTGTGGGCCCACGAGGCTCCTTTTGACCTAATTTTGCCTCTATGAATTCTCTAAAATCGGGAAACCAAGAGAGAGATTGACGAAATACTTTTTCTACCACCACAAGTTCTTGTTCTCGCGAGATCCCATCTAGAGGCCTTTTCTAGCACTCTGCCGGAGAGGGAATCAATCACGGAGGAGCTCTACATCAACCTTGCTGCTCTTCCGATGATGTGTGAGTAGTTTACCATAGACCTATGGGTCCATAGTTAGTAGCTATATGTCTCTCTCTCCCTCTCTTTCTCTCTCGCTTTGATCTTCAATAAAATGTTCTCCTTGATGTTCTATTCGATGTAATCACTTTTTGCAGCATGTTAGTTGGGATCCAATGAATTGTGAGGTTATGATCAGATTATCCATGAATATTATTTGATTTTTAACTCTTTTATGCATGATTATTATAACTTTGTATTTCTCTCTTATCTATTGATTTGGTTTGTCCAATTAGATTGATTTTTCTTGCAATGGCATAGGTGCTTTGTGATGGGTTCGATCTTGCGGTGTGATAACCCACAAGTGTAGGGGATCGCAACAGTTTTCGAGGGTAAAGTATTCAACCCAAATTTGTTGATTCGACACAAGGGGAGCCAAAGAATACTCTTAAGTATTAGCAACTGAGTTGTAATTCAACCACACCTGGAAACTTAGTATCTGTAGCAAGGTAGTTTAGTAGCAAAGTAATATGGAGATAGCGGTAACAGCAATAAAAGTAACGGTAGTGTTTTTGTAGTTTTTGTAACAGTAGCAACAAAAAAGTAAATAAGCAACAAGCAATATGGGACAAGCTCGTAGGCATTGGATCGGTGATGGGGAATTATGTCGGATGCAATTCATAATGTAAAAGTTATAACCTAGGGTGACACAGAACTAGCTCCAATTCATCAATGTAATGTAGGCATGTATTCCGAATATAGTCATACGTGCTTATGGAAAAGAACTTGCATGACATCTTTTGTCCTACCCTCCCGTGGCAGCGGGGTCCTATTGGAAACTAAGGGATATTAAGGCCTCCTTTTAATAGAGTACCGGACCAAAGCATTAACACATAGTGAATACATGAACTCCTCAAACTACGGTCATCACCGGGAGTGGTCCCGATTATTGTCACTTCGGGGTTGCCGGATCATAACACATAGTAGGTGACTAATGCCTTGCAAGATAGGATCAAGAACACACATATATTCATGAAAACATAATAGGTTCAGATCTGAAATCATGGCACTCGGGCCCTAGTGACAAGCATTAAGCATGGCAAAGTCATAGCAACATCAATCTCAGAACATAGTGGATACTAGGGATCAAACCCTAACAAAACTAACTCGATTATGGTAAATCTCATCCAACCCATCACCGTCCAGCAAGCCTACGATGAAATTACTCACGCACGGCGGTGAGCATCATGGAATTGGTTATGGAGGAAGGTTGATGGTGACAATGGCGATGATCTTCACTCTCCGGAGCCCCGAACGGACTCCAGATCAGCCCTCCCAAGAGAGATTAGGGCTTGGCGGCGGCTCCGTATCGTAAGACGCGATAATTCTTCCTCTTTGATTTTTTTCTCCCCGAAAGTGAATATATGGAGTTCGGGGGTACGTGGGTGGAGCGTCAGGGGGCCCATGAGGTAGGGGGCGCGCCCAGGGGGAGGGGGCGCGCCCCCACCCTCGTGGACAGGGTGTGGGCCCCATGACGTGGATCTTTCCGCAGATATTTTTTATATTTTCCAAAATAATTCTCCGTGGATTTTCAGGTCATTCTGAGAACTTTTTATTTCTGCACAAAAACAACACCATGGCAATTCTGCTGAAAACAACGTCAGCCCGGGTTAGTTCCATTCAAATCATGCAAGTTAGAGTCCAAAACAAGGGCAAAAGGGTTTGGAAAAGTAGATACGTTAGAGACGTATCAACTCCCCCAAGCTTAAACCTTTGCTTGTCCTCAAGCAATTCAGTAGATAAACTGAAAGTGATAAAGAAAAACTTTGACAAACTCTCTTTGCTCTTGTTGTTGTAAATATGTAAGCCATCATTCAGGTTTTCAGCAAATATCATGAACTAACCACATTCTCAATAACTTTCAGGTCTCATGTCTACTCACATCAAGGGCATAATCAACTAGCGAGCAATAATAATAAACCTCGGATGACAACACTTTCTCAAAATGATCAAGATATGATATAACAAGATGGTATCTCGCTAGCCCTTTCTCAGACCGCAAAACAATGCAGAGCACCTTTAAGGATCAAGGACTGACTAGACATTGTAATTCATGGTAAAAGAGATCCAATCATGATCATACTCAATGCAAATTAATAGTAATACATGCAAATGACAAAGGTGCTCTCCTACTGGTGCTCTTTTATAAGAGGATGATGACTCAGCATAAACGTAAATAGATAGGCCATTCGCAGGGGGAAGCAGGGATTTGTAGAGGTGCCAGAGCTCGGTTTTAAAATAGAGATGAATAACATTTTGAGCGGTATACTCTCATTGTCAACATAACAACCAAGAATCTCGATATCTTCCATGCTATGCACACTATAGGCGGTTCCCAAACAGAATGGTAAAGTTTATACTCCCCCAACCACCAACAAGCACACTCCACGGCTGGCCCGAAACAACGGGTACCGTCCAAACCAACAACAACCCTGGGGGAGTTTTGTTTAATTATTATGAATTTGAGCATGGGACTGGGCATCCCAGTTACCAGCCATTTTCTCATAAATGATGAGCGGAGCCCACTCATTTTGAGAATAACCCACCTAACATGGAAGATATAGACAACCCTAGTTGGTACATGAGCTGTTCGAGCATACAAAACAGAATTTCATTTGAAGGTTTAGAGTTTGGCACATACAAATTTACTCGGAACGGCAAGTAAATACCACATATAGGAAGGTATAGTGGACTCATTGGAATAACTTTGGGGTTCATGGAAGTGGATGCACAAGCAGTATTCCCGCTTAGTACATGTGAAGGCTAGAAAGGGACTGGGAAGCGACCAGCTAGAGAGTGACAACGATCATGAACATGCATTAAAATTAATCAACAATGAATGCAAGCATGAGTAGGATATAAATCACCATGAACATAAATATAGTGGAGGCTATGTTGATTTGTTTCAACTACATGCGTGAACATGTGCCAAGTTAGACCACTTGAATCGTTCAAAGGAGGATACCACCCCATCATACCATATCACAACCATTTTAATATCATGTTGGCACACAAGATAGACCATTATAAACTCCTAGATAATTAAGCATGTCATAAGCAGCTATGATCTCTAATTGTCATTGAAAGCATGTTTCATTCATAACAAGCTGAATCAGGAACGATGAACTATCATATTTACAAAAACAAGAGAGGTCGAGTTCATACCAGCTTTTCTCATCTTAATTAGTTCATCATATATCATCCTTATTGCCTTTCACTCGCACGACAGAACGGTGTGGATAATAATAATAGTGCACGTGCATTGGACTAAGATGGAATCTACGAGCATTTAATACAAGAGAGAAGACAAGGTAATATGGTTCAAGGTTAAATCAACAATAAAGCATATGAGAGCCACTAAGCATTTTAATCATGGTCTTCTACTCTTGACCCCCAAAGAAAAGAAAATAAACTATTTACACGGGAAAGCTCCCAACAAGCAAAAGAAGAACGAGAAATCTTTTTGGGTTTACTTTTAATTACTACTACTACAAGCAAGGAAAGTAAACTAGCTAGAAGCTAATATTTTTTTGTTTTTCTTAAGGTTTTTTCTAGCACACGAGAAAAAGACTAAGAAAAAGAATTGAAACTAAGCATGGATGGTACAATGAAAGAGTGTGAGTACCGACAACTAGAATAAGTGTGTGAGCATTGAATCTAATGTCGGTGAGAAACACGTACTCCCACAAGCTTAGGCTTTTTAGACTAAGTTGGTCTATGGCCACGGATCGAAGCTACTCCCTCCAGTGTACTGAGATGTGTCATCTGGGTGCCACTGGTTGGCAAGCTCATCCAGATCCCACCCATAAACAGAATGACGGTAAGGATCGAGTGGTGGCTCCGGCTCAGGCTCTGAAGCTCGTGCCTGGCTCTGGTGCTTGTAGAAAGCATATGACGTAACAAGATATATGCCAGTAGACAGATCAAATAGAGATGGTGCAGGCAAGGTAACAATCTCACAATATTTTTCATTAAACCTTAATTTATAATTAAGCAACCTATCCTTGTCTTTAACAATAAAATCATGTGCTATCATGCTCTTGTAATCTAGATAAACAGGGGCAAGCAATTTTTCTTCCTTCTCATGATGCCTAATAGGTATTGTAAAATGTTCAGCAAGGCGAGAAGCAAAGATGCCTCCAAAGACGGGGCCCTTTGAGCGGTTCAAACTCAGTTGTTTAGCCACGACAACACCCAAGCTAAAAGTTGTGTCTTGAAACAAAGCATGGCGTAAAATGACAATATCAGGGGCACTAAGAATCCCACTGTTCCCGCGACCAATTAAACATCTACTAGCAAATAAAGCAAAGTAGCGCAGAACAGGGAAATGTATACTAGTAATTCTTGCCCCTGAGACTTGTCTAGTTTCCCCTAAGGCTATCATGTCAATGAACCCTTCAACGTCTTCACAACATGGTTCATCAAGTCTACCTTCAAAGGGTATCTTGCATACTTCAAAAAACCCAAAGAATGATATTTCCTTAACCTCATCATATAAACGAAACTCCACTGTAGGTGGTGTTTTCTTAGCATGAAAATAGAAATTTTGCGTGAAAATATTAGTGAGTAAGAGATACTGTTCATGCTGGTCGTGGAGGAAGTCGGTGAGGCCTGCATTATTTGCCAACCAATAAAAGTATTCGTAAATCCCGACGGCTCTCATGAGCTCATTACAAGGCCATTCACACGACCAAACTTCCGCCATGCGAGGGAGATTATATTTGGGCTTCTTATTTTCTTCCTTCTTCTTCTCCTCTAAACTTTTACTGGAGGAACCCCTCAACAATCTCTTTATCATTTTCCTCCTCTGAAAATTTCTGAAATTTTTAGTAACTCAAAATAAAAGTTAACCAAACTCAACAAGATTGATAGCAACAACTCCTACAAGTGCCTAGGGACTATATCATGCATTAGAACTAATTGGGACCAAAGAAATTTGACATGCAAGCTCAAGAAAAAGGTCACCACAGCAGATTTTTTTTGCAATAAATAAAACACTAGAACACAAACTAATTGGACCAATGGAGGAGTCACATACCAAGGAACAATCTCCCCAAATAGTTTGGTGAATGGTGCTTTGAGCAAGGAGATCGAAAGTGGCAGCAAGATGAGCTAGAACTTGTGCTTGAGCTGGTTGGTGATTTTTTGGGAGGAAGAAGAAGGGTATGGGTGCAGGAATAAGTGGAGGGGGGCCACGTGGGCCCATGAGGCAGGGGGCACGCCCTATGAGGGTGGGCGTGCCCTAGACCCTCGTGGCCAGGTGCTGGCTCCCCTCGCTGTGTTTTCTGTGCCATATATTCTCAAATATTCCAGAAAAAATCATATTTAGTTTTCAGGGCATTTGGAGATCTTTTATTTTCGGGGTATTTTTTATTGCACGGATAAGTATGAAAACGGACAGAGAATACTATTTTTGCTTTATTTATCCTAATTAACAGAAAGTAAAAGGGGGATACATAAGGTTGTGCTATCTAGATTCACCTATCTCATGCTCATCAAAAGGAATCCATTAACAAGGTTGATCAGGTCTTGTTAATAAACTCTTTCCGAATAACATGAAACCGGAGAATTTTTGAATAACACTAGGTTACCTCAATGGGGATATGTATGTCCCCAACAATAAGAATATCATATGTCTTCTTGACAGTAGGAAGAGGAAATTCAAAACCTCCAATAGTAATAGTTGAAATTTTTCCAATATAATTGATAATGTGGACCTGAGGTTGTTTCCTTGGAAAGTGTACCGTATGCTCATTACCATTGACATGAAAAGTGACATTGCCTTTGCTGCAATCAATAACAGCCCCTGCAGTATTCAAAAATGGTCTACCAAGGATAATAGACATACTATCGTCCTCGGGAATATCAAGTATAACAAAGTTCGTTAAAATAGTAACATTTGCAACTACAACAGGCATATCCTCACAAATACCGACAGGTATAGCAGTTGATTTATCAGCCATTTGCAAAGATATTTCATTAGGTGTCAACTTACTAAGGTCAAGTCTACGATATAAAGAGAGAGGCATAACACTAACACCGGCTCCAAGATCATAAAGCAGTTTTAACATAGTTTTGTTTAATGGAGCAAGGTATAGTGGGTACTCCTGGATCTCCTAGTTTCTTAGGTATTCCACCTTTAAAAGTGTAATTGGCAAGCATGGTGGAAATTTCTACTTCAGGTATCTTTCTTTTATTGGTAATAATATCCTTCATATATTTAGCACAAGGATTTGTTTTAAGCACATCAGTCAAACGCATACGCAAAAGGATAGGTCTAATCATTTCAGCAAAGCGCTCAAAATCCTCATCATCCTTTTTCTTGGATGGTTTCAAAGGAAAAGGCATGGGTTTCTGAACCCATAGGTCTCTTCCCCTACCGTGCCTCCTAGCAACAAAGTCTCTCTTATCATAACGTTGATTCTTTGATTTTGGGTTATCAAGATCAACAACAGGTTCAATCTCTACATCATTATCATTGCTAGGTTGAGCATCATCATGAACATCATCATTGATATTAACACTAGGTTCATGTTCATTACCAGATTGTGTCTCAGCATCAGAAACAGAGATATCATTGGGATTCTCACGTGTGTCAGCTACAGGATCACTAGAAGTATGCAAAGTCCTATCATTTTTCTTTTTCTTCTTCTTAGAAGAACTAGGCGCATCTAAATTTTCTCTCTGAGAATCTTGCTCAATTCTCTTAGGGTGGCCTTCAGGATACAGAGGTTCCC
Organism: Secale cereale; assembly: GCA_902687465.1. Taxonomy (NCBI): domain Eukaryota; kingdom Viridiplantae; phylum Streptophyta; class Magnoliopsida; order Poales; family Poaceae; genus Secale; species Secale cereale. The sequence continues at coordinate 119,889,988 of LR738709.1, read as the reverse complement.
GAGAAATTCTGCCACCTCTAGTCACAACTCTAATGGCGTTATCTTTATTCTGACTATTTAATTCATTGAGCAAATCATTCTGAGCCTTAAGTACTTGTTCTACTTGAGTGGTAACCATGGAAACATGTATACTAATAAGTTTCAATTCACCTTTAACTCTAGACGTAAAATCACTCAAGCGTTCAATCATATAAGCATTATGTTGCAATTGTCTACCAACATAAGCATTGAAGTCTTCTTGCTTCACAATAAAATTGTCAAACTCATCTAAGCATTGGCTAGCAGACTTATAACGAGGAATATCACCTTCATCAAATCTATAAAGAGAATTTACCTTTACTACCTGTGTCGGGTTATCAAGACCATGTATTTCTTCAATAGGTGGTAAATTCTTAACATCTTCAGCTTTAATACCTTTTTCTTTCATGGATTTCTTTGCCTCTTGCATATCTTTGGGACTGGGAAATAGAACACCTCTTTTCTTCGGAGTTGGCTTAGGGGCTGGTTCAGGAAGTGTCCAATTATTTTCATTGGCCAGCATATTATTCAATAGTAATTCAGCTTGATAAACTGTTCTCTCCCCGAAAACACAACCAGCACAACTATCCAGGTGGTCTCTGGAAGCATCGGTTAGTCCATTATAAAAGACATCAAGTATATCGTTCCTCTCAAGAGGATGATCAGGCAAAGCATTAAGTAATTGGAGAAGCCTCCCCCAAGCTTGTGGGAGACTCTCTTCTTCAATTTGCACAAAGTTATATATTTCCCTTAAGGCAACTTGTTTCTTATGAGCGGGAAAATATTTAGCAGAGAAGTAATACATCATATCCTGGGGACTACGCACACAACCAGGATCAAGAGAATTAAACCATGTCTTAGCATCACCCTTTAACGAGAACGGATATAGCTTAAGGATATAGTAATAATGAATCTTTTCATCGTTGGTGAAAAGGGTGGCTATATCATTCAACTTAGTAAGATGTGCCACAACAGTTTCAGATTCATAGCCATGGAAAGGATCAGATTCAACCAAGGTAATTAACTCAGGATCAACAGAGAAATCATAATCCTTATCAGTAACAAAGATAGGTGAAGTAGCGAAAGCAGGGTCATGTTTCATTCTAGCATTCAAGGACTTTTCTTTCAGCTTAGCTAATAATTTCTTAAGATCATATCTATCGTTGCAAGCAAGAAAGTCTCTAGCAGTTTCTTCATCCATAACATAACCCTCAGGAACAACAGGCAATTCATATCTAGGGGGAGAAGCTTTATCATCACTTTCATAAATATTATCAGTTTCAATATTTGCATTCTCCCTACCCCTAGCAATTTGTTCATCTAGAAATTCACCTAGTGGCACAGTATTATCAATCATAGAAGTAGTTTCATCATACATAGTAGAAGTGGCATCATCAAGAACATACGACATATCAGATTCAATAGAATGAGTAGGTGTCGCAAATTTACCCATAACAGATGGTTAATCAAGTGCAAAGCTAGATGGCAGTTCCTTACCTCCCCTCGTAGTTGAGGGGAAGATCTTGGTTTTTGAGTCCTTCAAGTTCTTCATAGTGATCAACAGATATAAATCCCAAGTGACTTAAAGAATAGAGCTATGCTCCCCGGCAACGGCGCCAGAAAATAGTCTTGATAACCCACAAGTGTAGGTGATCGCAACAGTTTTCGAGGGTAAAGTATTCAACCCAAATTTGTTGATTCGACACAAGGGGAGCCAAAGAATACTCTTAAGTATTAGCAGCTGAGTTGTCAATTCAACCACACCTGAAAACTTAGTATCTGCAACAAGGTGGTTTAGTAGCAAAGTAATATGGAGATAGCGGTAACAGCAATAAAAGTAACAATAGTGTTTTTGTAGTTTTTGTAACAGTAGCAATGAAAATGTAAATAAGCAACAAGCAATATGGGACAAGCTCGTAGGCATTGGATCGGTGATGGGGAATTATATCGGATGCAACTCATCATGTAAAAGTTATAACCTAGGGTGACACAGAACTAGCTCCAATTCATCAATGTAATGTAGGCATGTATTCCGAATATAGTCATACATGCTTATGGAAAAGAACTTGCATGACATCTTTTGTCCTACCCTCCCGTGGCAGCGGGGTCCTATTGGAAACTAAGGGATATTAAGGCCTCCTTTTAATAGAGTACCGGACCAAAGCATTAACACATAGTGAATACATGAACTCCTCAAACTACGGTCATCACCGGGAGTGGTCCTGATTATTGTCACTTCGAGGTTGCCGGATCATAACACATAGTAGGTGACTAATGACTTGCAAGATAGGATCAAGAACACACATATATTCACGAAAACATAATAGGTTCAGATCTGAAATCATGGCACTCGGGCCCTAGTGACAAGCATTAAGCATGGCAAAGTCATAGCAACATCAATCTCAGAACATAGTGGATACTAGGGATCAAACCCTAAGAAAACTAACTCCATTACATGGTAAATCTCATCTAACCCAACACCGTCCAGCAAGCCTACAATGGAATTACTCACGCACGGCGGTGAGCATCATGGAATTGGTGATGGAGGAAGGTTGATGATGACGATGGCGACGATCTCCACTCTCTGGAGCCCGAATGGACTCTAGATCAGCTCTCCCGAGAGAGATTAGGGCTTGGCGGCGGCTCCGTGTCGTAAAACGCGATAATTCTTCTTCTCTGTTTTTTTTCTCCCCGAAAGTGAATATATGGAGTCCGGGGGTACGTTGGTGGAGCGTCAGGGGGCCCACGAGGCAGGGGGCGCGCCCAGGGGAGGGGGCGCGCCCCCACCCTCGTGGACAGGGTGTGGGCCCCCTGACGTGGATCTTTCCGCAGATATTTTTTATATTTTGCAAAATAATTCTCCGTGGATTTTCAGGTCATTCCGAGAACTTTCTATTTTTGCACAAAAAACAACACCATGGCAATTCTGCTGAAAACATCGTCAGTCCGGGTTAGTTCCATTCAAATCATGCAAGTTAGAGTCCAAAACAAGGGCAAAAGTGTTTGGAAAAGTAGATACGTTGGAGACGTATCACGGTGCTCAGTCCCAGTGACAGAAATGGACATGACATGTATTTGTATCGTTGCCATTAAGGATAAAAAGATGGAGTTTATTCATGCGTGAGTTTACTTTGTCTACATCATGTCATCTTGCTTAAGGCGTCACTCCGTTCTTTATGAGCTTAATACTCTAGATGCATGATGTATGGTAGTCGATGTGTGGAGTAATAGTAGTAGATGCAGAACCATTTTGGTCTACTTTTCTCGGACGTGATGCCTATATACATGATCATTGCCTTGGATATCGTCATGATTATTTGCTTTTCTATCAATTACCCATCAGTAGTTTGTTTACCCACCGTATGCTATTTTGAAGAGAGAAGTCTCTAGTGAAAACTATGGCCCCTGGGTCTACTTTTATCATATATTAATACCCAAAAAATACCTTGCCAGAATTTTTATTTATTTATTTTATTTTGTGTTTTATCAATCTATTTATCACTACAAAAATTAGCCTTGCAAGTAATCATCAAGGGATTGACAACCCCTTGTTCGCGCTGGGTGCAGGTATTTGTTATTTTGTGTGCGGGTACTACGACTGAGGTGTTGCGTGATTCTCCTATTGGATTGATAAACCTGGTTCTTAACTGAGAGAAATTCTTATCTATACTGTACTGCATTACCCCTCTTCTTTAGGGAAATCCCAATGGAGCTCACAAGTAGCAGGGAGAATTTCTCGTGCCGTTGGGGAGACATCATCAACATCTATCAAGTACCTACACATAAACCTTTATCTCCTGGCATTTACATTATTTTCTATCTGCCTCTCGTTTTCATCTCCCCCACTTCTAAAAAAGTTTTGCAAAAACACAAAAATATTTCTCGTTTGCCTTTTTTGTTTGATTTTTTGTTTGCTTGTTATCCTTTTTGCCTTGTCATGATTTCTCAAGAAAATTATCATGATACTTCTTGTCATAAAATATTGGTCAAAATCGAGAAAAATACTAAGGATTACATGTCTACGCAATTTGAGTACAGCAAAAAAATTGCCGAAGAACTTAAAGAACACTCTACCTTGTTAGAAGTTATTGCAAAACAACTCAGTAATGTCAATGAAGAAGTTGCTAAACTTCAATCACAATTTGCTCATACTGAAAATTTTCTAAAGAAAATTTCTGATGCACAAGCAACACTAGTAAATCAAATGGCAGCTAAGCTGGAATCATTTGCACTTGTTAAAGATGAAGATGTTAAAATGATTGGTGTTTTTTATTAAATATTTGTTTAGTAATGTTAAACTTGATGAAAAGGGGACTGAAGAAGAGTCAAATTTAGTTAGAAGGCGTCCCCATAGTTCGGAGGGTGAAAATCTTGATGAATTTTTTGATAAAAGTGGGTTGGAGAGATAAAAGCTTTAAATAGTGATGCACCCACTATTTTGGATCAGAAAGACTTTAATTATGATAGTTGTTCTTTGATTGATTGTATTTCTTTGATGTAGTCCATGCTAAAATCTCAAAATTCTTATGAGCAAAAAAAGGCATTTACTAAACATATCGTAGAAGCAACGGTGATAGCTTTAGAAGAAAAGCTAGAGTTGGAAGCTTCAATTCCTAGAAAATTATATGATGATTGGAAACCTACAGTTAATGTTAAAATTAAAAATTAGGAGTGCAATTATTTATGTGATTTGTGTTCTAGCGTTTCCACAATACCAAAATCTCTATGTGACATTCTAGGTTTTACTAATATGGATGAATGTTCTCTTAATTTGCACTTGGCAGATTCTACAATAAAAAACTTTTGGGTGGAATAAATGATGTTCTTGTTCTTGCAAATAAGAATTATGTACGTGTTGATTTCATAGTGCTTGATACTGAATGCAATCCGTCCTGTCCCATAATACTTGGTAGGCCTTTTTTACGAACTATAGGTGTTGTTATTGATATGAAAGAAGGGAATATAAAATTTCAATTTCCGTTAAAGAAGGGTATGGAACACTCCCCTAGAAAGAAAATTAGGCCACCGTATGAATCCATTATGATAGCTACCTATGGTATAAACTCTAAGGATGAAAACACTTGAACATACGCATTACGCCTAGCTAGGGTCGTAAAACGATAGCGCTAATTGGGAGGCAACCCAATATTTATCTATGTATGTTTTGTATCTTTTCTATTTTCGATAAGCACACAATTATGCTTCTGTTTTGGTTTTGTTTTTGTGTTTTAGTTAGTGTTTGTGCCAAGTAAAGCCTCTGGGATGATTTGGTTGATAGTTGATTTGATTATGTGCAAAAACAAAAACTTTTGCGTCCAGTAGCAGAATTATATACAATTGCCGGAGCGTGAAGAATTTCTAAAAAGTTTACATGTAATTGACATACAAATTGCCCACATTGTCCTAATTTTTTAGAACTTTCAGCGTTGCAGAAAGTCATTAATTAAATCATTATGGATTGTTCTATTTTTGACACATTCTGTTTTCGTTGCGTTGTTTGGTTGTTTTGATGAATCTTTGGGTTGTATCGGGGAGTATAAACCATGGTGAAGTTATAATACAATAGTATAATGAAATAATAAAATATGAATGGGGTTACAATAGTACTTAAAGTAAGGATTTGTTTTACTATACTAAGGGATCTCACGAGTTTTTTGTTGAGTCTTGTGTGCTGAAGTTTTCAAGTCATGAGTGAGATCGCAATGGATGAAGGAATAAGGAGTGACAAGAGCCTAAGCTTGGGGATACCCGAGGCACCCAAAGGTAAAATTCAAGGACTCCCAAGCAACTAAGCTTGGGGATGCCCCGGAAGGCATCAGGTCGTGGTTTTGTCACGGCAGATGTCCTAGTGTGAGGACTTAGTCATGAGTCGAACGCATCTAAGTGGTAGCTTGAATGGGGTTGAGCCGGACGAGAGACGCGAGTTTTCTTACCCAGGTTCGGCCCCTCATGGTGGAGGTAAACGCCTACATCCCGCTTCATTGATATTGATGATGATGACGATCTCGGTTACAAGGGCGATGTTTCACTACCTTTATCTTGAGAGCATCTATTTGATCTTGTCTAAGACTTGTCTATCTATTCCCCCTCTTGGACTGCCCTACCCCTCCTTATATAAGTTGAAAGGGCGGGTTACATGACCAGTCCTAGTAGGATTAGGACTACTCTACTACAAGTGGAATCCTAGTCTTGCTTCCCTTGTAAGGGAAATATTCCTTGTACCTTTTCTATCAAGCCGGCCCATCATAACATGAGTCGGCCTTCCCATGAGCCGCCTTCTGGGCCATTGAGTCTTGTTGTTCGTCTGACCCGCCTGCCGGGTCACTAATGAGTCGCCAAGCTCGGGCGGGTCAACAGTGAGTCGCCAAGTCTCAGCCGGGTCACTGGCGAGTCACCAAGTCCGGGCGGGTCATACTCCAGGCCGTGTTATACCGTGGGATATATCCCTGACATTAGCCCCCAGTTTAATTTGGATTTATCCATGTTAAACTTATCCTGTAAAATAAAAACAAGAACAAACTTGATAGGTCATGCGCCGTGTCAAACATTCTTCTGAGCCGGATTCTGTTCATCCGTAAGTCCTTGACATTTCATTCTATGAAAACACTCGGCCGAGTCAATATTGGCCGGGTCGTGCAATTCTTGAGTTATTCCGTGCCCCGTCTTGATACGTCTCCATCGTATCTATTTTTCCTAATGCTTTTCCTCTTGTTTTGGACTCTAATTTGCATGATTTGAATGTAACTAACCCGGACTGACGCTGTTTTCAGCAGAACTACCACGATGTTGTTTTTGTGCAGAAATAAAAGTTCTCGGAATGGAACGAAACTTTGCGAGGATTTTTTATGCAATAAAAGAAAATTATTGAAGCCTAGATCCACCGGAGGGGGGCACCTGGGTGGGCACAACCCACCAGGGCCCGCCCCTCCTAGCATGCCTAGGTGGGTTGTCCCCACCTGGTGGCCCCGCTGACCCTAACTCCCATGCTATAAAATCCTATTTTCGGAGAGAAAAATCAGGGAGGAAGAATTATAACGTTTTGCGATACGGAGCCGTCGTCACCTCCTGTTCTTCATCATAAGGCCAGATCTGGAGGCCGTTTGGGGCTTCAGAGAGGGGAATCTTCGGTCTTCGTCATCACCAATCCTCCTCCATCACCAATTCCATGATGCTCTCCACCGGGAGTGAGTAATTCCTTCGTAGGCTCGCTGGTCGGTGAGGAGTTGGATGAGATTCATCATGTTATTGAGTTAGTTTTGTTAGGGCCTGATCCCTAGTATCCATTATGTTCGGAGATTGATGTTGTTATGACTTTGCTATGCCTAATGCTTGACACTTTGGGCCCGGGTGCCATGATTCTAGATCTGAACCATTTTTGTTATCACCATTATATCTATGTTCTAGAACCGATCTTGCAAATCATAGTCACCTATTATGTGTTATGATCTGTAAACCCTGTAATGACAATATGCGGGATACTTTCGGGTGATGACCGTAATTTGAGGAGTTCATGTATTCACTATGTGCTAATGCTTTGTTCCGGTACTCTATTAAAAGGAGGCCTTAATATCCCTTAGTTTCCTTATGGACCCCGCTACCAGTGAATACATGCCTGACTATTTACGGAATGACTAGGGATGAAAAGATGCCATACAAGTTCTTTCCATAAACACGTATGACTATTTACGGAATGCATGCGTACATTATACTTATGAACTGGAGCTAGTGCCATATCGCCCTAGGTTATAACTGTTACATGATGAGTATCATCCAACAAATTGCCGATCCAATGCCTACGATTTTCCTACATATTGATCTTGCTAAATTATCACTACTGCTGCTACTATTACTATTGTTACAAAATCACTTCTATCACTGTTACTGTTACTGTTACTGCTACCACTACTATCAAAACTATCATACTACTGTGCTACTGATCACTTTGCTGTAGATAATTAATCTCCAGGTGTGGCTGAATTGACAACTCGGTTGCTAATACTTGCAAATATTCTTTGGCTCCCCTTGTGTCGAATCTATAAATTTGGGTTGAATACTCTACCCTCGAAAACTGTTGCGATCCCCTATACTTGTGGGTTATCAAGACCTTTTCTGGCACCGTTTCCAGGGAGCATAGCTATATTTTTTGAGTCACTTGGGATTATTATCTATTTATCACCATGAAGAATCTGAAGGACGATAGAACTAAGATCTTTCGCTCAACTACGAGGGGAGGTAAGGAATTACCATCACACTCTACACTTGATTCTCCTTAAGTTATAAGTAAGCTTGCTACACCACACTCTACTATTAATCCTTATATGTCCCAAGTTATTGATGATGCTACATCTGCTATGACTGACACGTATGATGATGCTAATACCTTGCTTGATAAGACTGTGCCATTGGGTGAACTTCTTGATGACCAACTTGCTAGGCCTAATGATATTGAGAATGCCGTAATTGATGACATTGTTGAAACTGATGAAGTGCCCGAAACTAATTTTTTTGAAACACCTATTAGATCTAGCCATCCTAGATATGAATTGCCAAAAGTACCTGAAGGTTATGTTATGGATGAGGAGACTACTAGAGACTTTCTTGCTTACAATGATAGGGATGACCATAAGAAGCTACTATGCAAACTGAAAGAAAAATCTTTGAATGCTAGAATGAAATGGGATGCTAAGTATGCTACCTCTCCTATCTTTATTGATGATAAGGATTATGAGTTCTCTATCGACCTAAAGTTAATTACTTTGGTAGAGTCTGATCCCTTCCATGGCTTTGAAACTGAAATTGTAGTGGCATATCTTACTAAGTTGAATGATATAGCCACCCTATTTACTCATGATGACAAAATTCGCTACTATTATATTCTGAAGTTATTTCCATTCTCCTTAAAGGGTGATGCTCAATCTTGGTACAACACTCTTACTCCTGGTTGTGTGCGTAGTCCCCAGGACATGATTTATTACTTCTGTGAGAAATATTTTCATGCTCATAAGAAACAAGCTACCTTGCAGGAAATATTGAACTTTGTGCAAATTAAAGAAGAGAGTCTCGCACAAGCTTGGGGGAGGCTTATCCAATTGCTAAATGCTTTGCCTGATCATCCTCTTGAGAAAAATGAAATACTTTATATCTTCTATAATGGACTAACAGATGCTTCTAGGGGTTTCGAGATAGTTGTGCTGGTTGTGTTTTCAGGGAGAGGACTGTTGAACAAGCTGAGGAATTATTGAATAATTTGAAAAATTATGATGATTGGACTCTCCCTGAACCAGCACCTGAACCATCTCTGAAGAAGAGAGGAATCTTATATCTTAGTCCTGAAGATATGCAGGAGGCAAAGAAAAGTATGAAGGAGAAAGGTATTAAAGCCGAGGATGTTAAGAATTTACCACCTATTGAAGAGATACATGGACTTAACACACCACCAACCAAGGTGGTTGAGGTAAATTCTTTGTTAAAGTTTGATGAAGGTGTTATCCCTTACAATAAGCATCCTAGTCAATGCATTTATGAGTTTGATAACTATATTATGAAACAAGATCACTTCAATGCCAATGTAATGAAACAATTGAAATACAACTTTAATATGATTGCTCGCTTGAGTGACTTGTTATTTAGAATCTCTAATGATGTTAGGGGTGTGGGAAAACATGCTTCTATGGTTCAAACTCAACTAGAACAAGTTGCTAAATCTCAGAAAGAATTAATTGATGAAAAGCATAATAATATAACTGATTTTGCTGTTAGAGTAGCAACTAGAGGAGGTAAAATCACTCAAGAACCACATTATCCTGAGAGACACCCTAAGAGAAATGAACAAGATTCACAAAGACTTAACACAAATTCACCTAGTCCTTATAGAAAGAAAAAGAAGAATAAAAATGATAGGACTTTGCACACCTCTAGTGAACCTAAAAAACCTCCTAAAAGTAGTAAACATGTCTCTATCTCTGATGCTGAAACTCAATCTGGTAATGAACATTCATCTAGTGATAATGAAAAAGATAATGATGATGTTCATAAAGACACTCAACCAGACAATGATAAACAACCAGATAATGATGTTGAGATAGAACCTGCTATTGACCTTGATAACCCACAACCTAAAAATAAAAGATATGACAAAAGAGATTTTGTTCCTAGGAAACATGGAAAGGAAACAGAACCATGGGTACAAAAAAACATGCCCTTCCCACCTAAACCAACTAAGAAGAAAGATGATGAAGAATTTGAATGCTTTGCTGAAATGCTTAGGCTAGTCTTTTTGCGTACCCGCTTGACGAATATCCTAAAGATGTCCCCTTATGCAAAGTATATGAAAGACATATCGGAAGCTGAAATCTCCACCATGCTTGCTAATTACTCTTTTAAGGATGGAGTACCTAAAAAACTTGGAGATCCGGGAATACCAAATGTACCTTGCTTCATAAAAGGAAATTATGTGAATACTGCTTTATGTGATTTGGGAGCTGGTGTTAGTGTTATACCTTTCTCTTTATATAAAAGACTTGATTCAAACAAGATCACACCCACCGAGATATCTTTGCAAATGACTGGCAAATCAACTGTTATACTTATCGGTATTTGTGAGGATGTGCCCGTTGTTGTTGCCAATGTTACTAATTTAACTGACTTTGTTATACTTGAGTTGCTCGAGGACGACAATATGTCTATTATTCTTGGTAGGCCCTTTTTAAACCTTGCAGGGGCTGTTATTGATTGCAATAAAAGCAAGGTCATGTTTCATATCAATGGAAATGAGCACATGGTGCAGTTTCCTGAGAAACAATTTCAAGTAAATGGCATCAATATTATCGAAAGTTCTCCAACACTTGCTATTGGGAGTTTCCATATCCCTCTACCTACTGCCAAAAATAAATATGAAATACTTATTGTTGGGGATGTGCATATCCCCGTTGAGGTAACTTAGTGTTTTGTGAAAATTCTTCGGTCTCATGCTAATTGGAAGTGGTTGTTAATAAGACTTGATCAACCTTATTAATTAATCATTTTCAAGAGGTATGAAGTTGAAGAATCCAGTGAGCACAAATTTCTGTCCCTAACTCTTATTTTCTGTTTTTCTTAGTCCAATAAAAATAAAATGCCATGCTTTGCTTGTTTACTGTTTTCCCGTGCAATAAAAAATGACCCAAAAATAAAAGTGCTCAGAATGCCCTGAAAATTTAACACGCTTTTTTCTGATTATTTTAGAATTTTTAGTGCAAATAACATCAAGGGGGGGGGGTGCACCAGGTGGGCACAACCCACCTGGGCGGGTCAGCAGCCCCAGGAGCGCCCTGGTGGGTTGTGGTCCCCATGTGCCCCCCCTCACTTATCTCTTTACTCCACTTCATCCCCTACCTCCATAAAAAAATTACCATTGCTCTCTCTCTCTCTCTCTCTCTCTCTCTCTCTCTCTTTCTCTCTCTCTCTCTCTCTCTCTCTCTCTCGTGTTCTTGCTCTCAAACCCATGGATTTCGACCTCTCTGCTCGAAGCTCCATTTTCGAAACTATTTTTGTGGATTGTTGCTTGGTATGTGACTCCTCCATTGCTCCAATTAGTTTTTGCTTTAGTGGTTTATATTTTGAATAATTAGCTACTCTTGGTGAAGTTGTAGATGAGCTTGCATGTTAAATTCTTAGAGTTCTAAGTAGTTTGAATGCTTAAAATGGCCTCTATGCATCCCTATGAGTAGTTGCTATCAATCTTATGAAGTTTCGTTGACAAATTTCTATGGACTAAAAATTTCAGAATTTTGCTCATAGGAAAAGGATGAGTTTCTTCAGAAAGTTTGCTTCCAAGAAGAACTCCAAGGGAGTTAATGGGGAGTCATGTGACAACGATCTTCGCTTCCGAAGAATGGCGGAGGTGCGGCCGTGCGAATGACCGCACAACCCAAACATGGAGGGAGCTGGAATCCGTCAAGAGTTTGCACAATTTGCTGCTAATGCCAGCCTCACGGACTTCATCTCAGCTGAATGTGATTAGTATCAGCTCCTCACAAATTCCTTTGTGCAAAGTTTTCAATTTTTACGAATAATCCCCCTGAGGTCCAGTTTAAATTATACACCGAGCCCTATAAGATACCACTCATTGAATTTTGTGACATTTGCGTGCTCCCTTCTGAGGGGGATTTGAGAGAACATAGGCCCATAGAATTTGAAGGTTTCTACCGCACTCTGGCAGTGGGAGATGAGAGAGGGGTGTCGAGTGTGATCGCTGCTAGCTTGCATTTTCCTTCTGTGCACTATTTTGCTATATTTATTGCAAAGTGTTTACTCGCTAGAGAAAGGTTGGCGCACTCAGTGCCATAGACTTCGTTGTCTTACATCGCGCACTTGAGGGGGACAACACTTATAGCTTTGGGGCTATTATGGCACACTGTCTCCATCTCAATGGGTCCAAGAGTAAAATTCATGGAGGCATTTATGCTACTCGTTTAGCGAGTTGCTTTAACAGTCAGATACACCAACATGATTATTGTTTTCCCAAGGTTTATTTAGATCGTCAGGCTATGGTACAACATCACTTTATTGATGGCGAGAACACTACTATGTATGTCCCTTATAACTTAGTCTTTAGTGAATATACGCATGATATTATTCCGTTGCCTGCACATGCTTTGTTTGATTCTATTGCCAGGGGCGGATATAGGATTATGCCGGCAGATATTGTTGCCTATCGGTATGCCCAAGTAGCTGTTAAGGAGGATCCTCACGAGTGGGACGCTCAAGTGCCGCCACCCCAACACTTTGACATGGGACCGGATGGTTACTACGGATGGTGATTACCGAGCTAGGCAAAAAGCCTAAGCTTGGGAGAGTACGTATTTCCACTGACATTACATTCATGTTCGCACATTTTGTTCCAATTATCGGTGTTCACACTTTTTATTGTATTATCCATGCTAGACTTATTTTCTCATTTTCTTCTTGTGTGTTTGAAAAAGTTTGAGAAAATCTAAAAATATTTCCTGTTTCTTTTTGGTTTTTGTTTCTAGTTTAGTTAGTTGTAGTATTTAAAAGAAAACCCAAAAATATTTCTTGTTTCTTCTTTTGTCTGTTGGGAGCTCTCTCGTGTAAATACCTTTTCTCGTTTTTGTTTTCTTTCTTTATGTTTGCTTTCTTTGAGAAAAACCAAAAACTCCAAAAATATTTCCGTATGTTTCTCTGAATTTCTTTTCTAGTTTTTGAGTCATACCAAGGGGAAGACCGAGATGAAAATGTTGAGTGGCTCTCATTTGCATTACTTTCGATCTAATAAAAAGCTCATATTACCTTGTGTCGGTGTACTAAAGTAGGGGTACCTTAGTATCCCGAACTTGTGCACGGGCAGTCGCAGCGTCCCGTGGCAGGGCTTACCGCGCGTGCGCCAAGGCCAACTGAGGTTCCTTTGAAACCATTCAAGAACAAAGTATCCAAGTCAGAGAAGCAAGGCCCCGGCAAGAGGAGCTTGCCGGGAAGGCCACTCAAGGCTCAAGACCACCTCTTAGGTACAAGACCCTGGCAAGAGGACCTTGCCAGGAAGGCCAAGCATGGCATTTCAGAAGACTTGCCGCGACGCTCCGCACGTCGCGGCAAGGCCCGGAGAGCGACAAGCTTCCGGGCGCGGCAAGGTAGCGACCGCGGCAAGGCGCTTGCCGCGGCAAGCTTCCACTATGTGCCCGCGCTCCAGCTCATCCGGCCACGCGTCGCCCTGGGGCCCCTCCAGGGGCACGTGGCGGAAGGCTGTGCAGCCTGGGGTACACGATGGCAAGCCACGATGACAAGGCCACCATCGTGGCGAACGGAGACGCCCTGACGAACGCTTTTTTACACTGTTTGGGGCGACGGCGACGGGCATTTAATGCCCTTGTCCCCTGCCGTCAGAGTTAGGTATAGAGCACTATGCATACACTATTCCAACTACCACCATTTTTACACTTTTACCCTCATCTGCGTTGCCACCTGTCGGTGACCCCTTCGACCTATAAAAGGAGGCCCATGCGCAACGTAGAGGGGGTTCCGATCTTCGATCACTCTTACGCTCGGTGTAGCTAGCAACAAGTACTGTAGATCTCATCGCTCCCGAGCCAAGAACACAATACAAACCAAGGCATGAGTAGGGTTTTACGCATCCGTGCGGCCCGAACCTGGGTAAACTGCTCGCGTGTCCGCCTCGATCCGCTCTTCGTGCATCCTCCGCTCCCTTGTCGTACCGAAAAGGGGCTCCGGTCCCATAGGTGTCCGTGGGCGATCAGTTTCCCCGAAATCTTTGGCGCGCCAGGTAGGGGGCGTCGAGGTTGTGTGAACCTGATCCGGCGTTCACGCGGGCGAAATCTTCAGCAACTTCATCAACTTCGTTAACTTCATCGACATGCCGCCGAAAAAGAAGGCTTCGGAGGTAGCAGGCCCGTCCGCGTCGATCCCGTCGCCACCGGAGCCAACGGTCGGTGGGGTAGACGCTGGCGGAAGGACGGACGCCGGCGAGGAAGCTCATGGCGCCGCCAAGTCCAAGGACAAGATGGACGACCGAGCACATTCCAAGACCTCGGCGTCCGTGCACGCACCGCGCCCCTCTCAGGAGGTGCCGGACCGGCAGCGACGTGGTACGCAAGGTACCATCCGCTTGCTAGGCCAAGGTCAAGTTGGCGGGTCGCGGGACGCTCAAGGCCAATGTGCTAGCACGAGCAAGGCGCGGTCGCCGGGACGAGCCGTTGCTCGTTCTAACGCTGTTAGAAGTCCGAGCATATCTCGCTCCTCGCACCGCTCGCCACCGCTCCCCTCCACTCCAGCAGAAGCTCTAGCTCGAGCTCAGCTGCTCCTCGAATTCCCTCCAGCGGCAGACAAGGCCGAAGACTGGAGGGCCACCATCCAAAGCCTCATCGCCTTCGCCAACAACGACACGCCGCAGCAGCCGACAACGTCGCGGCCGCAACAAGTTAGCCAGGCGCGGGCTGATGGCGACAAGACCGCCGGGGGTGCAACTACTGTGCACTCCCCGCCCAGAAGGCCGAGATCACCGACTCGCCGGATCAACATCGACGACGACTCCACGGTGTCGTCGGATCCACGATCTCGCCGCGATCAACGCCAAGTCCTTGACGACAGACGAAAAGAAGACGCTCGGACTCGCATCGAGCGTCGAAGAGAAGCGCGACGACAATCCGACCAACGCGCTGGGCCCGCTGTCGACATGCACGCGCCCGGAGAACCAGGCGACTTGTCGTACGCGGCGGGTTGCCCTGCGTTCACCCGTGAGCTGCGGCAAGTCCAGTGGCCCAGCATGAAGAATTTCAAGCCCGATGTACCCGAGAAGTACGACGGCAAGACTCATCCATCAGAGTTCCTCAGCATCTACACCATCGCGGTGCAGGCTGCCGGGGGATGAGACAAGAAGATATTAGCGAACTACTTCCCGCTCGTGCTCAAGCCAAACGTCACATCTTGGCTCATGCACTTGCCGGAGAACTCCATCTCTTCTTGGGCCGACCCGTGCCATCAGTTTGTCGGCGCCTTCACGGGTGGCCACAAACCCCATGGCCAGGAGAGCGACCTCCACATACTCGCCCAGAAGGAAGGAGAATCCCTGCGAAAGTACATCCAGAGATTCAGCCGCGTCCAGCACAACATCCCGGACGTCCACCCTGCCGCGGTTATTAGCGTGTTCCACCAGAACGTGCGTAACCGCAGGATGAGGGTGGAAATGGCGATGTGCAAGATCCGAGACGTCAACGAGCTTTATGCCCTGGCCGACAAGTGCGCACGCGCTGAAGAGGGGAGGAGACTCCCTGGAGAGGATACTGGAGCAGGAGGGACGGATGGTGAGGATGCCGCCCCGGCAAGGAAGAACCGGCGGCGGAACAACAAGAAAAAGAAGAACAAGGAAGTACTGGTCGTTGAGCAGTCCGGCAAGGAGGCTGGCGCCAAGAAAGCTCAGGCTGGTGGCTCCGGCAAGGAAGCTACCACCGTAGCGGCAGCCGACAAGCAGGACGGCTCCGACAAGCAGTACTGCAAGATCCACCGCACCAAGGGCCACGATCTCCAGAACTGCAAAAGGGTCGAGTACCTCGTCGAGCAGCAGAAGGCTGAGTACGAGCGACGCGACAAGGAGAAAGCCCAAGGAGGTGGAGGAGAGTCCGGCAAGAAGCGGCCATTCAATGGCCGGGGAGGACGCCGCGGCAAGGCCAAGCAGCGGCAAGGAGACAGACCTCCCCGCGGCCGCGACAAGGACGAAGACGAAGACGACGACGAAGACATGGAGGATGGAGACAACAACGAGCAGGAGTTTCAGAAGGCAACGAAAGTTCTGTGCGTCGATGGAGGTGCCTCTCTGCATACTTCCCACCGCCAACTCAAACAATGGGTGCGGGAAGTTAATGCAGCAGAGCCGCCCGTCGAGTCGCGCAAACTTCTGAAGTGGTCCAGCACGCCCATCATCTTCGACATTGAGGACCACCCTGACCACACAACTGCGGTCAGGTGTTTGCCGATGTTGGTTTCACCAACCATCCGCAACCTCAAGGTCACCAAGATGCTGGTTGACGACGGGGCCGGCCTGAACCTGATGTCCTCTGCTGTGGTCCGGAAACGACAGATCCCTGACAGCGAGCTTGAAGAAACCGGCACGTTCCAAGGGATCAACCCGGGAAGGAGCAAGCCGAAGGGGAAGATCACACTGCCAGTGACTTTTGGCGGAGAGCTGAACTTCAGAACTGAGAGGATCACCTTTGACGTTGCCGATATCCCATTGCCTTATAATGGGATACTTGGCCGTCCAGCGCTCGCCAAGTTCATGGCAGCCTCTCATTATGCCTACAACATGCTCAAGATGCCAGGCCCGATAAGCATCATCTCTGTCCCCGGAGACAAGAAGGACGCGCTTATCTGTGCCGACAAGATCTACTGGGACGCAGCAGCCGCAACGGACAGCAAGGCACTTGCCGTTGAAGCTCCCGGGGGGAAGAACAAGACCAAGTCCGGCAAGAGCTCAGGGGCCCACTGTGGCAAACACACCTCCTCGGAGTGCTGCGCTGCCGTCGAGGACGCACCATCGAGCTCCACCGGCAAGTGCAAGAAGGGAATGGCAGCTCCGCCTACAACCAAGAAGGTGTCCGCCAAGGAGGACGGCACTGGTGGTACTTCACCATCAATGCCACGCTCGATCCTAAATAGGAAAGCGCGCTCGTTGCTTTCCTGCGGGCGAATGTCGACGTGTTTGCATGGCAACCGTCTGACATCCCCGGTGTTCCCAGGAAAGTGATTGAGCACAAGCTTGCCGTTTGTCCTCACGCGCGGCCCGTCAAATAGAAGGTCAGAAAGCAAGTGGTGGAGCACTAAGAGTTTATCGCTGAAGAAATCAAGAAGCTGGAAGCGGCAGGCCTTGTCAGAGGTGTACTTCATCCCACGTGGCTGGCCAACCCTGTTGTTGTGCGCAAAGCGAATGGGAAGTGGAGGCTTTGTATAGACTTCACTGATCTGAATAAAGCTTGTCCCAAAGATCCATTTCCCTTGCTGCGCATTGACCAGATTGTTGACTCCACGGCTGGATTTGAGTTGCTTTCATTTCTTGATGCATACTCCGGATACCACCAGATATTTATGGCTGAAGAAGATGAAGAGAAGATCGTGTTCATTACTCCATGTGGCACTTACTGCTTCATACGCATGCCCTTTGGATTGAAGAATGCAGGTTCAACGTTTGCAAGGGTAGTCCACACTGCTTTTGAGCCACAGATACACAGGAATGTAGAAGCTTACATGGATGATATAGTGGTCAATAGCAAGGACAAGGATACCCTGATTCAAGATTTAGATGAAACCTTTGCGAATCTGCGCAAGATACAACTCAAGCTCAACCCCGAGAAGTGCGTGTTCGGAGTCCCCTCCGGCAAGCTTCTCGGGTTCTTTATGTCCCAGAGGGGGATTGAAGCCAACCCCGACAAGATCAAAGCCATCAAGCAGATCGAAGCTCCGAAGCGCGTCAAGGATGTGCGAAGGCTTGCCGGCTGCGTGGCTGCTCTCAGCAGGTTCATTTCTAAGTCTGCAGAACGCGCCCTGCCGTTTTTCAAAATCTTGAAAAAGGCAGGTCCAATGAAATGGACTCCGGAAGCGGAGGCAGCGCTGCAAGACTTGAAAGGGTACCTGTCCTCCACTCCAATACTTGTCGCACCTAGGCCACAAGAGAAGTTGCTGCTGTACTTAGCAGCGACCAATCAAGTGGTTAGTGCTGCGTTAGTAGCGGAAAGGGAGGCGGATGAGGAGCCCGTAGCCCCGGCAAGCACATCCAGCGACAAGCAGGAGGCTTCTCCAGCAAGCTCTGGTCCCGACAAGGATGAGTCTACGCAGATGCAAGAAGAGGTGCGGAAGAAGATGGTGCAGCGCCCAGTTTATTTTGTCAGTTCCCTCTTGCAGGGGGCTAGGTCAAGATACTCTAGGGTGCAGAAGCTGCTCTTCGGCCTCCTCATGGCCTCGAGAAATCTGCGCCACTACTTCCAAGCACATGAGATAACGGTGGTCACTCGCTTTCCGCTGAAAAGGATATTGCAAAATCCAGAAGCAACAGGCAGGATTGTCGAGTGGGCACTGGAGCTGTCAAGCTTTGGCCTCAAGTTTGAAAGTACTTCTACTATCCAGAGCAGAGCATTGGCAGAGTTCATAGCAGAATGGACACCAACGCCAGACGAAGAAATTGCAGAGACAAGCATCCCCGTCAAAGAAGCAAGCAAAGAATGGATAATGTACTTCGATGGTGCCTTCTCGCTGCAAGGCGCCAGCGCTGGTGTGCTGCTTGTCGCACCCACCGGAGAACACCTCAAGTACGTCGTCCAAATGCACTTTCCCAAGGAGCAAGCAACAAACAATACTGCAGAGTATGAAGGTTTGCTTGCCGGTCTTAGAATCGCAGCAGAGCTTGGGATCAAGAAGCTGGTTGTGCGGGGTGATTCACAGTTGGTCGTCCGCCAAGTAAACAAGAGCTACCAGAGTCCATTAATGGAAGCTTACGTCGACGAAGTGAGAAAGCTTGAAGAGCACTTTGAAGGCCTACAGATGGAGCACGTTCCAAGAGCTCAAAATGACGTCGCAGACGGCTTGTCAAAGTGTGCTGCACTAAAGCTACCTGTGGAACGAGGGATCTTTGTGCTCAAGTTAACTCAACCATCCGTTACACCATCAATTGGACAAAGTAAGAAGAGAAAGTTGGCCTCTGGTGACTACTTGCCGGCAGAGCTTCCCGAAGCCGCTGCCAAGGTCCCCAAGGTCAACGACAAAGTTGCTGAGGAACAGTCTGCTCCTGCAGACCCTAGGGTTTGTACAGTTGAAGCAGGCGTTCCCGACAAGCCTTGCCCCGGCAAGCTTGCCGGGGAACGTCCAGCTCCGGCCGAGCCACAGGTTCTGGCCGTGGAAGCTGACGTTCCCGCAGCAGCACTGATGCCTTTAGTCCTTGTTGTTGAGCCTCAAGCTCCAGCATGGGCGCAGCAAATTGTCCGTTTTCTTCAAACTGGAGAACTTCCCGAAGAGCCAGAAGAAGCAGAAAGAATAACCCGACAGTCAAGTATGTACCAGTTTGTCGGCAACGAACTGTACAGAAGAAGACTCAACGGTGTCAAATTGAAGTGCATTCCCCGGGAAGATGGGCAAAAGCTGTTGGCAGAGATAGATGGAGGCATATGTGGCCACCACATTGGCGCAAGAGCACTTGCCGGCAAGGCGTTCCGGCAAGGTTTCTTTTGGCTAGAAGCCCTCCAGGATGCAACTGCACAAGTAACCAAGTGTGAAGCGTGCTAGTTCCATGCCAAACAGATACATCAGCTAGCTCAAACTCTCCAGACAATCCCTTTGTCCTGACCATTTTCGGTCTGGGGGCTCGACATCCTCGGCCCTTTTCCCCGCGCAGCCGGGGGCTTTGAATACTTGTACGTCGCCATCGACAAGTTCACAAAGTGGCCGGAAGTGGAACCAGTGAGGAAGGTGACCGCACAGTCAGCAGTCAAGTTCTTCAGGTCAATTGTCTGCCGTTTCGGAATCCCTAACAGGATCATCACCGACAACGGCACACAATTCACAAGTCGCACCTTCATGCAATACGTCCAAGACCTTGGCGCCAAGGTCTGCTTCGCTTCTGTTGCTCACCCGAGGAGCAACGGTCAAGCAGAGAGGGCAAACACTGAAGTGCTGCGCGGACTCAAGACAAGAACTTTTGACAGGCTGCACAAGTGCGGAAGAAACTGGATTGAAGAGTTGCCGGCGGCTCTTTGGTCGATCAGAACGACACCAAATCGAGCCACTGGACAGACACCCTTTGCTCTTGTCTATGGAGCAGAGGCAGTTCTCCCCACGGAACTCGTATACGGGTCGCCTCGAGTGCTCGCTTACGATGAGCTCGAGCAAGAGCAGCTGCGGCAAGATGACGCACTGCTCCTTGAGGAGGACCGTCTTCAGGCTGCTGTACGAGCTGCTCGATACCAGCAAGCTTTGCACCGCTACCATAGCCGCAAAGTTAAAGCCAGAAGTCTCGAGGAAGGCGACCTTGTTCTTCGGCGTGTTCAGTCCGCCAAGAATTCCAACAAGTTGACGCCGAAGTGGAAAGGCCCTTATCGGGTGAGACAAGTCACAAGGCCCGGCGCTGTCCGCCTTGAGACCGAAGAGGGCTTACCGGTGAGCAACTCCTGGAATATTGAGCACCTTCGCAAGTTTTACCCATAAGGCGCGGTTGCCGTGATCCGCTTCGGCAACCACCTTTTGTACAAGTCTTGCTGCTGTTGCATGTAAACCTTTGTACAAAGCCGGGCGCAGACCCCGTGCGTCAGTAAAACATATGTGCCTCGCACAACTTGTCGTTTCATTCCTTCATACTTGAATGTACTATCTGACACTTTGTGCAGCACGCATCTCCGGTAAGCGATAACGAGCCGCTGGGCTCCATATCTATATTTCCTCCTTTTTTTCTTTTTCACTCAAGCAGAAGAAGATTTCCTCGCGCACAAGTTTGC
>LR738709.1:119852776-119868954 GCA_902687465.1 Secale cereale | reverse complement strand
GGGAAGGAGATGGTGGTATGGACCAATGGTGGTATGGACCAAGAGCCGTTCAAGAAAGCCTCGCTTTGCCGGGAAGCAAACGACACAAAAGCTAAGTCGCCAAAGTTTGAGCAATCAAATTTTTAAAATTTTAGAGTTATCTTCCTTGAACGACCGCACTTTGTATGGAAAACGCTCAACGGCTTAAGCGTGCTGCGACAAGTGTCACGCCCTTACTTCGTTGAGTTTGCTCAACAACCTAAGTGTGCTGCGACTAGCTGCGACAAGGTTTCTTGTCGGCAACGGCACTGCCAGCAGGCTGCTGAAGTTCTGCACTCAGCGCTCGCGGCAAGGGTCCCTTTGCCGGCAAGTTCCCTAAAAGCGTAGGGTAAAAGCATACAAAGCGAAGAAGTCAAGTAAAGGAAATAACATTGCATTACCTACCCAAAATAGAGTTATATTACAAAGTAGCTTGCCGCAGCACTAATAGATTTTTGTCCATGACATGACAAGCAGCAACAAAGGAAAACAACCTAGTCTGCGCGGTCGCCGTCAACTCTCTTGATCTTGCCCACCTTTGCCACGATAGGTGCGACAAGGGCCTTGAGCGTCTCCTGGTCGGCGTCGGGCGGCAAGGTCCGGAGAACGTTGTGGAGGTTGGGTCCCGGGTTGCGGAAGACTATCTTCATCAGCACCTTCTCCAAGACTCCTGTGCAAAGCCTGCGCGCCTCGTTCGCCAGCTGTGTGGGGATCCTCTCCCGAAGCTGCTCGAGGGCCGGCGCCACTCCCCTGAAGAACAAGCTTAGCTTGGCGCTGCGAGGGAGATTCTCGTCGGTGGAGTACCCGAGGTGCTCCGTCCCTAGCCCCGGTAACTCCTTGTCGATATCAGCGGCGGCGGCGACAAGCCCCTCGGTCCAGTGCTCCACCGTCAGCCTGAAGTTGTTTTGGGAGAGGGCAGCGCTGTCTAACAGTGCCCTCTCAGCCCTGAGATCCTCCTTCAGTTTCGTCTCCCGCTCTCTGGCGCCATCAAGTGATGCGATGAGGGTGGAGAGCTTCAACTCCAAGTCTGCAACGGAATCCTTGGCGATGGCGAGCTCCTTGCCCTTGTCGGAGAGACGGACCTGCAACTCGGAGTGACTGTGAGCGTCCCTCTCCCTCTCCGACACAAGTGCAGCGACCTTCTCTTCACTCGTTTTCAAGTGGATCTCCAGTTGCGCCACCCTCGCCTCCAGGTCTCTCTTGGCGGTCTCAGCAGCTGCAGCGGCGTCCTTCGCCTCCTGCAGGGCTCCGCCAAGAGACTGTTCGCGCGCGGCAAGGTCGTCCTCATGGCTGTCGAGGTCGACCTTCCGCTGCGTTAGTTCTCCTTCCCGCCGGGACAACTCTTCTGCGGCGAGCCATTGCTGCTCCTCTGCTTCGGCCTTCTCAAGTATGAACGCCTGATGCGCCTCGGCGAGCTCCTCCCGCTCCTCCGCCAAGGATCGGAGGGCCGCCTGGTTGGCGGCCCGGAGCTCTTCGGCGCGCTTCTCCAAGTCGACACCCGCCTTGGCGGCCAGAGCCTCTCGGGACTCCAGCTTGGCCTGCCTGGCGCGGTACAGGGCCAGAAGCCTCCGCAGAAGCCGCTCCTCCTCAGGCTCGCTACTGCTGCCGGGCGCGTCGACGAACTTCAGCCCGGCGGAGGCGAGCACTTCCTCGTCGAAGACCTCTCCCTCCGCGGGCGCCCTTGACGTGGACGCCCACGGGAGCTGAATGAACACCCCGTTTCCAGCCTCCAGGTAGGCGCCCGTTTCGGCCGCGGCAGCAGCAGGGTCGGCGGTCGGCGCAGCGTCCGACGCTCCTGCGGCCTCAGGGCCGTCAGTGCGACCGCTGGTCCCCTCCTCAGCTGCCGCGCCGGCGGCCTCAGCTGCCTCTTCGACTGGGGGCTCGTCGGTGCCGATCGCCTCTTCGGTAGCCGCGGCATCACCACTGTTGCCGCGCGCGTCCTCCTCGGTGGCGGCCTCCGTCTCCATCGGCTCTGCGGCGGACGGATCTGAAGACAATAAAAACAAGAAGAAAGAAGAATGGTCAAGCAAATATCCAAAAAGAAAAATTCAAGAGAGGAAAGGTCCAAGGGTTACCTGCGCGGGCCTCTTCTTCGACAGGGTTCCTTGCCGGGGAGTCCTCCCACGGCGGCGTGGTGGTGGCCCCCGCCGGCGGAGGGCCGCTGGCGCCTTCCCTTGGCGGGGTACTCGCCCTTGGCGGAGTACCCGCCCTTGGTGGAGTATTCTCCCTCGTCGGGGAGATCCTCCTTGGCGGAGAGGTCGAGACATGCGGCTCGTCGGGAGCAGTCTCTTGGCGCTCCTGAGGCTGCGGCTCTGCTTCTGTACAAGTCAGCAAACAAACAAGACATTAACAAGGATAAGAAGCCCACGCGCGCCCGACAAGCGAAGAAGTGAACAGAAGACTTACGCTGGGGGCTGCGCTGGGGGCTGCGCTGGGGGCTGCTCTGAGGGGCAGTTGCCTGGTCCGGCAAGCTTGTCGCTGGCGCATCCCCTGCCGCTGCGACGGGCTCGTCCTCAAGATCGACCACCGGGATCTTGGCCCTCTTCGTCGCCCTCTGGGCCAGGGTCCTGGAAGAAAAACAAGATCAGAATCAGGCAAATAAGATTCAAGACAAGAGCAAAGCGAAGGAAACAAGAGTTGACAGTGCTTACTCTTCCTCCTCCTCGTCATAGCTGAGCACGGAGAAATAAAAGTCCGCCTCGCGCGTCCCGGCGCGAGGAGCTGGAGGAGTAGGCTCCCTCGGCCGCTTGGCGGGAGCAGGGACGGTGGTCTGAGAAGACCCCGCTCCAGTTGTCGCCGAGGCCCGAGGGGCGGCAGGAGCGTTAGCCCCAGCCCGGGAAGACCCTCCTCCGGCCACTGTTGAAACGCGGGGCACTCCCTTGGCGGCTTTGCTTGTCGTGGTGGCGCGCGTCGAGCGGCGCTGCGGCTGCTGGCCCGCCGGACGCTCCGCCACGTCTGCGGCTTTGCTGAGGCACCTCCTCGCTGGAGCCGGAGGGCTTGCCGGTGGCGGTGAATTCCCCGAGGACGAAGAAGAGGAGTCGAGATTCAGCGACCCACCTGAGTCTTCGGCAGAATCGCTTGATTCGGCGCCCTGCTCGGCGGGCTCGCTCGACTCTGTGCCTTGCCCGGTGGCCTCGCTCGTCCCAGCAGGTTGCCCGGCAGGCTTTATCACCTTGAGGAGCTCTTCCTCCTCGGCCAGACTTACCGCCTCCGCTGCATCCGCCTCCTCCAAAGTATATCTGAATTCGCCCGCGGCCCTGGCTGCGGCTGCCTCCTCCAACCTACTGGCAATATAAGCCATCTCCTGGTCGGTGGTGTCGCGGGTGAGGCTTCTCTTCTCGCCGGATTTGACTGGCTGCTCCACCAAGTTGTCGAAGAACGTTTGCACGGCTGAAAGCACATTTGCTCTCCGGGTGGTTTTGGTAATTAATGACAACATACTTTGTGGTTGGACTAATGCTTTTATCAAGTATGTTTCAGGAAACCCAATCACTTTGGTATGGCAAGATGATTGAAGAAGTGGACCCCTCAAAATGCTAAGGCAAGCATTGGCAAAAGCTCAAGACTCCATTTTTGGTTTAGTGATCAAAGATCACATTGAGTCCATAGGAAAAGCCAATACTATTAAAAGGGGATGAGGTTGTGTTGATGATCTGGTTGCTCAAGTGCTTGGTGATCTAACTCCCTCAACTATCAGCACTATTCACTACTTATCACACACCCATAAGTAATCTCGGTCAAACCAACTATGTCTCACCGAGATGAAGTTATTTCTACAAATCCTAACATCTCGGTCACACCGATTCTTTCAAATCAGTCCCACCGAGATGAACCACTTCAGCCATATTCCAAAACCCTAGAAAAATCGGTCTTACCGAGTTTGAGATCGGTCACACCGAAACTGAACTGCCAACCTTCTGTAACCACTTCACATCATTTCGGAATTTCCGAGTTTGCATTATCGGTCTCACCGAATTGGGCAAGGTTCTGCCTTGACTCAAATCGGTCGCACCGATAATTCATTTTCGGTCTAACCGATTTTGGCATGTTCCTACTCTTTCTCAAATCGGTCCAACCGAGTTTTCTTTCTCGGTCTCACCGAAATCTCCAACGTTCATATCAGAAACACTTTCAGTCCCACCGAGATGGTATTTTCGGTCCCACCGAAAATCCCAACGTTCACTATATTTGAACTTTCGGTCTGACCGAGTTTTCACTTCGGTCTCACCGAGATTGGTCAAATGTGTGTGTAACGGTTGGATTTTGTGTGGAGGCTATATATACCCCTCCACCCCCTCCTCATTCGTGAGGAGAGCTATCAGAAAGTACCACCACTTCTACCACACACTTTCTGAGAAGTGAACCACCTACCCTTGTGTTGAGATCAAGCCATTCCAATCCTACCATATGAAACTTGATCTCTAGCCTTCCCAAGTTGCTTTCCACTCAAATCTTTCTTCCACCACAGCCATATCAGTGAGGAGAGTTGAGTGTTGGGGAGTTTATCACTTGAAGCACAAGAGCAAGGAGTTCATCACCATCAACACCGTCTATTACCTTTTGGGGGGTGGTGCCTCCTAGATTGGTTAGGTGTCGCTTGGGAGCCTCCGTCGTGATGTGGAGTTGAACCAAGAAGTTTGTAAGGGCAAGGAGATCGCCTACTTCGTGAAGATCTACCCTGAGTAAGGCTAGTCCTCCGTGGGCGTAGGCCGTGATGGAATAGACAAGGTTGCTTCTTCGTGGACCCTTCGTGGGTGGAGCCCTCCGTGGACTCGCGCAGCCGTTACCCTCCGTGGGTTGAAGTCTCCATCAACGTGGATGTACGATAGCACCACCTATCGGAACCACGACAAAAATCTCCGTGTCACCAAACTGCGTTTGATCTTCTCCATCTCCATTTACTATATATGCAATTTACTTTCCGCTGCCCATACTCTAGAATTGCATGTGTAGTATGTTACTTGACTTGATCTTACTTGCAAAACTGCCAAAAATCTGTCCTTGATAAAAGACAGAAATTTTATCTTGTCAAGTAGTCTATTCACCCCCCCCTCTAGACCTACTTCTTCGATCCTACAATTGGTATCAGAGCTTTGGTCTCCATTGCTTTGGTTTACACACCATTGGAGGAAGATGGACGTGTCTACGGATGGGAGTGTTAGCCATAGAGTGCCTGTTCTTGATGGAAGGTTTTATAACTCTTGGAGGTCTGAAATGCTTAGTATCTTTAAAATGTACAATTTGTGCAAATATGTTAAGACCCCCTATGTGCCTCCTGTTGATCCCTTGCACCCTACCATGGATGAAGAGCTTGATTTGCTTCGTAACCTTAGAACTGTGAATCTTATCATTAGAGGGTTACCTGATGACTTGCTTAATCTTGTTACAAATTTTGAGTGTGCCTATGCTATGTGGAAATTCTTGGAAGAACTTTATCCGGACTACTCTATGAGAGGTCTAGATGAAATTCTACACAAGACTATTGAGTTTGATAGGTTGCACCCTAGTGATCCTAACTTTGATAAATGCTTCTTTGAGCTTCGTGATCTTATGAAAAAGAAGGGTGATCCCGGTCTTATCAATATTAGAGTTAGAAATGCTCTTGCATTGCATTCCGAAGATTATTATTCCATTGACCAAACTAATGCAAATACTTATCAAATTGACCTAGGTGTTGATGATGAACAATCTATGGGTCAATATGATGATGAGCATGAGCATGATGATGATTACTCTGATTCGGACACCGAGCTAGACAAAGTCATGAAGAGTCTCAATCTCATGGCAAATATGAGAGACTACTTGTCTGGTGGAAAAGAGTGGATTCTTGATAGTGGATGCACCGATCACATGACCGGAAACAAAGACATGTTTCGAGAGCTTGCAAAAAATGATGGCCCACGCAAGTATGTGACTTTTGGAGACAACTCCAAGGGTAAGGTACTTGGCCTTGGTAAGGTGGCCATATCTCATGATAGCCCTATTCAAAATGTCATGCTTGTAGAATCTCTTGGATACAATTTACTTTCCGTGTCTAGATTAGCTGACTTTGGATTCAATGTGCTATTTACCAAAGTAGATTGCCAAGTCTTTCGTCGTGATAATCAAAACATGGCTTTTACTGGTATTCGTAGAGGTGATCTATATATTGTTGATTTCACTAAGAAAGCCCAACCTAGAGCTTGTTTCATTGCTAAATCCTCTAAAGGTTGGTTGTGGCATAGAAGGCTAGGACATGTTGGTATGCGTAATCTAGACAAGCTGATCAAAGGTGATCATATTCTTGGTGTTAAAGATGTTTTCTTTGACAAAGATAGACTTTGTAGTGCTTGTCAAGCAGGAAAACAAGTTGGTGGAAGTCATCCCGTGAAAAACATCATGACCACTAGGAGACCGCTTGAGCTTCTCCACATGGATCTCTTCGGTCCCAATGCTTACAAAAGCCTTGGTGGTAACTCCTTTGGTCTAGTTATAGTTGATGATTATTCCAGATTTACGTGGGTATTTTTCCTTGATGATAAATCGCAGGTTCAGAGGATCTTCAAGACCTTTGCCAAAAAGGCCCAAAATCAATTTGAGGTGAAGATCAAGAAAGTTCGGAGTGACAATGGAACGGAGTTCAAGAACGCCAATGTAGACTCTTTTCTCGATGAGGAAGGAATTCTACATGAGTTCTCGGCTACGTACACTCCTCAACAAAATGGAGTTGTTGAGAGGAAGAACCGAACGCTCATAGAGATGGCAAGAACGATGCTTGATGAATACAAGACACCGAAACATTTTTGGGGAGAAGCGGTCGAGACAACTTGTCATGCTATCAACAGGCTTTATCTTCATAAGCTCCTCGGCAAGACATCATACGAGCTTCTCACCGGTAACAAACCCCAAGTGGGATACTTTCGTGTCTTTGGTTCAAAATGCTATATCCTTGATAAGCATCGTCGGTCTAAATTTGCTCCTAAATCTCATGAAGGTTTTCTTCTTGGTTATGGATCAAACTCCCACACCTACCGTGTCTACAATAATTTCACCCGAAAGGTTGAAGAGACGGTAGATGTGAAGTTTGATGAATCTAACGGCTCGCAAGTAGAGCAAATGCCTATTGATGTAGGAGACAAGGACCCATCGGAAGCAATCCAAGATTTATCTATCGGGAAGATCCGTCCCATGGAAGTGAAGGAGAGTACCTCATCTACATATGTGGAGCCACCTACCTCACGGCAAGGTGAACCTCAAGGCAACATGGAGGCCTCCACAAGTGGAACTCACCAAAATGAGGAAATGCAACAAGAAGATCCACCACAACCTCCTTCTCCACCACCTCAAGACAACACCAACAACAATGAAGAAGAAGAAGAAGAAGAAGAGGAAGATGAAGATGACGAGGAAGCTGAGCCACAACATCAACAAAAGCTATCCCGAGTTCGAGCAAGAGTCAAGAAAAATCATCCCGTGGAACAAATGATGAACGACATCAACTCCGGGAGAATTACTCGCTCTAAAACTCGCTTAGCTAACTTTTGTGAACATTACTCATTTATCTCTAGTATTGAACCTATGAAGGTAGAAGAAGCACTTGATGACCCGGATTGGGTGAACGCTATGCACGAAGAACTACACAACTTCGAGAGGAACAAGGTGTGGACTTTGGTAGAGAAGCCCAACGATGATCAAAACATCATTGGAACCAAATGGGTGTTTCGCAACAAGCAAGATGAAGATGGACAAGTCATCCGCAACAAGGCTCGTCTCGTAGCTCAAGGTTACACACAAGTCGAAGGTATGGACTATGGTGAGACCTATGCCCCCGTTGCTAGACTTGAGTCCATTCGCATTCTTCTTGCTTATGCCAATCATCATGATATTACTCTCTATCAAATGGACATCAAAAGTGCTTTCCTAAACGGTGAAATTGAGGAGGAAGTATTTGTTAAACAACCTCCCGGTTTTGTGAATCCCAAAAAGCCTAATCATGTTTACAAGTTGCACAAAGCTCTTTATGGTCTTAAACAAGCACCTAGAGCTTGGTACAAATGCTTAACTAGCTTTCTTCTTGCAAAAGGCTTTGAGATTGGAAAGATAGACTCAACGCTGTTCACGAAAAGGGTTAATGGTGAACTATTTGTGTGCCAAATATATGTTGATGATATTATCTTTGGTTCAACTAACCCCCATTTTAGCAAGAAGTTTGGACAGCTCATGTCGGAGAAGTATGAAATGTCCATGATGTGTGAACTCAAATTCTTCCTTGGGTTGCAAATCAAGCAATCTAAGGAGGGTACCTTTGTCTCACAAACAAAGTACACCAAGGATCTCTTCAAGAAGTTCAACATGCAAGAAAGCAAAGGTATGAGTACCCCCATGCCTACTAGTGGACACAATGACTTGACAAAAGATGGAGAACCCGTCGATCAAAAGGTTTACCGTTCTATGATTGGTTCTCTACTATATCTTTGTGCTTCTCGTCCTGACATAATGCTAAGTGTATGCATGTGTGCACGATATCAAGCAGCCCCTAAAGAATGTCATCTTAAAGCTGTTAAAAGGATAGTGAGATACTTGATACACACACCAAACTTTGGCATTTGGTATCCTAAGAGAGCTTCTTTCGATCTTGTTGGCTATTCCGACTCGGACTATGCCGGTGACAAGGTTGATAGAAAGTCAACTTCGGGTACATGTCAATTCCTTGGTCGATCCCTTGTATCTTGGTCCTCCAAGAAACAAAATTCGGTATCTTTATCCACTGCCGAAGCAGAATATATTGCTGCTGGTTCGTGTTGTGCTCAATTGCTGTGGATGACACAAACGCTTAAAGATTATGGGATACATGTGAGACGTGTTCCCTTGCTTTGTGACAATGAGAGTGCAATCAAGATTGGACACAATCCAGTGCAACACTCTCGAACAAAGCATATTGAAGTTCGTCACCATTTTATTCGTGATCATATTGCCAAGGGTGACATCAATCTTAAGCATGTTCGTACTGACAAACAACTTGTAGATATCTTTACAAAACCTCTTGATGAGAAAGTGTTTTGTCGCTTAAGGAGTGAGTTGAACATCATTGATGCTTCAAACTTGGAGTGATAACTCCTTTGATGCATGCAAGGCATGAGCTTACCTGACTAATCCTTGATATTTCTCTTATGATGATGATCATATGTCTTGGACACATTTGCCTCCTTGCATTGCATCTAACTCTTTGCAGGTACTTGGATGATCTACATTCCACAAGATTACCACACACTCAAACCATGAGTAATCTTGTCATTGACCAAGTATCTACCCCTTTGGGATGTTGAGTTCAAGGAACAAAATTCCACATATCCTTTTTGACATCTTATACATCTAGTATTTCACTCTTGTCATCTTGGATATTCTTGAGTATTTCCTTGCTTGCCTAACCCATGTAGGAAGATGAACTACACAAGTAGAAAAGGCGCTCCAACTTCACATTCTATGAGCACCTACATCAAGTTCACCTACATGAGCAAAGCATCAACAAGCCCAAGGTATGTTCTTCACATCTTTAAGGAGCTTTACTCAAAGTCATGAGTACAAGCAGCTTCATAAGATGTGATCACATCAAATGCTTAATCGAAAAATGGCAATCCCATTTTGAGCTTAAACGATGAGTATGACCTATGATCAAATGTCCTCATTTGACTCCTAAGTCAATATACTCAAACATAGGTGACTTTGTCGCCGACCCTTGTCTAGATGAAGTACATATGTTTTTGGAGTTTTTCTATTTTCTCTCTTATGTTCTCTCATTGAGTTTTCTTTAAAAAAAAAAAAAAAACTTCATCTAGAATTTCTTTTTATCTCTTTTCTTACGTTTCTTTGTGAATACCTTTCTATCTTTTTCTGGCTCTGATCAATTCCCTGAAAATCTTTTACAAATTCATTGCAAATCCTTTGAAACATCCCTCGCAGAGTGAGCTGGATTATTTCTGTGTTTCCTTGGATTTATCTTCCAGGACATCACCTTCTGCAGCTCCACTCAGTCTTAAATCTTAAAGAGGGAGAGGACTCAATGAATGTTCTTGTTTGTCCAGTTGTGATTCTTAAGGATCCCACTTCTTTCTTTCTTTCTTTCTTTCCATCCTTCCTGCCCTACCTAGTTTGCTGCCCTTTTCGGCACTTGATGTCCAAGGGGGAGAGAACTTAGGGGGAGAGGACTAGGGGGAGTAGGGGAGAAGAGAAGACTTAAGGGAAGAAGAAAAGCAATCTTATCTTAAGGGGGAGAGAATCACATCAAAGCTTTGTCGTATTTTACATTGGACATTACAATTGGCATCTTTCTTTTGATTTTGCTTTTTCCTTCACACCCCTTGTTCTTACAATTGGTATCTTTCTCACAATTGGTATCTCATGGAATCTTTTAGCTTAAGGGGAGAAGATTTAGAGGAATCTTCACAATTGATATCCTATGAAAAGCAAAATCTCTCAGAGTTCATTGAAAATCTTTTAGCTTCGGAGACATGTTTGCTGATTCAAGCCTGTGCTCAATATGAGACACTCTTTATACATGTCCTCCCTGGCTTGGTACTCTTGATGTTCTTGCAGTTGGTTGAAGGAATACTCTTGTGTTATCTAACCTTGTTTTCTCAAGTTTATCTCTTCAGGTACAAGTGCCAAGGAACCTCAAGGTAAGTATATGCATCTTGCAGAATGTGCATGATGGTGACTTGCTTGTAAATACTTGTTTGCAAGAAATCACCATGCACATATGCATTATCACTCACTTTCTCTTCTCTTCTGCTCTGATGCATATAGCCAAGCTGCATGTAGCACATCTTGCTTATCTCTCTTGTGTGCTTGTGGTAGTCCAAAACCATAATCTATGAAAATCTTGCACACTTGTAGGGGAAGCCTGTGTACTACATGCTTGTCAAAGCTTTCATGATTATCCTGTCTTTCTTTCAATAAGCTTTGATGTTTCGTTCAATATAATTTCAGTGTGTTGCCATCAATTACCAAAAAGGGGGAGATTGAAAGCACATTTGCTCTCCGGGTGGTTTTGGTAATTAATGACAACATACTTTGTGGTTGGACTAATGCTTTTATCAAGTATGTTTCAGGAAACCCAATCACTTTGGTATGGCAAGATGATTGAAAAAGTGGACCCCTCAAAATGCTAAGGCAAGCATTGGCAAAAGCTCAAGACTCCATTTTTGGTTTAGTGATCAAAGATCACATTGAGTCCATAGGAAAAGCCAATACTATTAAAAGGGGATGAGGTTGTGTTGATGATCTGGTTGCTCAAGTGCTTGGTGATCTAACTCCCTCAACTATCAGCACTATTCACTACTTATCACACACCCATAAGTAATCTCGGTCAAACCAACTATGTCTCACCGAGATGAAGTTATTTCTACAAATCCTAACATCTCGGTCACACCGATTCTTTCAAATCAGTCCCACCGAGATGAACCACTTCAGCCATATTCCAAAACCCTAGAAAAATCGGTCTTACCGAGTTTGAGATCGGTCACACCGAAACTGAACTGCCAACCTTCTGTAACCACTTCACATCATTTCGGAATTTCCGAGTTTGCATTATCGGTCTCACCGAATTGGGCAAGGTTCTGCCTTGACTCAAATCGGTCGCACCGATAATTCATTTTCGGTCTAACCGATTTTGGCATGTTCCTACTCTTTCTCAAATCGGTCCAACCGAGTTTTCTTTCTCGGTCTCACCGAAATCTCCAACGTTCATATCAGAAACACTTTCGGTCCCACCGAGATGGTATTTTCGGTCCCACCGAAAATCCCAACGTTCACTATATTTGAACTTTCGGTCTGACCGAGTTTTCACTTCGGTCTCACCGAGATTGGTCAAATGTGTGTGTAACGGTTGGATTTTGTGTGGAGGCTATATATACCCCTCCACCCCCTCCTCATTCGTGAGGAGAGCTATCAGAAAGTACCACCACTTCTACCACACACTTTCTGAGAAGTGAACCACCTACCCTTGTGTTGAGATCAAGCCATTCCATTCCTACCATATGAAACTTGATCTCTAGCCTTCCCAAGTTGCTTTCCACTCAAATCTTTCTTCCACCACAGCCATATCAGTGAGGAGAGTTGAGTGTTGGGGAGTTTATCACTTGAAGCACAAGAGCAAGGAGTTCATCACCATCAACACCGTCTATTACCTTTTGGGGGGTGGTGCCTCCTAGATTGGTTAGGTGTCGCTTGGGAGCCTCCGTCGTGATGTGGAGTTGAACCAAGAAGTTTGTAAGGGCAAGGAGATCGCCTACTTCGTGAAGATCTACCCTGAGTAAGGCTAGTCCTCCGTGGGCGTAGGCCGTGATGGAATAGACAAGGTTGCTTCTTCGTGGACCCTTCGTGGGTGGAGCCCTCCGTGGACTCGCGCAGCCGTTACCCTCCGTGGGTTGAAGTCTCCATCAACGTGGATGTACGATAGCACCACCTATCGGAACCACGACAAAAATCTCCGTGTCACCAAACTGCGTTTGATCTTCTCCATCTCCATTTACTATATATGCAATTTACTTTCCGCTGCCCATACTCTAGAATTGCATGTGTAGTATGTTACTTGACTTGATCTTACTTGCAAAACTGCCAAAAATCTGTCCTTGATAAAAGACAGAAATTTTATCTTGTCAAGTAGTCTATTCACCCCCCCCTCTAGACCTACTTCTTCGATCCTACAACGGCTTCGTCAGAAGGCTCCCGCCAAGTGGGTTCAATCCCATGGGAGTCACACCACGGCATCGCCGGGCGGATGGCGCTAAGCGACGAATTGTTGCACAACGGAACTACGCCCGGCGGCAATACGAACCACTCTGGATGTTTGGGGTCGTGCTTGAATAGCTCATGGAGCATTCCGTTGAGCTCCATGACAGTGAAATTGTAGTTGAGGCCTGGGCGCAGCCTCATAAAGTCTGCCGCGTTACCAAACTCCCAAGCAGGCCTTTTCCTCTCCTGCAAGGGAGCAATGCGACGGCGAAGGAAATCTGCTCCGACAGCCCCTACAGTGAGCCTGGCTTGCCGGAGGCGAAGAATCCTAGTGATGGCTATCTTCAGCTTATCGTCCTCAGGAGCCAGGTCACTCCAATCATTGCCGCGCACTACTGCAACTTGGCGCCGGGAAGTGAACTGCTGGGGTTCATCCTCCATGATCCAACACCAGTTGGCCCTCCACTCCTCCCACTTGCCGCGGAGTTCCCCAGTCAAGTATGCCTCTTTCTTATGAAGCCTAAATATCCAAGAAATCCCGCCGGACAGAGGAGACCCAGACTCGACTCGAGGCGTAAAATAATGGCGGAAGAGGGCTACGTTGGGGTAGACTCCGACAAAGTTCTCGCACAGATGTGCGAAAACGGCCATTGTCAAGACGGCGTTTGGGGTGAAATCAAGGAGATGAAACCCGTAGGTATTCATAATATCGCAGAAGAATTCGGAATACGGCGGGCAGAGTCCACAATGGAAGAACAGAGCAAAAAAGGCATATCCTCCAGGAAACATCTCGCAGGCCTCGGCGGGGAGTACCTTGGTGCACGGGTGCGCTTTTGTCTCCCTCGACCAGAAGAGATATAATATTTCCTTCAATTCCTCCGCGCTGAGCCTCGGCGGGAAGACCACCATCTTCTTCCGCATTGATGCTAGCTTCAGCGCCTTGGCGGTCTTCGCGGCCTTCGCCTTGTCGCCCTTCGGGGCCATGGCTGGGACGGCGAGGGAAGTCGACGGCGCTGGGGATGCTGGTGGCGGCGGAGGAAGGGCGGAGCGCTGCTCTCTTTCAACCTTCGGAAGGAGGGGAGCAGCGGTGGTTTCTGGAGGATGAAGAAGAAGTGGGCGAATGGAGGGAACTTGATGTAGGGCGGAACCCTATGTGGCCGATCTTTCACGAAATGGAGGGGATCCCACGATGAACACGAAGAACACGAGAGGGGAACACGAGGGGAAACACGAGAGAATCACTCAAACCAACAAGAACAAGTCACACATATGCTAGATCCTCGAAACACAAAGAGATACAAGATCCATGATCAACAAGGGACGATACAATGGGTAACCGGTTCTTCTCCGTGAGGAGGTCTTGGGGGGGTATCCCGCAGGATCTTCTCCGTAGCGGAGGTCTTGAATCTGTGTGGATCTTCTCCGTAGAGGGGCCGCAGTCACTCACAAGGAGATGAACCACTAGATGGTATCAAATGAGCTATCCCTAAGCTAACCCTCAAATGGAGGAGGGGGAGGAGTATATATAGTCTAGGTCCACGAAGGGGTAAGTGGGAGAGGGATACATGGGCCTCAGGCCCGTCTCTGCGCGCAGGCAGGCACCGGATGTCCGGGCCGAGGGCCGGATGTCCGGCGGCTCGCGAGGAGCCGGATGTCCGGGCCTCTGGCCGGATGTCCGGGCTGAGCGTGGCCGGCTTCGGTTGCCTTCTGTGATGAGGGGCCGGATTTCCGGCGAAGGGGCCGGATGTCCGGGGCTTCCAGTGGAGCCGGATGTCCGAGCCATGGGGCCGGATGTCCGGGCTTGCGGTGCTCGCTTCTGTGAAGGGGCGCCGGATGTCCGGGCTTGGGGGCCGGATGTCCGGGGCCTGTAGATGCTGGCTTTTCTTCCTTCCCTCTCGCGCTCACTTGGCCTTGGTCCTTGGGCTCTCCATGGGTGTTCCTGAGCATGCACAAGGTCCGCGCTTAAAGTAGCATCCATGTCTCGCGAGAAAGGAAAGGTAAAGCATCGAGGAACGGGATCACCTTGCATCCAAATGGTGTACATGGGGATGAACGAAGGATGCTCCGCATCATCTCCCCTCCCTTGGGAAAGATCCGACCTCGGATCAAAAACCTCATCACCATGGAAACGGTAGCCGTGAACGGACTTGTAGTTGGACGAAGTGGAAGGCATGTCGCAATCCAAGTACTCCAAGGTGTCTCCGGTATGTGGTACATGCAAAATGAGCAAACACAAAGTACACTTGGGAATACAATGGTTAGCGCACACAAAGTGTCCATCATGGAAGAATGAGTCCGTGTGACAAGGTACATGAAGCTTAACAAGATGATATAGTATGAGATGTAAAGCATTCATGTGATCAAATGTATTTGTGGTGCACACAAAGGTGTTGTGAATGTGATCAATGCAACCATTGTGCAAAATGATGTCATAGTGTGATGGTTTATCAAGAGCATGAACATGGCAATGGATGCTCAATATGTGTATGTTATCATGCAATTGATGGAGGACAATATGATCATGATGTATGAATATGCCATCAAGAAAGATCACAACAAATTTGCTAAGGAAATGCACAAGCTCATATATCATGGATGACATGGGGATACAAAATGCAACAAGGCAATCATAATGTGAGTCAATCCATGGGCAAGATGCAAATTTGTTATGGGAATGATATGTCCATGGAGCATGGCATGTGAGCACACAATCAACAAATATGAAGTTTTTGGTGCAATGTGTCAAAGGGGTTTTGACATACCAATGCTCGATGTCGTGGCATGAGTGAAGGTACGAAGGTGCATCCAATAAGTCCGAGCGCTCCTCATCTTGAAGGTCCATCTCCAATGTAGGTCCTCTCTCCAATAGATCTATCATGTAGACAAGAAGAAGAAGACAACAATGAAAGAATGACCCATCCAATATGCGTATGTGAGGATGGCTCAAAAGGAATGAGTTCACCTTTAGGAGATTCTCGCGAATGTTGGTGTTGCACATCATGTATGCCTTCGCATGACCAAGTTGTTGCATGACGACACCGCCTTGTGAATCCTTCAAAATGAAAGAACATGACAAACGCTCGGAAAAACAAATGAGGTTAGCGTGAATGCAAAACCTAGCATTCGTGCGAGAAAATACCCAACAAGTGCTTGCATCATTCTTATCATAAGAAAGTACAAGGGTGTGGTGCATGGTATGTAGGCATAAGATGCGAGAACAACCAAGTGCAATAGGCTCAATCAAGCAAGTATGCATCACAAGAAGGGTGTCAAAGTCTCCAATATCAATAAGCATCGCACGGTTGCACTCACTATAAGTGAATATGAGAGAAGCAACTATTGGAGGCAAGTGACAATGATCAATATATATCATGTGAGTGGCATGAACATATATGTCATCAACCCAAGAAAGCAAGTAAGAGAGGAACATGGGTGATGCAACATAGCAA
>LR738709.1:119769202-119852699 GCA_902687465.1 Secale cereale | reverse complement strand
CATGGCAATAGCTACTAGTGTCTCCACCAAGCATGCAAATACACATAGGAGTATCATAATGGTTTATCATTTGTAATTGCAAGCAAGGGTCACAATTGCATGGCAAAATCATAGCAAGAGGCATAACATGCAAAGTGAACACGATAGTATGGGCATAATGTGACAAGTGACAAATAGCCCATAGTCGTGTGAGAGCCAAGTAAAAGACATGCGCGTAGTGTTTGCGCGAAGAGAATGGTGGTAAGGAGATTCCACGGAATCCCAAATCGTCGTTGCTCTCAAGAGCTCTTTTCGTCAACTCATGGGATTGTGAGGTTGACGAGTTTGCAAAAGTACCTACACAAGACAAAGGCAAAGGAAAAATTGTATGTGCGTGGTATATGTACACATCATCCA
Organism: Secale cereale; assembly: GCA_902687465.1. Taxonomy (NCBI): domain Eukaryota; kingdom Viridiplantae; phylum Streptophyta; class Magnoliopsida; order Poales; family Poaceae; genus Secale; species Secale cereale. Next base: position 119,852,303 of record LR738709.1, on the reverse strand, counting down.
TCATGATGCGCACGTGTAAGTGTTGGTTAGCACATAATATCCAATGCTCAAATAAATGAGATGCGTGATATAGAAACATGTCATCCATCATGAGAGGTTTGTTGTCATGAATAGCATAATGGAGACTCGAGTTGTGTAATGCATCACAAAAAATATGTAGAGCATTGTTATTCATGGAATACATATGGTGCACACAATCATGGTAATCATGCAAGGTATGGAATGCATCAAGATCTCCTAGTATGTATGAGGAAACTATGGGGGTCTCCTCATGAGCATTATTGGAAAGTTCACATGGAGTATATTGACAACATCCAAAGCAAAGCATATTTGGAACAATGTGTTCATGGCATGGCATAGTAGATGAATTGCGCAAATTATGTAAAGGGAGCATGGCAATATCATCGCATGAAAAACAAAAGCCAATGACCATCATCTTGTCATCTATGCCACAAGTGCAAATAGGATTTACTTTATTGGGGCATGCATAGCTACTATGTTGAGATTGATATGAAACAATATGAGAAATCTCACTCATAGCATATGACAAGTTCAAAGGATTATCAAACATGATGTGACCAAAAGAATTTTCACATGATATCCTATGGAGCATAGCATCACAACTAGGCAACTCAACATGCTCATCATCATATTCATCATAAATAGGTAATTCAAGACATGATGAAGTCGCACTAGCATGAAGCATGGCAATAGGTGTGTCAACATCATGCAAGCAATCATTGTCAAGATAGTCCACTAGCGGGACAAGAGCATCACCTTCACCTATTTTACCTTTGTAGTTTCGCTCATGCATTGTAGGTGAGGTGTTCAAGATCCACTCGTTCTCATCTTCATCATGATGGAACCATGTGGGTGGTGCATCTTCTTCCACCATGGCCATCGGTTTGTCCATTGGAGGGATGGACTCGTCGAGGGTAGGCATATCGTCATGTAGGAGACCTAGCACCAATGAAAACACACTCGGAGTAGAGGTTAAGTCGTTAGAAATCATAGTGTCCTCACATGCCCTATCAACTACCTCACTCACTAAGTGTTGTGGCTCACTCACTCCCTCGTGGATGCTCTCACTCGTATGGTTGGTGGAGTCACTCAAATGGCTCTCAACCTCACATAGGATGTGTGGCATGCTCTCATGTGTGGGGCTAGTGGTGGTCACACTCATCCTCTCATAGGAAATGCACTCAATGTCACATATGGTGGAGTCACTCATGTCACTCATGTGGTGGTGGCTCTCCTCACATGGAAATTGGAGCATCTCATCATATGTGGGTGTCGGAGAGATGTAGGTGCTAACGTCGCCAAACTCAACTCCTTTCGTCGCCTCATCCATAACGCCTCCAAAGGTGAATGCCGTAGTCGAAGGGGATGGCCCTAGATTGACCATCTTGTCGCCGTCTTGATGTGGGGAGCTTCCGAAGATGGAAGTGTCACCCTCGCTCGTAGGTGGTCGCCTTGTAGTTGGAGATGTCGATGTAGGCGAACTCATGGGAAGTAGGCGAAGATGCCGTACGTCCGAAAGCGAAGATGCCTTGATAGCACTTGGCGAAGATGCCGAAGTGGTGGTTGTAGCCGTAGCTCCATCTTGGGTGTGCTTGTCTCGCGGTCTTATCTTTTGCTTTTGAAGCTTGGCCTTGGCGTGAAGTAGAGCGTCTTCGGACTTGTAGGTATGCGCTTGTCGAGCATCTTCATGATGATGATGTCGTTGTCGTGCTTGAGCTCTTGGTAGATGTCGTTCGTCGTCGTCGTGCACAAGATGGTTGGAGGTGACTTGCCCTTCATGACGATGTCGATGGTCGCCATGGCGGTGTGGACGTGGAAGACTTGTACTTGCATCATGTTTGCGCTCCGAAGACTTGTGACTTGAACGTCGCCGCCGAGAGGATGACGAAGGGGAAGAAGACTTGTAATCGACCACCAAGTGTCGGAGCTCCGCCATTTGTTTGTTGAAGGAGTCGCACATGTCGTCGAAGGAAGCCATTGTCCTTGTCTCGAAGTGTCGTTGTTCGATGGCGATGTTGCCCAAGCACTCTTGCATTTCTCATTGTAGTCCGATGGTTTTCGCGTGGATGTCCTTGTTCGCGCCGTCGATGTCGAAGACCGGAGATGAAATGCCTTGCCTATCCATCACAAGACGCTAGCAAGTATGAGTGGGAGAAAGAGAAGAACTATACCAAATGTACCTTGACCGATGTTGAAGATGGATCAATGATCACTCAAATGTGGAACAAGGAAATAGCACAATTGGTACCAATTCTTGTCGGTTTCTCACACCTACACAAGTAAAGCTTATGGTGGAGCTCGGTGAGGATAGTGGCACAAAAATTTGATGCAAAATGTTAGCAAGAGTCAATAAAGCTGAAAAAGATTCACAAATTCGCAAGTGAAACAAGTAGACCAATAGCAATATGGGTGGCACACGGAAACACACACACAGATAGATAGATGGGGTCGTGCAACCAAGGAATGAGCCAAAATGTGGAATCCACGGAAAACGCTCGTGTTGCACAACTCAAGAGAGACGCTAGCACGATTGCTCTATAGGCGGATACGACACTTGTGCACAACCTATATGATGCAAAATGTATGAACTTTCTATCCCAAGTATGCTATGTGTATGATGTTCCGGCGCTTTGAGCACAAGATGATCCAAAATGATCAAGTATGACAATCTTATATGCAATTTGGTATGATGCTACGGCTCTTGCTTAAAAGCTCTTTGCGTATCTTTTTCTTTGTGCTTAAAAGCTTGTTTGGCTCTTTCTCTTTTGAGCTCTTTTGTCATGCAAAACTTCACGAACCAAGATAGCAATTGAGTATATGCGATGACAACCTTGTGTCACAAGAGATGATACCAAGATATGCACCACGGTGATATGGTATGTATGATATGGGAAGTATGATCACTAATGTGCACAAGTAACGTTGCCGGCAATACTCGAATGGCTAGTCTCGATGGGTAAGTGACGCAAAAATGGGCTAGGGGTTAACAATGCATTTGCAGGGGAATATACAATGATGTCGTCGAAGTTACCGTCCGTGTCGATGATGAGAGGTGGTGCTCTTGATGTAGACCCGTTCCTAATTAGCCGAAACACCTTAGGAAACGGAAAAACCACAACTCAAAATCTCAAGGACAAATATCAAATGGTGGTAGCGGCAATGCCGTGGTGGTTGTGTATGATGGGCTATACACGATGTCGGAGTTGAAGTCATGGTCCCTAAGTAGCCGAAACACCTTAGGAGACACAAGCCACAACTCAAACAAGCTTGAACAAAAATTTGGTTAAGTTGGGTTGGCTATGTATGGTGGACTAGGCTATGCGGAAGTGGTGGTGGTGGTTGATGAAGAAGCAATGGTCCCTAAGTAGCCTAAACACCTTAGGAGACTCAAATCACTACTCAAGCAACCACAAATGCTATGGGGACAAAATTGGTTAGGTTGCGGAAGTCGGTGGTGGTTATGTGGATGATATGGTGGAAGCCTTAGGCAAAGATGCCAAAATCCACAAAATATGATGGAGTCAAATGATTATGGTGGTATTTTTGTGTTATGGGGGATGTCAATAGCTTTAAAACGAGCTCAAGAACGTCGAAATCGGAGTTCGGATGAATTAGTTATGGACAAAACGGTGAAACGAAAAAGTCTGAAATTCCCAGGGGGTCGGACATCCGGGGCCGGGGCCGGATTTCCGGGGCCTGATGTCCAGAACCGCGCGGGATTTTGCCCTCCAGGAGCCGGATGTCCGGCCGGGGACCCGGATGTCCGGCCCGATGGCCCGGATGTCCGGCCTATGGCCCGGATGTCCGGCCCGACGATTCCAGATCTGAATCGGGACTTCCAAACTCGTTTGTGGGCGGAAATTGATGATTTTGGGGGCAAAATTTGACGGATTTTGTGGAGGAAAGATGAGGAAACTTGGGGAAATGCTAGATCCACTTGAAACCAAGCAAATCCACGGATCAAAATCAACAAAATCTCATCAAACCAACAGATCACAAAAAATTTTGAGGCTATTTTTTGTGGGGAATTTTCGAATTTGGGGAAGAACACAACAAAACAAGGCTAGAAAACGGTGGGGAGGCTCCAAATTCGTGATCAACCTATGCTCTTGATACCATATGATGTAGGGAGGAACCCTATGTGGCCGATCTTTCACGAAATGGAGGGGATCCCACGATGAACACGAAGAACACGAGAGGGGAACACGAGGGGAAACACGAGAGAATCACTCAAACCAACAAGAACAAGTCACACATATGCTAGATCCTCGAAACACAAAGAGATACAAGATCCATGATCAACAAGGGACGATACAATGGGTAACCGGTTCTTCTCCGTGAGGAGGTCTTGGGAGGGTATCCCGCAGGATCTTCTCCGTAGCGGAGGTCTTGAATCCGTGTGGATCTTCTCCGTAGAGGGGCCGCAGTCACTCACAAGGAGATGAACCACTAGATGGTATCAAATGAGCTATCCCTAAGCTAACCCTCAAATGGAGGAGGGGGAGGAGTATATATAGTCTAGGTCCACGAAGGTAAGTGGGAGAGGGATACATGGGCCTCAGGCCCGTCTCTGCGCGCAGGCAGGCGCCGGATGTCCGGGCCGAGGGCCGGATGTCCGGCGGCTCGCGAGGAGCCGGATGTCCGGGCCTCTGGCCGGATGTCCGGGCTGAGCGTGGCCGGCTTCGGTTGCCTTCTGTGATGAGGGGCCGGATTTCCGGCGAAGGGGCCGGATGTCCGGGGCTTCCAGTGGAGCCGGATGTCCGAGCCATGGGGCCGGATGTCCGGGCTTGCGGTGCTCGCTTCTGTGAAGGGGCGCCGGATGTCCGGGCTTGGGGGCCGGATGTCCGGGGCCTGTAGATGCTGGCTTTTCTTCCTTCCCTCTCGCGATCACTTGGCCTTGGTCCTTGGGCTCTCCATGGGTGTTCCTGAGCATGCACAAGGTCCGCGCTTAAAGTAGCATCCATGTCTCGCGAGAAAGGAAAGGTAAAGCATCGAGGAACGGGATCACCTTGCATCCAAATGGTGTACATGGGGATGAACGAAGGATGCTCCGCATCAGAACTGCTCCTGTTTCCCCTGCTTTAAGAGTGAAGAGGGGGACGTTCCGCATTTTCCCCATTAAAGAAACAGGCCACGATCTCTCCCACGACGCAGCAATCGACGCGTGCCGTTAGGGAGGGGCACGGCGGATACAGAGTGGGATGCGGTGCACCGTGGGCCGCGCGTGTCCGTGCACTGTTTTGGGCCTGGCCCAACAGCGCTCGGCACCGTGTGTGGCCCAGGCCAGGGGGCTCCTGTCGGTGTACTAAAGTAGGGGTACCTTAGTATCCCGAACTTGTGCACGGGCAGTCGCAGCGTCCCGTGGCAGGGCTTACCACGCGTGCGCCAAGGCCCACTGAGGTTCCTTTAAAACCATTCAAGAACAAAGTATCCAAGTCAGAGAAACAAGGCCCCGACAAGAGGAGCTTGCCGGGAAGGCCACTCAAGGCTCAAGACCACCTCTTAGGTACAAGACCCTGGCATGAGGAGCTTGCCAGGAAGGCCAAGCATGGCATTTCAGAAGACTTGCCGCGACGCTCCGCACGTCGCGGCAAGGCCCGGAGAGCGACAAGCTTCCGGGCGCGGCAAGGTAGCGACCGCGGCAAGCTTCCACTATGTGCCCGCGCTCCAGCTCATCCGGCCACGCATCGCCCTGGGGCCCCTCCAGGGGCACGTGGCGGAAGGCTGTGCAGCCTGGGGTACACGGTGGCAAGCCGCGATGACAAGGCCACCATCGTGGCGAACGGAGACGCCCTGACGGACGCTTTTTTACACTGTTTGGGGCGACGGCGACGGGCATTTAATGCCCTTGTCCCCTGCCGTCAGAGTTAGGTATAGAGCACTATGCATACACTATTCCAACTACCACCATTTTTACACTTTTACCCTCATCTGCGTTGCCACCTGTCGGTGACCCCTTCGACCTATAAAAGGAGGCCCATGCGCAACGTAGAGGGAGTTCCGATCATCGATCACTCTTACGCTCGGTGTAGCTAGCAACAAGTACTGTAGCTCTCATCGCTCCCGAGCCAAGAACACAATACAAACCAAGGCAGGAGTAGGGTTTTACGCATCCGTGCGGCCCGAACCTGGGTAAACTGCTCGCGTGTCCGCCTCAATCCGCTCTTCGTGCATCCTCCGCTCCCTTGCCGTACCGAAAAGGGGCTCCGGTCCCATAGGTGTCCGTGGGCGATCAGTTTCCCCGACACCTTGTCTTCTTTTTTATAAATAAAATATTTGCAGATTCCAGCTTAGTCCATGACACCCTTGTACTATTATTATTTTTCTTATCATTCGGTCGTGCAAGTGAAAGGCAACGGTCGTGCAAGTGAAAGGCAATAACGACGACATTTGGTGAACTCGCCATGGCAGAGAGAAACGGGTATGAACTCAACTTGTTTTTGTTTTTGTAAAAATGTTTAACCTAGCATCCATGCTTCAGCCTATTATGATCAAATATGTTTGCAATGATAATTAGAGATTATAGTTTCTCATGCCATGCTTAAATAGGTAGGAGTGGATAATGATTTATCTTGAAGATTAACATTGCGTTAAAATGATTGCGATGTAGTATGATGATATGGTATCCTCCTCCGAATGTTTCAAGTGGCTTGACTTGGCACATGTTCATTCATGTAGTTGAATCAAAACCAACATAGCCTCTATGATATTTATGTTCATGGTGTCCGTATCCTACTCATGCTGATATCCAATGTTTATCATGCATAATGTATGTTCATGACCATTGTTGCTCTCTAGTTGGCCTCTTCCCAACCTAATTGCTAGCCTTCACCTGTACTAAGTAGAAATACTGCTTGTGCATCAAATTCAAAAATCAAAGTTATTCGAGATGAGTCCACCATATCTACCTATATGCGGTATTACCCTGCCATCCTAAGTAAATTTGCATGTGCCACATCTAAAACTTCAAACAAACACCCTTTTTGTGTGCCTGGAATGTTCATAGAGTGACAGGAGGTAGTCGGTATATTCCATGCTAAGCGGGTTATTCTCATGACGAGTGTTTATTCACTTGTCCTTGCACGAGAGGGGCGGTAAAAGGGATTCCCAGTCCCAACTTCAAAAAGAAAAGATCTTACAAATAATCAAACAAAAACTCCTATGGAGTAATAACATTTACTTTATTGCCTGGGAACCGCTACTAATGTGTTTAGCATGCAAGATATTGATAACTGATGGTCACGAAGTAAATATGAAGGGTGCATCTCTCAAAGTTACATTTATCTCTGTTTTAAAACCTTAAGCTCTGGCAGCTGTGCAAATCCCTGCTTCCCTATGCGAAGGGACTATCTATTTACTTTTATGTTGAGTCATCACGTTCTCTAATAAGCACCATATTTGAGAGCACTATTGTCATCCTCATGAATTGTGTGTAATGGATGTTGGGTGTTAGCATGACTGGATCTTCTCAACCATGAATTACAATTTTTAGTCGCTGCTTGAACTTTGGAGGTGCTCTACATTTATTTTTTGCGGTCTCAGAAAGGGCTAGAGAGATACCACTGTTATCATATTATATCATCATTGTTTTGACAAAGTGTTGACATTGGAGATATCTTATTATCGCTCTCTAGTTGTTTACGCTATTGATATGAGTGAATATAATTTCTAAGAGTTATTGTTGACATGGCTAGTCATGATCTTTGCTGAAAACCTGGGTGCTATTTAAGCTTACTTATGTAAACAAGAGCAAAAGAGTTTGTAAAAGTTTTTCTTTTTCACTTTCAGTTTATCAATGGAATTGCTTGAGGACAAGCAAATGTTTAAGCTTGGGGGAGTTGATACGTCTCCATCGTATCTACTTTTCCTAATGCTTTTCCTCTTGTTTTGGACTCTAATTTGCATGATATGAATGAAACTAACCCGGACTGACGTTGTTTTCAGCAGAACTACCATGGTGTTGTTTTTGTGCAGAAATAAAAGTTCTCGGAATGGAACGAAACTTTGGGAGGATTTTTTATGCAATAAAAGAAAATTACCGGAGCCAAGAACCACCGGAGGGGGGTGATACGTCTCCAACGTATCTATAATTTTTGATTGTTCCATGCTATTATATTATCTGTTTTGGATGTTTAATGGGCTTTATTATACACATTTATATTATTTTTGGGACTAACATACTAACCAAAGGCCCTGTGCAAATTGCTGTTTTTTTGCCTATTTCAGTGTTTCACAAAAAAGGAATATCGTGAGGATCGTTTTTGGAACAAATGCAACCCAGAAGACTTGGAATACACGCCAGGGAAGCCATGAGGCACGAGGGCGCGCCCTAGGGGGTAGGCGCGCCCCCACCCTCGAGGGCCCCTCGTAGCTCCACTGATATACTTCTTCGTCCTATATATACTCATATACCCTGAAAATATCCGAGAGCACGACGAAACCCTAATTCCACCGCCGCAACCTTCTGTACCCGTGATATCCCATCTCGGGCCTGTTCCGGAGCTCCACCGGAGGGGGCATCAATCAACGAGGGCTTCTACATCAACACCATAGCCTCTCTGATGAGTTGTGAGTAGTTTACCACAAACCTTCGGGTCCATAGTTATTAGCTAGATGGCTTCTTCTCTCTCTTTGGATCTGAATACAAAGTTCTCCTCGATCTTCTTGGAGATCTGTTCGATGTAATTCTTTATGCTGTGTATCCCATGAATTATGGGTTTATGATCAAGATTATCTATGAACAATATTTGATTCTTCTCTGAATTCTTTTATGCATGATTTAAATATCTTTGCAAGTCTCTTCGAATTATCAGTTTGGTGTGGCCTACTAGATTGATCTTTCTCCCAATGGGAGAAGTGCTTAGCTTTGGGTTTAATCTTGCGGTCTCCTTTCCTAGTGACAACAGGGGCAGCAAGGCACGTATTGTATTGTTTCGATCAAGGATAAAAAGATGGGGTTTCTATCATATTGCATGAGTTTATTCCTCTACATCATGTCATCTTGCTTAAGGCGTTACTCTCTTCTTATGAACTTAATACTCTAGATGCATGCTGGATAGCGGTCGATGTGTGGAGTAATAGTAGTAGATGCAGAATTGTTTCGGTCTACTTGTCACGGACGTGATGCCTATATACATGATCATCCCTAGATACTCTCATAACTATGCGCTTTTCTATCAATTGCTCGACACTAATTTCTTCACCCACCGTAGAATCTGCTATCTTGAGAGAAGCGACTAGTGAAACCTATGGCCCCGGGTCTATCTTCCATCATATTAATCTTCCATCAACTAGTTATCTTTTCTGTTCTTTTATTTTGCAATCTTTACTTTTCAATCTATACAACAAAAATACTAAAAATATTTATCCTATTATCTCTATCAGATCTCACTTTTGTAAGTGGTCGAGAAGGGATTGACAACCCCTTTATCGCGTTGGTTGCAAGGTTCTTATTTATTTGTGCAGGTACGAGGGACTTGCGTGTAGTCTCCTACTGGATTGATACCTTGGTTCTCAAAGACTGAGAGAAATACTTACGCTACTTTGCTGCATCACCCTTTCCTCTTCAAGGAAAAACCAACGCATGCTCAAGAGGTAGCAGGGGGCACCTGGGTGGGCACAACCCACGAGGGCGCGCCCCCCTCCTGGCACGCCCAGGTGGGTTGTCCCCACCTGGTGGACCCGCTGACCCTAACTCTGGTGCTATAAAATCCTATTTTCGGAGAAAAACCGGGGAGGAAGAATTATATCATTTTGAGATACGGAGCCGCCGTCACCTGCTATTCTTCACCGGGAGGCCAGATCTAGAGTCCGTTTGGGGCTCCGGGGAGGGGAATCTTTGGTCTTCGTCATCACCAACCCTCCTCCTTCACCAATTCCATGATGCTCTCCACCAAGAGTGAGTAATTCCTTCGTATACTCGCTGGTCGGTGAGGAGTTGGATGAGATTCATCATGTAATCAAGTTAGTTTTGTTAGGGCATGCTCCCTAGTATCCATTATGTTCAGAGATTGATGTTGTTATGACTTTGCTATAATTAATGCTTGACACTTTGGGCCAAGGTGCCATGATTCCAGATCTGAACCATTTTTGTTATCACCATTATATCTATGTTCTAGATCCGATCTTGCAAATAATAGTCACCTATTACGTGTTACGATCCGTAAACCCTGTAGTGACAAGATGCGGGGTACTTTCTGGTGATGACCATAATTTGAGGAGTTCATGTATTCACTATGTGATAATGCTTTGTTCCGGTACTCTATTAAATAAAGGCCTTAATATCCCTTAGTTTCCTTATGGACCCCGCTACCACGGGAGGGTAGGACAAACGATGTCATACAAGTTCTTTCAATAAGCACGTATGACTATTTACGGAATGCATGCCTACATTATATTTATGAACTGGAGCTAGTGCCTTATCGCCCTAGCTTATAATGGTTACATGATGAATATCATCCAACAAATTGCCGATCCAATGCCTACGAATTCATACATATTGATCTTGCTAAATTATCACTGCTGCTGCTACTATTGCTATTGTTACAAAATCACTATTACCATTACTGTTGCTGCTACCACTACTATCAAAACTATCATACTACTGTGCTACTAATCACTTTGCTGCAGATAATTAATCTCCAGGTGTGGCTGAATTGACAACTCAGTTGCTAATACTTGCAAATATTATTTGGCTCCCCGTGTGTCGAATCTATAAATTTGGGTTAAATACTCTACCCTCGAAAATTGCTGCGACCACCTATACTTATGGGTTATCACGTCTCTTCATTATATTGAAGGGAATCCCTCCTGTAAAGTCCGGGTATCTTCGTTATAGAAGTAGACCAGCTTGAAAATCAATTTGCTGACCTTGGTTTCTTGTAGAAAAATATTAGGAAAAAATAATCCATTTAAGTCGGCCTCCAATGCTCTAGCTTGGCAACAATATTGGACTTAAGACATTTGCCTAATTCTGAGCCGGATTAAAGATGGTAGAACTTGTCAAGTTGCGATCATCGAAGTTGTCGGGTTACGATTGATGATGTCGGGTCATGATTGTTGCTGACACCGGATCATGTAATGATTTTCCTGTGTTCTTCAAGCCAAGTCCTTATACCTTGTGAAGACTCAGTGCTTGCTTTTGTAAATATAATTCCCAATAGTTGAGTCAGCTCTCCGAGCCTTTCTATGAATAGCTTAGGGAAGATAAACCTTGCAAATTCCTCTAAGAATATGATACCTGGTTTGCTCAAAATTGAGAACTTGAAGATGTTCCTCCCTTATATGATTATCACATGTAGCGCCTATGTCTTAAGAGGGGAACATAGTGATAGCTTAAGACTTGCTTCAATATAAATGCTGCAACTTTGAAAAAATCCGTGTTGTTCATCTGAGTGACCATTCATAGACTGAATGCTTTGTATTTCACATGTGTAGCCCCCAAGGGCCGGCTCATCAATATTTCATGGTTGGGTCTTCAATTTGGACCTTATAATAGTGATTAAAGTGAGCGCTGTAGCCCCCAAGTGTGGGGTTGTCTTGCCTGCAGCAACCTGGAACTTTGTATTTGTCTTATGCTTATAAACTTCACCCATTATAGCCCCCAAGGGCCAGGTCATAATGCAATAATGGGCATGGACTTTTGCATATCTGATTATAGAGACTTGAGGAGCAATGTGTACCCCCCAAGGGCCGGCTCAGTAATATAATACTGGGCCGGGACTTAGAAAATGATGGAAGGCCAACTCGTCTCCCTGAGATAACCGGGTCTGTTAATAATGTGATGATTTGAAAAGCAACTTGCATTAGCCCTCAAGTGCCACGGTACATGCTTGTAGTGACATGGGACTTGCATACTTGATGTAATCGTGATTTGAATAATGTAGCCCCAAGTGCCGGGTCGTGTGCCTGCAGTGACTCGGGACTATTCCTTCCATTGTAGAATAAAATCATATCCATTGTCTGGATGATATTACTGAATGCTTTTGTATATCAATATCGATCCATGCTCCTTGATGCAAGGTGGTATTTTTGGATGAGAAAATAATAACCATTACTCTCAAGGGGCTTTGAAAACCTCAATCATCCAATATTGGTTATCATAACCATAATAAAAATCCAGCCATGTTGGCTATTTAAGATTTGAATAATATAACCTGGTATAAAAACCTCAATCATTCAATACTGATTATAACTACCATGATGAAAATCCAGCCATGTTGGCTATTAAGGATTGGAATATGTAACCTAGTTTGAAAACTGGTTTCTGCAATATAAACTAGTATACTCATGCATATATGATGCATGGTATGATGATGCAATGTTGATGAAATGTATGATGTATGATGCAATGTATGATGATGTATGTGTATGATGATAGAGTATACAATTGGTTTTGAAAAACCAATATTTTTTCTTGAAAGAAGCTTGGCATGAAAGCCTTTCATCCCGTAGGCTGGCTCTCACGTGACATAAATCCGTCGTTTAAACCTTAACTAGTTCAGGGTCTCATAAAGAAGATTGAGTGTTAAGAGTATGAACGAGCCACATAGCGGAGAGACTACAACAGACATGCGAATTTATCCTAGCTCACTATAACACTACAAAAAAAACTTCCGTGATAATATGTGTTTGTCACAGTAGGTCACGTTTTCTGTCATGTATGTACATCCATTACGATTTTATGACAAAATCAAGATAGTCATACCCGTGCTGTCGTAGAAGTGTTCCATGACAATACCAAAATTATCATCACGGAAGTGTTCACTTCCATGACGATAAATGACGTGTCATGGAAGTGCTTTCGTCAAGGGTAACCAACACGTGGCATCCACCGTAACGGGTCGCTGTTAAGCTATCGGGTCCAGTTTTTGATCCGATAACCCGTTAACAGCCCGGGCCAATGGGGATTTTCCACGTGCAAAATTCTCATTGATCGAAGGAAACACTTGTCAGCTCGTCACTTGGTCAGATAGGCGCCTATGATATGCCGACATGTGCGACGGCCCAACACTGGCCCATTTAGCTTACAAAGGCCAGCCCGTTTGACTTGGTCAAAAGTTAGCGGGCTGGCCCATGAAAAGCATGCTAACGGTCTATTCGCATATAACCCATTTTACGGACCGGTAACTCATGGCCGTTAGGCCTTTCCCGAAATTGGCCCAACAACGTCATGTGGGCTGTCGAATATAACACCAGCCCATTTCACTTTCGGCCCATGTATAGCCCACGACGTCTTTCGACCCATATGAGGCCTTTTCATTTCTTTAGGCCCTTTAGTGGCCCACGGTGACTCTAGCCCATAATGAACATTAAATTTCCTTGTACCCATTAATGGCCCATGATTCACATAGGCCGTTTCCAGCCCGTGTCAGCTTTCGGCCTACTGACGACCCATACGTTCTTGGGCTCCTTTCCGGCCCTCGATTACTTCTAGCCCGCTACTAGCATGTTCCCCTAATGGGCCAAATTCGGCCCGTTTGTGGCGTGTTAACCTGTTGCGCCGTTTCCAGCCTGTCCTATATTCTGGCCCATTAACGACCCGTTATGCCTGTGACAGAATGCCCACTGGACATTCCAAAACATGCATGGATATGACTGTAGCATCAAGCAAACATGGCATCACAATATAACAATTTCAGACTTAGCAGTTTTCAACAAGTCTCAGAAATCAGCAAACAGCAAGTAGGTCACTTTACAAGTTTGTTGCACTCACCACAAGGCATATCATGAAAAATGGATTGCACCACAGCAAAGATGACATGATTATGCTCCTGACACATGTTGATATGATGCTCAAACAAAAATCACACAAAAGATATGAAAAGATAAATCAGCAAGTCATATTAAGTTTCAGTAGTTAACAACACTAAGCACTTTTGTACCAGGGATAAACATGGCGTAATGCAACCTAACATGTATGCAAATGCATCCATCATGAAGAGCATCATAAGACGAACATCTTGACACATCATACAATCCATTTGGACCAACATGCACAAAGATATGACCTCTCAAACATGCTAACATATTGTTGACAAACAACTAGAGCTGACCAGTAACATCACATAACAATTTTGCAACAAATATTAAGGCATCAAGATGAATAGTAACATGCATGAAAATGGAGCCATCATGTAGATCACAGAGATACGAACATTTTGACATAAAGATCATGTCCATAGGATGCACGGTTATCAAGATACAAGTGTCACAACGATGCAATATGATATTTCCCAGAAAAATGACTTAGTCGTTTTACCCTGAGTGAAACGGGACAGGGGGATCCAGGATGGAGCGGGACGACGAGATTCAGGGCTCGCGGCGTTTGGTTGGCAGGTCGAAGCAGATCCGGGATGGGGTCATCCCGGCGGCGAGCTTGGGCGGTGGCCATGGTGGCGCCGGCAACGGGGCGACGTTCGGAGGCTGAGGACGGCGCGGGGCGGCGGATCTGGGTGGTGCCGCCCCGGATCTGACCGGAGGCTGGGCCGATGGCGGCCTACGGCGCTGGGCTGAGGCGCGAGGTCGAGAAGGGCAGCGGGCAGCGCTCGGGGATGTAGGACGTCGAATGATGCGGCGACAAAGGCGCGGCGAGGTAGTGGGAAGGCGGCGGCCGGCGGTCGTTGTCGGTGGAGGAGGTCGCCGGCGGCGGGCGATGATCGGAGCAGGGAGGCGGGGATCCGCTACGGCGGCGGTGAGGAGGCGGGGTAGGAGTCCGGCGGCGGTTGTGGGGTGGTGGCCAGCGAGATCCATGGCGGCGGTGGCTTTGTGGCGGCGAACGGCTGGCGAAGCCAATGGCTCGGGCGGTAGAGGCGCGCGGGCCGAGCGCGGCCCGGTTCGGCCCGTGGGCGGGCTAGATCTGGTCCCCGGGCGGCGGCGCGGTGAAGTGGGCGCGGGTGGTGACGTGTCGGCTCCTGGTTGGTTGGGGGCGCGGCTAGACGTGTCCGGTGGAGGAACAGTCGTGTCCGGCTATGCGAGGAGGAAGATGGCTAGGGTTTTGCCCGAAAATTTTGGAGGGGGAGGCATATTTATAGGTAGAGGGAGCTAGGAGAGCTGCAAGTGAGGTTAGTGGGCTTTGAAGAGGAGGTGGGCTGCGGAGAGATAAGTGAGAGAGAGGCCCGCGGGGGTTTTCGAAGACCGAAAACATCCGACGTTTGACCGGCGATAGTGATGCTATAGTTATCCATTGGGCTATCAAACGAGCTCCGAATGCGACGAAATTTGACAGGCAGTCTGTCTACACTATAATAAGACCGCACGCCAAGTTTCAACCCATTCCGAGAACATTTTCCGGCCACTTAAAAAACAAGGTTTTGGAGGTGCCGTGGGCACGTGCGAGTGTGTCTGGACTCAGAACGGACAACGAGAAGGACGAGGGGCCTCGACGACTATGGACGGATGCAAGTTTGAAAAACAATGAAGATGCAATGCACATGATGACATGGCAAAATGCAACACGCAAGCAGATAACATGGCAACGACAGCGAATAAGAGGAAGACACCTGGCGCATCAGTTTCGGGGTGTCACAACACTCCCCTACTAACAAGAGATTTTGTCCCGAGATCTTAGGAACGAGACAGAAGGGCAAAAGGAAGAATGTAAAACCAAAGAACCTTAGAGAGGTTGAACGACTTGAAAACACAACGGAGATGAACGAGATTGAGAAGCTCCGGTAAAATGCGGAAACAACGCCAATTGGAAAGAATTGAGGATTTAACTTGCAAAGATGAAGAGGGTCAAATACTCTCGAAGAGAAGTACGCCGGATGAAAAGAACTAATATCACAACGATCGGAAAACTGACTGTGTGATCCTAAAAAATTGAAGGGGAAGAGGGGTAATTCAAAACACCTACGTTAAGATTCATCACCAGAGTGACGAAGGGGCTGAGGAGTAAAAAGAATTCCTACTCTCCGATATAACTAGACTCCAAAATAGTTTTCTGCTAGACTCAACAACGGCCGAACTACGATCAATCAAGGGGGCTCCTATGGTGGGTCGAGGTTCTGATACCAACTTGTCACGCCCAAGATGCGATTCTATCACGACCACATGATAAACTCGTGATTGGGGCACAACCACATTTCGGGCGCTTAGCGATATGGATATCATTACATCATACCATTACATACATAGATGGGGATACATACAAGCCATACAATTGTCACGTGAATACAACAACATCATACACAAGACATCCGACTACGGATGAAAAACATGAAAAGCACAACGACATCCATCCTACTATCCCAGGTCGCTGACCAGGAACCTATCCCAAGACTGACGAAGAAGAAGAAGAACTCCAACACATGTAAACAACGCGCTCACGTCAAGTCATCGGAAACCTGCACTTGCAACTATTGTTGTAGTATTTGTGAGCCACGAGGACTCAACAATCCCATAACCATGGGTATCAAGACTAGCAAAGCTTAGTGGGTATGGAAAGGATAGTGGTGAGGTTGCAGCAGCGACTAAGCATTGTATGGTGGCTAACTTACGAGTATAAGAATAAGATGAGCATCTACGCAAACGGTCGCAAACTAGTTATGATCACTAAATGATCCTGAACTACCTACGAGTCAAACATAACCCCACCATGTTCTCTTCTCAAAATGAAAAGAGACGGTCACGGTTACTCACGCGGTTGGTGTATTTTATTTCGGATCTTCTGTCAAGTTTTCTACAACCGGACATTAACAAATTCCAATCTGTCACATAACCGAGGGCATGGCTTTCAAAAGATCATAACCCTGCAGGGGTGTCCCAACTTAACCCATCACAAGCTCTCATGATCAGCACAGGTAAAACCCCCTTATCTTAGGGACAACCCGATCAGACTCGGAATCCCGGTGTACAAGACATTTCGACAATGGTAAAACAAGTCCAGCAAGACCTCCCGGCGTGCCGACACCCTGATAGTAGCCGCGCGTATCTCGTCTCAGGCCACGACCGGATTGTCCAAACTTCTGATAGGCCAACCAAAGTTACCCCTGGTGGTCACCGACGGTTGACAGGTTTGGACCAACACTCATGAGGAGCACTGGCCCGGGTTGTAAATTAAGTCCTCGGGGTCCGGAAAGTCCCGATGCAAGTTATTTAGTTATGGCAAATGGTCAAACCAAAGTTGGGCCTTGCTGGAGGAGTTTTTTTCAAAGAAGAACTGTCGAGGGGTCCCATAACCCCCAACCATGTTAGGAATGCAAAATCAAGGAACATAACACCGGTTTATCGGTTCTTAAGGCGGCATGAGTGAAAAAAAACACCGGGCAAAAGGCCAAGCCTTCCACCCATTGCCAGGTATATAGGTGCACTAATGATAGTATTCCAAAACATCCAAGTTACAACATGGAGCAATCTTCATCTTCGCCTGCAACTAGCAACACTATAAGAGGGGCTAAGCAAGCGGTAACATACTCAAACAACGGTTTGCAGGGATGGTGTCAAAGGTTAGAGGGTGTTTCATGGCAACAATGAGAGGCTGGCAACAAATAGATAGGTAGTGTGACATATAGCGATAGCATCAAGACAACTAGAATAGCAATGATAGTAATGAGATCCAAGGTGACGGTCATCTTGCCTGAGATCCCGCAAGGAAGAAGAACGAGTCCATGAAGAAGACGAAGCCACGAAGACGAACCAAGTGTAGTCGAACGAATCCTCACGATCGCAACGAAACAGGAACTAACAAGAAGAAGCAAACAACATGGTAAACACACCACACATAAACAAGACAAGATGCTCAACCAAGTATGATGCATGACGAGGCTACATGATGCAACACATGACAAGATATGATGCACACAAGAACAACACAACCAAATAAGTTTAAATGAGGCCAGAAACAACATATAACAATTCCGGTAAGTCCTCATTTGCAAATTTCGAAATTGGTCCAGATCTGAACACACCTTAAGTTAAAGTTGCTAAACATCAACTTTACATGCACCATGATGATCTACACGAAATTCTAGTCAAGTTACATATATGGTTCATTTAATTCGGAGCTACGACCTAGAAGATATGAGCAAAACAAGTTAAGCATGACAAAGATGCAAGATGCATTCAAACTCAAGCAAACACACTACAAACATGTATACACCATGATATGATGCATCTACATTCAAAAACAAGCAAGTTCATATACATCACGCTCAAAATGGAGCAACGGTTCAACACATACACATGAAACAAGATATGACAACAATCTGTCCCAAAAAAGCAACTAGGCACTTTGCAATCATCGAAACAACATGCTACAAGAACATTTCATGGCATCAAAGGGCATGGCGAGCATGTACATGTCAAGCACTACAAAGGTGATCACTGAGCTACTGCCAGATACCACTAGAACATACTCAAAACATCGTGGCAAGATTGCAAATGATAACAGTTTCACAGACTTAGTGAAATAAACTGAACATGGCAGCAACAACGACAAGTAGGCATGTTTGCAAGCTTGTGCAACTCATCTTAAAGCATATCATGGCAAGTGATTATAACCAACAGCTATAAGACATGTTTATGCAGCTACTCATGACAAGAACATGGTCATAGGATGCATAGAACACTACCTATTAACATGGAAAAACCGAACTTACTGATAACAGGCTGACAGAAACATTCTATAGCAAATTGAGAGCAAGAAAGAGACATGCTACAGCAACCTATAATTGCAAACAAGGACATGGATGGATAGAGAATAACATGGACTTCAAGACATGACCACTGGACATTCCAAAACATGCATGGATATGACTGTAGCATCAAGCCAACATGCCATCACAATATAACAATTTTAGACTTAGCAGTTTTCAACAAGTCTCACATATCAGCAAACAACAAGTAGGTTACTTTACAAGCTTGTTGCACTCACCATAAGGCATATCATGAAGAATTGATTGCACCACATTAAAAATTACATGATTATGCTCCTAACACATGTTGATATGATGCTCAAACAAAAATCACACAAAAGATATGAAAAAGACAAATCAACAAGTTATATCAAGTTTCAGCAGTTAACAACACTTAGCACTTTTGTAACAGGGGTAAACATGGCGTAATGCAACCTAACATGTATGCAAATGCATCCATCATGAAGAGCATCACATGGCGAACATCTTGACACGTCATACACTCTATTTGGACCAACATGCACAAAGATATGACCTCTCAAACATGCTAACATATTGTTGACAGGCAACTAGAGCTGACCAGTAACATCACATAGCAGTTTTGCAACGAAGATAAAGGCATCAAGATGAATAGTATCATGCATGAAAATGGAGCCATCATGTAGAGCACAGAGAGACGAACATTTTGACATAAAGATCATGACCATAGGATGCACGGTTATCAAGATACAAGTGTCACAACGATGCAATATGATATTTCCCAGAAAAATGACTTAGTCGTTTTACCCTGAGTGAAATGGGACTAGGGGATCCAAGATGGAGCAGGACGACAAGGTCCAGGGCTCGCCGCATTTGGATGGCAGGTCAGGGCAGATCCGGGACGAGGTCGTCCCGGCGGCGAGCTTGGGCGGCGGCCATGGCGGCGCGGGCGACGGGGCGACGTTCGGAGGCCGAGGACGGCGTGGGGGCAGTGGATCCGGGTGGCCATGGCCCGGATCTGGCCGGAGGCTGGGCCGGCGGCGGTCTACGGCGCTGCACGGAGACGCGAGGTCGAGAGGGGCAGCGGGCGGCGCTCGGGGAGGCAGGACGTCGAACGACTCGACGATAGAGGCACGGCGAGGTAGTGGGGAGACGACGGTCGTGGTCGGTGGAGGAGGTCACCGGCGGCGGGCAGTGACCGGAGCAGGGAGGCGGGGATCCGCTGCGGTGGCGGTGAGGAGGTGGGGTAGGAGTCCGGCGGCGGTTGCGGGGTGGGGCCCGGCGAGATCGGCCCCGGTGCGGGCGGCGGAGGCGCACGCGCCCGGCGCGGCCCGGTTCGGCTCCGGGGCGGGCCGTATCTGGGCCCCGGGCGGCGGCGTGGCCAAGTGGGCGCACGCGGTGACGTGTCGGCTCCTGGTTGGCTCGGGGCGCGACTGGACGTGTCCGGCTGCGCGTGGAGGAAGATGGCTAGGGTTTTTCCTGCAAATTTTGGAGGGGGCCTATTTATAGGTAGAGGGAGCTAGGAGAGCTGCAAGTGAGGTGAAAGTGCAACTAATCCCCGGGTGGTTTTGGTAATTAATAACAACATATATATCATTGAACTAATATTTACTTGAGAATCATTTCAGAGAAGTTCGATGATATGGGTATGGAAATGTGTGAAGAAGTGGACCCCTCAAAATGCTAAGACAAGCATTGGCAAAAGCTCAAGACTCTATTTTTGGTTTAGTGATCAAAGATCACATTGAGTCCATAGGAAAAGCCAATACTATTAAAAGGGGATGAGGTTGTGTTAATGATCTGGTTGCTCAAGTGCTTAGTGATCTAGCTCCCTCAACTATCAGCACCTTTCACTACTTAACACACTCATAAGTAATCTCGGACAAACCGATTCTGCAAACTCAGTCCCACCGAGATGAACCACCACAGTTATTCTTCCAAACCCTAATTTCTCGGTCCATCCGATTTTGAGTTTCGGTCTCACCGAAAATGGACTGCCAACCTTCTGTAACCAATTGACATCACTTCGGAATACCCGAGTTGTTAATTTCGGTCCCACCGAGATGGCAAGCTCCTACCTTTGACTCACTTCGGACACACCGAGATGGTATTTTCGGTCCCACCGAAAATCCCAACGTTCACTATATTTGAACTTTCGGTCTGACCGAGTTTTCACTTCGGTCTCACCGAGATGGCCCAAATATGTGTGTAACGGTTGGATTATGTGTGGAGGCTATATATACCCCTCCACCCCCTCTTCATTCGCGGAGAGAGCCATCAGAAAGTCTACCACTCCTACCATACACTTTCTGAGAAGAGAACCACCTACCCTTGTGTTGAGATCAAGCCATTCCATTCCTACCATATGAAACTTGATTTCTAGCCTTCCCAAGTTGCTTTCCACTCAATCCTTTCTTCCACCACAGCCATATCAGTGAGGAGAGTTGAGTGTTGGGGAGATTATCATTTGAAGCACAAGAGCAAGGAGTTCATCATCATCAACACCATCTATTACCTTTTGGAGGGTGGTGCCTCCTAGATTGGTTAGGTGTCGCTTGGGAGCCTCCGTCTTTGAGATGTGGAGTTGAACCAAGAAGTTTGTAAGGGCAAGGAGATCGCCTACTTCGTGAAGATCTACCCCGAGTAAGGCTAGTCCTCCGTGGGCGTAGGCCATGATGGAATAGACAAGGTTGCTTCTTCGTGGACCCTTCGTGGGTGGAGCCCTCCGTGGACTCGCGCAGCCGTTACCCTCTGTGGGTTGAAGTCTCCATCAACGTGGATGTACGATAGCACCACCTATCGGAACCACGACAAAAATCTCCATGTCACCAAACTGCGTTTGATCTTCTCCACCTCTCTTTACTACATGTGCAATTTACTTTCCGCTGCTTATACTCTAGAATTGCATGTGTAGGGTGATACTTGAATTGATCTTAATTGTGAAACTGCCAAAAACTTTGCTTAATCAAAAGGCAGATTTTTTATATTGTCAAGTAGTCTAATCACCCCCCCTCTAGACATACTTTCGATCCTACAAGTGGTATCAGAGCATTGGTCTCCATTGTTTTGGTTTCCATTGCATTGGACTCCATAAGCTTGGTTTCACAACCTAGGAGAGTATGGCGTCTAGTGAGGGTAATTATCGTAGAGGTCCTTACTTTGATGGTACAAATTTTGCTAGTTGGAAGCATAAAATGAAAATGCATATTCTTGGTCATAACCCAGCCGCATGGGGCATTATTTGTGTTGGTATGCAAGGTGATTTCTTTGAAGAAGGAAAAGTTCCGGATCGCGAAGCTACACCAGAAGAGTTGCGGATGTTGCAAAACAATGCTCAAGCTTGTGACATTCTCTTCAATGCTTTGTGTCCCGAGGAGTTCAACAAAATCAGCCGTCTTGAGAATGCTAAAGAGATTTGGGATACTTTGGTTGAAATGCACGAAGGTACTGAATCTGTGAAGGAATCAAAGCTGGATATTCTTCAAGGTCAACTTGACAAGTTCAAGATGAAGGATGGTGAAGGAGTCGCTGAAATGTACTCTAGGCTTGCTCTCATCACAAATGAGATTGCCGGCTTAGGAAGCGAAGAAATGACCGACCGATTCATCATTAAGAAGATTCTCAGAGCTTTGGATGGAAAGTATGACACCGTGTGCACTTTGATCCAAATGATGCCAAACTACAAGATACTCAAGCCAACTGAAGTCATTGGAAGAATTGTTGCTCATGAGATGACACTTAAGGATAAGGAAGAGCTTCACAATAAGTCAAGTGGTGCTTACAAAGCTACAAGTGATGCTCCTACTACCTCAAGTGACAAGCTAATTTCCAATGAAGAGATAAGCCTAATGGTCAAGAACTTCAACAAGTTCTACAAGAATAGAGGCAAAGAAAGAAGCTCAAAGTCTAGATCATATGATGAAAAGAGATCTTCTAGTCGTGATCGAAACTGCTACAATTGTGGAAGACCCGGACACTTCTCAAATGAGTGTACGGCTCCCCACAAGAGAAGAGAAGAATCTCCAAGAAGAAGAGCAAGAGATGAGTCACCTCGGAGAGAGAGAAGGAGTAGAGATGATTGTTATGAACGAAGACCCTCTCGGAGAAGCAAGGATTCGGAGAGGAAAGACAAGTCATCAAGGAGCTACACAAGAAGAAGACATCAAGCTCATGTAGGTGAATGGGTCTCCGGCTCCGACTCCGACAATCAATCCGATGGAAGCTATCACTCCGACTCCGACTATAGTCAAGATGAAGGTGTTGCCGGACTTGCACTCGTATCCTCCAACTCCAACTCCTACGACTTATTTGATTCACCAAATGAGGGAATTGGAAGATGCTTCATGGCTAAAGGCCCCAAGGTAACACACCCTGAATTCATCGACTTTGATAGTGATGAGGATGACTTGCTTGGTGAAGATGAGCTCTTGCATGATAAATCTAGTGAGCTTAGTAATGATGAAAATGCTAGTAGTCTTTATAGTCGAGAAGAGTCGAATGACAATGCTATGAAGGAGATTGAGCGTCTAACTAAAGAACTAAACACTCTTAAGTTAACTCATGAAACAACTCAAGAAGATCATAGAGAGCTCCTAAGATCTCATGAGAAGCTACGCTTCGAGAAGCTCACTCTAGAGCAAGAACATGAGTTTCTAAAAGCGATCAATGACGATCTTCGAAAGAAGAGTTCTTCATATCTTGCCAAACGACTTCTCTTGTCTAATTTCTTGCCACCTATTAAGACTAAGCATGACAAGCATAAGAAAAATTCTTCCTCTAGTAGTAACAATAACAATGTTAAATCCAATATTGTTGCTTCTAGTAGTTCTCTTGATTCCACTAACAATGTTTCAAGCCAAGTTACACTTGAGCAAGAAAATAGCTTATTGAAGGAAATCATAGAGAAAGGTGTCTACAAGAGTCTTGCCGAAAGCAAGAACTTTGAGGAGATTGTTCGCAAACAAGGAAGACACCGGAAGAATCAAGGGATTGGTTTTGAGCGAAAGTTCAACGCCGAAGGTGTTGAGTGGGAAGAAGGTCAATACCCTACTCCACAGTTTGTTTCACAAAAGGAGAAGTATGATCCTACTTCTTCCAATGTGGAACAAGCTCAAGATGACCTTCCACCACAAGACCACAAGCTAAAGGCCAAGGACAAGCTTCAAGAGGAGATTGATGCATTCATTGAAGCACCTCAAGCCATGGTCAAGTGGGTTCCCAAGGACACATCAAGTTCTACTTCGTCAAGCTCAACTACAACACCAAGGATTCCCATCAAGATGATGTGGATCCCAAAGAAGAAGAACTAGAAGGTTCTTGAGGGTGACTCCGCCAACAAACTTCACTCATATTCATTTTGGCAAGAACTTGTGCAATCAACTTCCACATCATGCACTAGTTCATGGAGTCACAAACCCTCTTATTGGTAAGTCAAGGGACAAGGTAATCATTGCTTTCATGGACATCATCTTTTGTGAACTTCACTCTATGTCTATGGATATTCTTGTTTGTTCCTTGTGGGACTAACCCATGTAGGTATTGAAAGTGCCCTAATCCAAAGGATAGCTCCCAACTCTTGATGATCTACATCAACATTGAGCATCCACATCTTCAACATCTACATGAAGTCTTCTACGACAACCTAAGGTTAGTTTGACCCTTTAAAAGGGGTTCTCACATCTAGGGGGAGCTTTGCTCTAAAAATTGAGCTAAAGCATCTCCAAATGATGTGAACACATCAATGCTTTATGTAAAAGTGGTAACCCCACTTGTGCTTAAACGATGAGTATGACCTATGATCAAATGTTCTCATTTGGCTCCTAAGTCAATATACTCATATATAGATGACCTAGTCATCGACAAATTGTGTGCTAGTAGCTAGAATGTTGGTTGTGCATGTTTGACACATATTTCAGTTGCTATCTTATTGTGTGAGCATGTTGAATGCATGATTTTATCCATTCAAGGACATCCATTTGTTGTTTTGATTGTTTTGATTTTTCTGGCCAAATGGATGGACAAGAATGCCTAAGCACCTTCCCTAGCTATCTATGCTTTCTTGTCTCAAATTCTCTTCATGCTCATATCACAACTTTGAACAAGTCTTTTTCGGACTCTCCGAGTGAGGAGCACTCGGAGCCACCGATTCGTCTAAGGCTGACTTCCAAAACCTTCTAAGTCCATTTCGGTCTGACCGGCTTCTCAATCTCGGTCCAACCGAAACGCTTAGACTGATCTAGGTTTCATCTCGGTGAAACCGAGTTCAAAATCTCGGTCTGACCGATATGCGTAACTGCACAGCAGTTATACATCTCGGTGAAACCGAGTTTTTCAACTCGGTCCCACCGACAACATGGGGTTATATATACCTGAGGGCCGCGCGCGATTTATCTCTTCAAACCGTTAGCCCCCAATTCCCCTGCTGCCGTCGCCTTGGTCTACGGATCGTCGCCGTCGTCGCCTGTGCGCCCTCGCCGCAGGTCTCCGCCGCCGTCAACGGTAATCATCTCCACCGTTGCCGCCGTAGAGGGACTCCACCAAATTAGGGTGAGTCCCGATCCCTTTCGTGCTCCCCATCCGATTCTTGCACGATAGGCTTGCCATGAATCAATCCACGTTTGAGATATTCCCTATACATTAGATCAGATCCTCTAGTTTCGAGCGAAATTCTTAGGTTTAGGTTTCCACGGAACGCATCTCGGTGAAGCCGATTTTGAAACTCGGAATGACCGATTTGGCCTCTGGCCATTGCACTGCATCATTCGGTCTAACCGAGTTGTGCAAATCGGAATGACCGAAACTTAGTTTCAGTGAAACCCTAGGTTATCGGTAGGACCGAAACCCATTTCGGTCTGACCGAAAGTGGTGTGTAGGCCTCTGTATACACTTCGGTTTCACCGAAACTTAAAATCGGTTTGACCGAAATACATTCTGTGAAAACTCAAAACTAAGTTTTAAACTCAATTTTTTTGCAAAAACCTCTGCAGTTGTGATAACTCTTCTACTCTGCCTATACCTTATCTTTTCACAGGTTGTCAGCTATGTCAGATGTCAGTGACAGCCAGAACAGGTCTGAGTCACCTTTTGCTGAGATTCCAGAGGCAGATACAAGTCCTGCTAGCAGCTCCAGTGATGATGGTGAGAGGAGCACCCCTAGTGGTTTGCCTCCTGCAGCCACCAGAACCAGGAAGAAGAGAAATTCTGATGATGAAGACTCTGACTTCGTTGCTGAGGAAGTTACCTCCAAGCCAAAGAGGAATGTGGTTGCCAAAGAGCACCAAGGGCAGCAGACAAGGAAAGGCACAAGCAAAGTAAAGCAGTCAGCTGTTGCAAAGAAGCTCAACTTGGAAGAGCCAGCTCCAAGTAAGGTGAAGAAGACTTCCAAGAGGAAGAGGGTAGTATATGCTGAACCTCAAGTTGATACTGCTGAAGAAGAAGAAGAAGAAGATGCACCCCAGCCTCCTCCTCAGAAAGCTAAGTTCATGGGTGATGCTATTCGGGCTCAAGCCTCCTCTAAGCCCAAGAAGCCTGCTCAAGCCAAGGCAGCTCCAGCCAAGCCCAAGAGAACAACCAGGAGCATTCCAGCTTCTGAGAAGAACAAAGGTGAGATGCCACCGTCTGAATCAGATGAAGAGCATGTGTTGCTTAAGCTCCGTCCTAAGTTGCCACTCCACAATGATGCTCATCCTCAAGCTGAGGACATGAAGGCAAGGAAGGACAAAGGTCTCAGGCTATGGAGATAGTCGGATCCATATGCTGTAAGGAGAAGGACTGCTGTGGACCCCAGATTCCACACCAGAGAGCAGCAGGATTTCTATGAGACCGTGCTGATGGATAAGAAGCCCATTGTTGCTGACACCAGGTATGTTGACTGGAAGTACATTGACAGTGAAGAGCACCGAGACTTCTTTCCCCATGTGCATGAGAGCTTTACTGCATGTGGAGTTGCTAATTTTGTGGGTCAAGAGCTGACAGCTTGGAATGACGAGATGATCATGCAGTTCTACGCCACAGCCCACTTCTATCCTGATGGCAAGATCACCTGGATGACTGAAGGTCAAAGGTTTTCTTCGTCTGTTGAAGAATGGGCAGAACTTCTGAATGCTCCAGTGCAGAGAGAGGACGACATTGATGTCTATGGGATTCCTAAGAAGAGTCATGATTCCATGAAGAACATGTACAAGGAGATCCCCGCTGCTGATTTGGAAGGATGGAAGCTTGGCTCAGTGTACTATCTCCAGGCAGGTCTGACCACCACTAACACTATTCTGAGGCATACATTGATGCCTAAGTCTGGAGACCACCGCATGATTCGAGGCTATTCTATCAACATGCTGCACATTCTCGATGAGAAGGCACCTTTCAAGGTGATGGACTTGATGGTAGAGACCATTAAGAGGACTGCAGCTGACCAGAAGAGGTCGTGTGGGTTTGCCCCGCAGATTCAGATGCTCATCAATGCCAAGTTTGGCACGGGCAAATTCATGTTGGATAGGAAGCACTTGCCACTGCAGCCAGAGCATGAGGACAACGTAGTTGTGATGGATGAGGAAGATCCTACCTCAGTTGAAGGACATGCCAAAATCGAAGCTGCAAAGAAAGCTAAAGCTGACAAAGAGGAAGCAGCAGCAGCAGCTAAGCCAAAGAGCTTTGGAGAACAAATTCTTGAAGCTACCCAGAGGATTGAACAACGCCTGGCCAGCATTGAGCAATCTCAGGAAAGCCTAGAGAGGATTGTTGAGGACAAGATCCACGCTCTGGACGTGAAGCTGACTGAGATTCAGGTGTCCGTCAACAAGCTTGAGGCAGACATGGAAGAAACAAGGCAGGAGAGAGCAGAACTCATGCAGGATGATCTAGTCTAGGACTCTCATCGCCAGACTGCTCAGGTTCCCAGAGGATCCAGATCTGCAGCTATTCCAGTGACTGACTCCAGGGCTACCACTTCAGCACCAGCTACAGCTCCAGCAGTTACTCCAGCTTCAGCATCCACTCCTCCAGCGCAGACATCAGCAGAAGTCTTCGCCGATGCAGCTATCTCTACACCAACATCTACCCAGACGGGAGCCGCCAGCAGAGCCCGCAGTGACGTTTAGCTCTATACCTTTTCGAACTTTTTGGTAACTTGTTGCCAAAGGGGGAGAAATTGTATAGATCATAGGGCTTCGAGAGAGAGAGAGTGCTCTTTCGTCTTTCGTTCTTTTGCCGTTTTCTTTGAGATACATTGGTTTCTTTTGGTTCTTTCGAAACTTTAAGTGTGCTTGCTACTACGTTTGATGCTACCTTAATGAGTGCTTGGTCATACTATGCTTTAATGTGTGCTTAATGCTTATCATATGCTATTCCTTATTGTATGGCTATTTACTCTTGTCTTGGTGATTGAGTGCATGTTATTCATTCTTATCATCTTGTGCGCTCCACCAAGATGTATGTGACATGGAAGAGTGACCCATAATCCTAATCGATTGTGCATTTGCATTCAAACGCAAATTTTAAATAATGCACAAATTTAGGGGGAGCTCTTGTTTATCACATACTTCTCAAAGCGACGATATTATTCATTGATTATATCTTTTGTCGAAGCTTTGATCTATATGTTGTCATCAATTACCAAAAAGGGGGAGATTGAAAGTGCAACTAATCCCCGGGTGGTTTTGGTAATTAATAACAACATATATATTATTGAACTAATATTTACTTGAGAATCATTTCAGAGAAGTTCGATGATATGGGTATGGAAATGTCTGAAGAAGTGGACCCCTCAAAATGCTAAGACAAGCATTGGCAAAAGCTCAAGACTCTATTTTTGGTTTAGTGATCAAAGATCACATTGAGTCCATAGGAAAAGCCAATACTATTAAAAGGGGATGAGGTTGTGTTAATGATCTGGTTGCTCAAGTGCTTAGTGATCTAGCTCCCTCAACTATCAGCACCTTTCACTACTTAACACACTCATAAGTAATCTCGGACAAACCGATTCTGCAAACTCAGTCCCACCGAGATGAACCACCACAGTTATTCTTCCAAACCCTAATTTCTCGGTCCATCCGATTTTGAGTTTCGGTCTCACCGAAAATGGACTGCCAACCTTCTGTAACCAATTGACATCACTTCGGAATATCCGAGTTGTTAATTTCGGTCCCACCGAGATGGCAAGCTCCTACCTTTGACTCACTTCGGACACACCGAGATGGTATTTTCGGCCCCACCGAAAATCCCAACGTTCACTATATTTGAACTTTCGGTCTGACCGAGTTTTCACTTCGGTCTCACCGAGATGGCCCAAATATGTGTGTAATGGTTGGATTTTGTGTGGAGGCTATATATACCCCTCCACCCCCTCTTCATTCGTGGAGAGAGCCATCAGAAAGTCTACCACTCCTACCATACACTTTCTGAGAAGAGAACCACCTACCCTGAGATCAAGCCATTCCATTCCTACCATATGAAACTTGATTTCTAGCCTTCCCAAGTTGCTTTCCACTCAATCCTTTCTTCCACCACAGCCATATCAGTGAGGAGAGTTGAGTGTTGGGGAGATTATCATTTGAAGCACAAGAGCAAGGAGTTCATCATCATCAACACCATCTATTACCTTTTGGAGGGTGGTGCCTCCTAGATTGGTTAGGTGTCGCTTGGGAGCCTCCGTCTTTGAGATGTGGAGTTGAACCAAGAAGTTTGTAAGGGCAAGGAGATCGCCTACTTCGTGAAGATCTACCCCGAGTAAGGCTAGTCCTCCGTGGGCGTAGGCCATGATGGAATAGACAAGGTTGCTTCTTCGTGGACCCTTCATGGGTGGAGCCCTCCGTGGACTCGCGCAGCCGTTACCCTCCGTGGGTTGAAGTCTCCATCAACGTGGATGTACGATAGCACCACCTATCGGAACCACGACAAAAATCTCCGTGTCACCAAACTGCGTTTGATCTTCTCCACCTCTCTTTACTACATGTGCAATTTACTTTCCGCTGCTTATACTCTAGAATTGCATGTGTAGGGTGATACTTGAATTGATCTTAATTGTGAAACTCCCAAAAACTTTGCTTAATCAAAAGGCAGACTTTTTATATTATCAAGTAGTCTAATCACCCCCCCCTCTAGACATACTTTCGATCCTACATGAGGTTAGTGGGCTGTGGAGAGGAGGTGGGCTGCGGGGAGAGAAGTGAGAGAGAGGCCCGCGGGGGTTTTCGGAGACCGAAAACGTCCGACGTTTCACCGGGGATAGTGCCACTATAGTTATCCGTTGGGCTATCAAACGAGCTTCGAATGCGACGAAATTTGATAGGCTGTCTGTCTACACTATAATAAGACCGCACGCCAAGTTTCAACCCATTCCGAGAACATTTTCCGGCCACTTACAAAACAAGGTATCGGAGGTGCCGCGGGCACGTGCGAGTGTGTCTAGACTCAGAACGGACTACGGGAAGGACGAGGGGGCTCGGCGACTATGAACGGATGCAAGTTTGAAAAACAATGCAGATGCAATGCACATGATGACATGGCAAAATGCAACACACAAGGAGATGACATGGCAACGACAGCGAATAAGAGGAAGACACCTGGCGCATCGGTCTCGGGGTGTCGCAGTGTTCCTCCAGTATTCGGGAGTTGCATAATCTCGTAGTGAGAGGAATATGTATAAGTCATCAAGAAAGCAATAGCGATAAAACTAAACAATCATTATGCTAAGCTAACGGATGGGTCATGTCCATCACATCATTCTCCTAATGATGTGATTCCGTTAATCAAATGACAACACATGTCTATGGTCTGGAAACACAACCATCTTTGATTAATGAGCTAGTCTAGTAGAGGCACACTAGGGACACTCTGTTTTGTCTATGTATTCACACATGTACTAAGTTTCCGGTTAATACAATTCTAGCATGAATAATAAACATGTATCATGCTATAAGGAAATATAAATAACAACTTTATTATTGCCTCTAGGGCATATTTTCTTCAGTCTCCCACTTGCACTGGAGTCAATAATCTAGATTACATTGTAATGATTCTAACAACCATGGAGTCTTGGTGATGATCATGTTTTGCTTGAGGAGGAGGCTTAGTCAACGGGTCTGCAACTTTCAGATCCGTATGTATTTTGCAAATCTCTATGTCTCCCTCCTTAACTTGATCACGGATAGAGTTGAAGCGTCTCTTGATGTGCTTGGTTCTCTTGTGAAACCTGGATTCCTTCGCCAAGGCAATTGCTCCAGTGTTGTCACAAAAGATTTTCATTGGACCCAATGCACTAGGTATTACACCTAGATCGGATATGAACTCCTTCATGCAGACTCCTTCATTTGCTGCTTCCAAAGCAGCTATGTACTCCGTTTCACACGTAGATCCCGCCACGACGCTCGGCTTGGAACTGCACGAACTGACAGCTCCACCATTCAACAAAAATATGTATCCGGTTTGTGACTTAGAGTCATCCGGATTACTGTCAAATCTTGCATCGACGTAACCATTTACGACGAGCTCTTTGTCACCTTCATAAACAAGAAACATATCCTTGGTACTTCCAGATGTTCTTGACCGATGTCCAATGATCCACTCTTGTTTTACTTTGGTACCTCCCTGCTAGACTTATATCTAGGCACACATCAGGTCTGGTACACAACATTGCATACATGATAGAAACTATGGTTGAAGCATAGGGAATGACTTTCATTTTCTCTTTATCTCTTGAAGTGGTCGGGCATTGAGTCTGACTCAACTTCATACCATGTAACACAGGCAAGAACCCTTTCTTTCACAGATCCATTTTGAACTTCTTCAAAACTTTATCAAGGTACGTGCTTTGTGAAAGTCCAATTAAGCGTCTTGATCTATCTCTATAGATCTTGATGCCCAATATATAAGCATCTTCACCGAGGTCTTTCACTGAAAACTTCTTATTCAAGTATCCTTTTATGCTATCCAGAAATTCTACATCATTTCCAATCAACAATATGTCATCCACATATAATATTAGAAATGCTACAGAGCTCCCACTCACTCTCTTGTAAATACATGCTTCTCCATAAGTCTGTATAAAACCATATGCCTTGATCACCTCATCAAAGCGTATATTCCAACTCCGAGATGCTTGCACCAGTCCATAGATGAATCGCTGGAGCTTGCACACTTTGTTAGCACCTTTAGGATTGATAAAACCTTCTGGTTGCATCATATACAACTCTTCTTTGAGAAATCCATTAAGGAATGCAGTTTTGACATACATTTGCCAGATTTCATAATCATAAATGTGGCAATTGCTAACATGATTAGGACATACTTAAGCATCGCTACGGGCGAGAAGGTCTCATCATAGTCAAATCCTTGAACTTGTCGAAAACCTTTCGCAACAAGTCGAGCTTTATAGACAGTAACATTACCATCGGCGTCGGTCTTCTTCTTAAAGATCCATTTATTTTCAATGGCTTGCCGATCATCGGGCAAGTCAACCAAAGTCCACACTTTGTTCTCATACATGGATCCCGTCTCAGATTTCATGGCCTCGAGCTATTTTGTGGAATCTGGGCTCATCATCGCTTCCTCATAGTTCATGGGTTCGTCATGGTCTAGTAACATGACTTCCATAATAGGATTACCGTACCACTCTGGCGCGGAACGTACCCTGGTTGACCTACGAGGTTCGATAGTAACTTGATCTGAAGTTTCATGATCATCATCATTAGCTTCCTCACTAATTGGTGCAGGAATCACTAGAACTGATTTCTGTGATGAACTACTTTCCAATTCGGGAGAAGGTATGATTACCTCATCAAGTTTTACTTTCCTCCTACTCACTTCTTTCGAGAGAAACTCCTTCTCTAGAAAGGATCCATTCTTAGCAACGAATATCTTGCCTTCAGATCTATGATAGAAGGTGTACCCAACAGTCTCCTTTGGGTATCCTATGAAGACGCATTTCTTTGATTTGGGTTCGAGCTTATCAGGTTGAAGCTTTTTCACATAAGCATAGAGCCCAAACTTTAAGAAACGGTAGCTTACGTTTCTTGCCAAACCACAGTTCATACGGTGTCGTCTCAACGGATTTAGATGGTGCCCTATTTAACGTGAATGCAGCCGTCTCTAAAGCATAACCCCAAAATGATAGTGGTAAATCGGTAAGAGACATCATAGATCGCACCATATCTAATAAAGTACGGTTACAACGTTCGGACACACAATTACGTTGTGGTATTCCAGGTGGTGTGAGCTGTAAAACTATTCCATATTGTTTCAAATGAAGACCAAACTCGTAACTCAAATACTCGCCTCCATGATCAGAAAGTAGAAACTTTATTTTCTTGTTACGATGATTCTCTACTTCACTCTGAAATTCTTTGAACTTTTCAAATGTTTCAGACTTATGTTTCATTAAATAGATATACCCATATCTGCTCAAATCATCTGTGAAGGCCAGAAAATAACGATACCCGCCGTGAGCCTCAACACTCATCGGACCGCATACATCAGTATGTATTATTTCCAATAAGTCAGTTGCTCGCTCCACTGTTCCGGAGAACGAAGTCTTAGTCATCTTGCCCATGAGGCATGGTTCGCAAGCACCAAGTGATTCATAATCAAGTGATTCTAAAAGCCCAGAAGCATGGAGTTTCTTCATGCGCTTTACACCAATATGACCTAAACAGCAGTGCCACAAATATGTTGCACTATCATTATCAACTTTGCATCTTTTGGCATCAATAGTATGAATATGTGTATCACTACGACCGAGATTCAACAAAAATAGACCACTCATCAAGGGTGCATGACCATAAAAGATATTACTCATATAAATAGAACAATCATTATTCTCTGATTTAAATGAATAACCATCTCGCAACAAACAAGATCTAGATATAATGTTCATGCTCAACGCCGGCACCAAATAACAATTATTTAGGTCTAAAACTAACCCCGAAGGTAGATGTAGAGGTAGCGTGCCGATGGCGATCACATCGATTTTGTAACTATTTCCCACGCGCATCGTCACCTCGTCCTTAGCCAATCTTCGTTTAATCCGTAGCCCCTGTTTCGGGTTACAAATATGAGCAACCGAACCAATATCAAATACCCAGGCGCTACTACGAGCATTAGTAAGGTACACATCAATAACATGTATATCAAATATACCTTTGTTCACTTTGCCATCCTTCTTATCCGCCAAATACTTGGGGAAGTTCCGCTTCCAGTGACCAGTCCATCTATAGTAGAAGCACTCAGTTTCAGGCTTGGATCCAGACTTGGGTTTCTTCCCGGGAGTAGCAACTGGCATGCTATTCTTCTTGAAGTTCCCTTTCTTTCCCTTGCCCTTTTTCTTGAAACTAGTGGTCTTGTTAACCATCAATACTTGATGCTCCTTTTTGATTTCTACCTCCACAACTTTGAGCATTGCAAAGAGCTCGGGAATAGTCTTCTCCATCCCTTGCATATTATAGTTCATCACGAAGCCTTTATAGCTTGGTTGCAGTGATTGAAGAACTCTGTCAATAACACTATCACCATCAACTTTAACTCCAAGCCGAGTCATGTGGTTATGGTACCCAGACATTCTGAGTAAGTGTTCAGTGACAAAATTGTTCTCCTCCATCTTGCAGCTATAGAACTTGTTGGAGACTTCATATCTCTCAACTCGGGCATTTGCTTGAAATATTAATTTCAACTCTTGGAACATCTCATATGCTCCATGACGTTCAAAATGTCTTTGAAGTTCCGATTCGAAGCTGTAAAGAATGGCATACTGAACTATCGAGTAGTCATCAAATCGAGCTTGCCAGACGTTCATAACATCCGGAGTTGCTTGATATGTCTCCAACATATCTACTTTACCAAACACTTTTGCCCTTGTTTTGGACTCTAACTTGCATGATTTGAATGGAACTAACCCAGACTAACGCTGTTTTTAGGAGAATTGGCATGGTGTTATTTTTGTGCAGAAATAAAAGTTCTCGGAATGACCTAAAAATCAACGAAGAATATTTTTGGAATATATAAAAAATACTGGCGAAAGAATCAAGACCAGGGGGGCCACACCCTGTCCACGAGGGTGGGGGCCCCCACCCCCTGGGCGCGCCCCTGTCTCGTGGGCCCCCTGAGGCTCCACCGACCTCAACCCCAACTCCATATATTCACGTTCGGGGAGAAAAAACCAGAGAGAAGGATTCATCATGTTTTACGATACGGAGCTGCCGCCAAGCCCTAATCTCTCTCGGGAGGGCTGATCTGGAGTCCATTCGGGGCTCCGGAGAGTGGAGATCGTCGTTGTCATCATCATCAACCTTCATCCATCACCAATTTCATGATGCTCACCGCCGTGTGTGAGTACTCCCATCGTAGGCTTGCTGGACAGTGATGGGTTGGATGAGATTTACCATGTAATCGAGTTAGTTTTGTTAGGGTTTGATCCCTAGTATCCATTATGTTCTAAGATTGATGTTGCTATGACTTTGCTATGCTTAATGCTTGTAACTAGGGCCCGAGTGCCATGATTTCAGATCTGAACCTATTATGTTTCCATGAATATATGTGAGTTCTTGATCCTATCTTGCAAGTCAACAGTCACCTACTATGTGTTATGATCCGGCGACCCTGAATTGACAACAATCAGGACCACTCTCGGTGATGACCGTAGTTTGAGGAGTTCATGTATTCACTAAGTGTTAATGCTTTGGTCTGGTACTCTATTAAAAGGACGCCTTAATATCCCTTAGTTTCCAATAGGACCCCGCTGCCACGGGAGGGTAGGACAAAAGATGTCATGCAAGTTCTTTCCCATAAGCACGTATGACTATATTCGGAATACATGCCTACATTACATTGATGAACTGGAGCTAGTTCTGTGTCACCCTATGTTCTAACTATTACATGAGGAATCGCCTCCGACATAATTATCCATCACTTATGCAATGCCTACAAGCTTTTCACATATTGATCCTTGCTTAGTTACTTTTCCGTTGCCACTGTTACAATATCTACAAAGCTACTACTTTTACTTTTGCCACCGTTACCATTACTTCCATACTACTTTGCTACTAAATATTTTGCTGCAGATATTAAGTCTTACAGGTATGGTTGAATTGACAACTCAACTGCTAATACTTGAGAATAATCTTCGGCTCCCCTTGTGTCGAATCAATAAATTTGGGTTGAATACTCTACCCTCAAAAACTATTGCGACCCCCCTATACTTGTGGGTTATCATTGCTCCTGCAGCAGGCCTTTCACCTAGCGGTGCTTCAAGGACATAATTCTTCTATGTAGCAATGAGGGTAATCCTCAAGTTACGGACCCAGTCCGTGTAGTTGCTACCATCATCTTTCAACTTAGATTCAAAGGAACGGTAGCACGGGCCATTGGTCTACAACATAGATATACAAAAACTATGAGGACTAAGTTCATGATAAATTAAGTTCAATTAATCATATTACTAAAGAACTCCCATTTAGATAGACATCCCTCGAGTCATCTAAACGATCACGTGATCCAAATCAACTAAACCATGTCCGATCATCACGTGAGATGGAGTAGCTTTCAATGGTTAACATCTTATGCTGATCATATCTATTATATGATTCACGCTCGAGCTTTCTGTCTCCAGTGTTCCGAGCCCATGTCTGCACATGCTAGGCTCATCAAGTTTAACCCGAGTATTCTGCATGTGCAAAACTATCTTACACCCGTTGTATGTGAGCGTAGAGCTTATCACACCCGATCATCACGTGGTCTCTCAGCACGATGAACTGTCACAACGGTGCATACTCAGGGAGAACACTTGTACCCTGAAATTTTAGTAAGGGATCATCTTATAATGCTACCATTGTTCTAAGCAAAATAAGATGCATAAAAAGATAAACATCACATGCAATCAAAATATGTGACATGATATGGCCGTCATCATCTTGTGCTTTTGATCTCCATCTCCAAAGCATCGTCATGATCTCCATCGTCCCGGCTTGACACCATGATCTTCATCTTAGCGTCGTGGTCCTCTCGCCAACTATTGCTCCTACCACTATCGCTAACTCATAGTGATAAAGTAAAGCAATTACATGGCATTCACAATTCGTACAATAAAGAGACAACCAAAAGGCTCCCGTCGTTTGCCGATAATTTACAAAACATGATCATCTCATACAATAACGTATAATTCATCACGTATTGACCATATCACATCACAACATGCCCTGCAAAAACAAGTTAGACGTCCTCTACTTTGTTGTTGCAAGTTTTACGTGGCTGCTACGGGCTTCTAGCAAGAACCGTTCTTACCTACGCATCAAAACCACAATGATTTTTCGTCAAGTGTGTTGTTCTAACCTTCAACAAGGACCCGCCGTAGTCAAAATCGGTTCAACTAAAGTCAGAGAAACAGACACCTGCCAGCCACTTGTGTGCAAAGCACGTCGGTAGAACCAGTCTCATGAACGCGGTCATGTAATGTCGGTCCATGCCGCTTCATCAAACAATACCGCCGAATCAAAGTAAGACGTTGGTGGTAAGCAGTATGACTATTATCGCCCACAATGCTTTGTGTTCTACTCGTGCAAATCATCTACGCATAGACCAGGCTCGTGATGCCACTGTTGGGAATATAACATGCAATTTCAAAAAAAAATCCTACAGTCAGGCAAGATCTATGTAGGAGATGCATAGCAATGA
This sequence comes from Secale cereale, assembly GCA_902687465.1. Taxonomy (NCBI): domain Eukaryota; kingdom Viridiplantae; phylum Streptophyta; class Magnoliopsida; order Poales; family Poaceae; genus Secale; species Secale cereale. The sequence goes on along the minus strand of LR738709.1, from coordinate 119,815,017 downwards.
GACGGGTAGAGTGTGTCTACGTACCCTCATAGACCGAAAGCGGAAGCGTTAGATTAACGTGGTTGATGTAGTCGAATGTCTTCGCGATTCAACTGATCAAGCACTGAACGTACGGCACCTCCGAGTTCTGCACACGTTTTGCTCGATGACGTCCCTCGAACTCTTGATCCAGCAGAGGGTTGAGGGAGAGTTTTGTCAGCACAACGACATGGCGACGGTGATGGTGATGTGATCCGCGCAGGGCTTCGCCTAAGCACTACGACGCTATGACCTGAGGAGTAAACTGTGGAGGGGGGCACCGCACACGGCTAAGAGAACAATTGATGTGCCTTTGGGGTGCCCCCTGCACATGTATATAGAGGAGGGAGGAGGAGGAGGAGGCCCGCCTAGGAGGGGCGCGCCATGGGGGGAGTCCAACTAGGATTCCACTCCTAGTTGGATTCCCCCCCCCTTTTCCTTCTCATAGAGGGGAAAGGAGGAAGGAGTGGAGGAGAATAAGGAAAGGGGGGTGCGCCCCCTTCCCTACTCCAATTCGTCCTCCTTCCATGGAGAGGGCGCACCACCCCTATGTGGGCTGGTATGCCTCCCTCTTATGGCCCATGAAGCCAATAACTTTCCCCCGGGGGTTCCGGTAGCCCCCCACAACTCCAATATGTATCCGGTACCCCTCAGAACTCTTTCGGTGTACAAATACTATCATCCAATATATCAATCTTTACCTCTTAACCATTTCGAGACTCCTCATCATGTCCATGATCTCATCTGGGACTCCGAACAAACTTCGGTCACCAATACACATAACTCATAATACAAATCATCATCAAACGTTAAGCGTGCGGACCCTACGGGTTCGAGAACTATGTAGACATGACCGAGACACATCTTCGGTAAATAATCAATAGCGGAACCTGGATGCTCTTATTGTCTCCTACATATTCTACGAAGATCTTTATCGGTCAAACCGCATAACAACATATGTCATTCCCTTTGTCATCGATATGTTACTTGCCTGAGATTCGATCGTCGATATCATCATACCTAGTTCAATCTCGTTACCGGCAAGTCTCCTTACTCGTTCCGTAATGCATCATCCTGTAACTAACTCTTTAGTCACATTGCTTGCAAGGCTTGTAGTGATGTGCATTACCAAGAGGGCCCAGAGATACCTCTCCGATACACACAGTGACAAATCCTAATCTCGATCTATGCCAACTCAACAAACACCTTTGGAGATACCTGTTGAGCATCTTTATAATCACCCAGTTACGTTGTGACATTTTATAGCACACAAAGTGTTCCTCGAGTAATCGGGAGTTGCATAATCTCACAGTCAGAGGAATAGGTATAAGTCATGAAGAAAGCAATAGCGATAAAACTAAATGATCATTATGCTAAGCTAACAGATAAGTCATGTCCATCACATCATTCTCCTAATGATGTGTGTGGGGACCCCGACTTAGAAGTCGAGATCACCGAATGCACGTGTATAGTGATCCCAGAGATCAATGCTCACTGAACACACAAAAGCTGAATAACAAGAGTCTTGCATCCATACAAATAGTCTTACACGAATTAAGGCCATTAGGGCCAAGTCTTACATAGATAGAGCCTCACGGGCTGAATAGCAAATAACTCAAATAGCGGAAGTCTTCGATAACGGGTAGAACCCATGCCATCTGCCTTAACCCTACAGGCATTCTGACTGGGATAGCGTCCTAGTTCGCATGTTCGTCTCCAAAGAACTCTTCCTCATAATCCTGTTCTTCCATGCCTAGCCAATTAAATAACCAGTGGCAAGCCCATGAGTACTTTGAATGTACTCGCAAGCAACCCATGATGTGGTTCAAAGTAACAGTGCATTTGAATAATAATGATCAATCTAGCAATGCTAGAACAAATATTCTACCATCAAGTTAATGCATCAATAATCTCGCGTAACCTCGAAGGCAGGTTACCGATATCAACATGAATATGATTCAACTCATCGAGTCAAGTCACCATCCTTGACTTATCACACACATACTATCACCGATGAAGTAAAAGTCTGGACATAGTTTAAGTAGCACCACCCAACTGTCCATGACCGTGGACACGGCTATTCGAATAGTTTTACACTCTGCAGAGGTTGCGCACTTTACCCACAAGATCCGGGGAACTTCCGTGTCATCCACGACCCGTGGTACCTCAAGTATCCGGGGTAAGCACCCGGTCATTACCTTTCCTTAGACGACACTAACAGAGTCCACTCGTTGGTACACGGCCCTCGGGTACAAACAATAGATCACGGGACTTGCCCTAATTTCAATGTCACACGTACCGGAAGGGACCAACGGTGTGTCCGGTGCCCTGTGAAAACAGTCATGGTCGTCTATCCAAGCACGACCCCGTCCCGGGAAAGACCTCAAGTCTTCCCGTCACTAGTAATGCAGGCACCATGCTAGTATCAACCTAAGTAATCAATAAAGCCCCGTCCCATAAGGGGTAGTGTGGTTGCACATGTTTGGTTGGGACGGTAGTCACACATAAATCTAATCCATCATTCCACCATGCACATGATTTACCGGCACATCACTTCTTCCTCAAGTGATGACCTAACACATCATCACCCTCGGGCATTAGGGGCACCCGATGGGTTCATGCAAATGATTTCAACTACGAAGGTTCATATCACACATGCATCATTTGAGCATCATGACCAACTATTTGCATGTCATCTAGCAAGATCAACAATAAAGCATGCATCATGTGGTGGTTCATCCAGGTCACCATCGTAACCCTAACATCATGCATCGGAAACAAACGGGTTCCGAGAACAAGTGTATCATGGTCAAAGGGCTGCTTGCCTAGATTGGCTTGGTCTTCAAAGTCTTCAAATCCTTCTCCTTCTCCTTCCACAGCAACTTCGTCAAATACGGGATCTATACGTCGCATAATAACCACGGGAAAATAAGAATACAAACAAAACAGAAAAATCAAAGTGCTCAGAAAAATGTCAACTCATTTTTGTAAAATACTAGAGGAATTTCTAAGGTGGGAAAAAAATCTTAGTTGGAGTTTTGGAGTTACAGAATGGAATCTACTGATTTTAGAACAGGAGTATTACTGCCCAAATTTGAATTTAAATTTGAACAAAACAAAAAAGTTTCATGGATTTGAATGAAAGTGGTACCATTAAATAGGTTGGAATATTACAAGATTTTTGGAGTTGGAATTATTTTATTTGGACCATTATTCTTTTCTGTAGAAATGTTTAAAACAATCACAGAAAAGAAAAAGAATAAAAAGACCTGTGCAACTGGGCCAGAGAGGCCACAGTGCACGGCCCAGGGCGGTCCAGCCCAGCCGCACGGGAGCCTGCGCGCGCACGTCAGGTTTTTGAACCTGACGGGTGGGGCCCGTGGGTCAGTGACCGAGAGGAGGGGGAGAGAGGTGTGGGGATGACAGGCGGGGCCCGCCTGTCATCTCCAACCTTGCGGACACGGCGACGGCGAGCTCACCGACGAGGTTCCTGGCCACGGCGACGGCAACGGAGGGCAGGGATGGACTCAGCGTCGTGTCGCGGATGCAGGGGTGGTGGTGCGGCACGCCGGGGAGGTCCGGTTCGCAGGCGGCGAGGTGGGACGGCGGAAGCTCGTCGGGAGGTGGTGGCTCTGGTCGTTTCCGACTGCAAACGGAGGGGAAAGAAGGGGGAAAGGGTCAGTGGAGCACGGCAGTTCCGAATCAGGTGAAAGGAGGGGCAGGGGAGGCCCGTACCACGAGATCATCGGCGGCCCGACGCGGCGGCGCTCCGGTCGATCCCGAGTACTGGGACCTCTTGGGGTCGAACTGAAGGTGCTGGGGGGCTCAGTGGAGTGGAGTGAGGCTGGTGGTGCTGCTGGAGAGGCTCGGGAGGGGCTTATATAGCCGCGCCCATGGTCCACCGTGGACCCGTGCGCCGGAGAGGTCGCAGGCGAGGCTAGGAGGGGTTTTCGAGCCTGGGATCAAGCCGGGGAGGACCGTGGACTTGCTCCACGTCCAGCTGAGGGGAAAAGAGGAGCGGGGAAGCGTCTGGAGTGTGCGCGCGTGTGAAGCAGCAGAGTGGCCGTCGCGGGCGGCCAGCGCGCGTGCGACGACGATCACTGGAGGGCGCAGGAGGAGGGGGGACAGCGCCGGGGAGGTTGCGGACGTCGAGAGGCCTCGACTGGCGTGAAGGGGAGGCCCGAGGCTGTCGGGGGAGGCCGATTGGCTGAAGCTATAGTGCTTGTCTGCACTGTTACGTGCTCCAGAGCGCGCGTTTGGCTGGCATCGCCGCGCTCTCGCCGTCCTGGTCAAAACCAACGTGTCCAGCAGTGTCTAGAAGGTCAGGGGGAAGTAAAGAAATGGCCTGAGGCCTTGGATGCCCTGGAGATGCTGAGAGAGAGTGAGGGTGCTGGTGAATTGGTGAAAACTTGCTGTCCAGCAAGGTAAAACAGGGCTCTTACCCCTCAATCATGGAGCTGGGGTGCTGGGGAAGTTACTGGAGGTAGATAGTAACTCAATGATCAGGTGGTAAAAATTACAGGCCATGGAGAAGAGTAAAAGTGATCAAGTTGGAGGTTTTAGTAAAAAGCCAGAAGGTGTTTGATCAGTGTTTGGTCAAGTAAATGACCTCCACTTGGTATGGCACTTAACAGGGTTGAAAGACATGAGAAAATAGGGTGCTTCACCAAATTTGGGCTCATTTGAAGAAACTAGCCAATGCAACTTTGGTGAACCCTAGAAATCAACAGAAACAGTTTCATCTAGATTGAGTCAAGCTAATCATCTCCCCTTGATGCACCACTTGGTGTAGCATCATCATTTGGGGTATTGATCATGCCCACAAAGTTTGAAGCTCCAGATAAAAAGTTGGTAATGTAAAGTTGTTCAAATTTGCATTTGAACAAAAAGGGTTTTGAGGTGATCTGATCAAGTTGCTCTATTCCAAATCTTGTGCCATTTGGTCTAGATGCCTTATTAGGTCATTCTAGCATGTGCACCAAGTTTGAGAGCATTTGGACAAGTTTGGCAATGTAAAGTTGCTCAAACTTCAAATATGGACAGAATGGTTATGAAGGGGTTTGAGGATGTTTTCTTGCTTCCCAAGGCATGGGATTTGGCAAGATCATCAAATATGTCATATATGACATGATAGAATTTCCCTGGAATTTTTGGAGAAAATTTCCTTTGTAAATATTTCAAAAGCTTGAAATATCCAGAAAGGGTTTTAGAGGGTTTAGCCCATTATTTTGAACATGACCAAGTGTTGAAACTCTTATATATGGACAATATATGTCCTCTGAGTCTCTCTGAATTTTGGCAAATATTTTTGAAGCAGTTAAATAATTTTTCCCTATTAAAGACCATTTCTGGCCTTAAGAAAAAGCTTTTAAATAAAATAGGAAAATAACTTTTAAAATTATACCTTTGTGGTTTCTGGTAGTCCTATGACTACTAGGTCTCAAATAAACCTTTTGAAATAATTTTCTCACCCTAAATCAAGTACTTGCAGTGCAAATCTCAATTCAGGGGTTTTTGGAAAACTAAATTTATAAAATACTTTTTGGCCAAATTAATTTTGTAAGAAAATACTATACTGTTATATAACACTTGGCATGATCATTGGGCAGAAGTTTTGGGTATGAGGATGAATTCTACAAGAGGTCATAGTTGACTTAAATGAGCACATGAAAAAGCACATGAAGAAAACTCAATTCCAAATAAAAGCCAAATGATGCTAAAATTTTTTGCTGGTCCAAATTTTCATGCTTCAAAGGTACAAATAACATGTTACAAGATGCAGGGTGTGACAGACCTACCCCCCTTACAAGAATCTCGTCCCCGAGATTCCTAAACTAGGTCTTAAAAGAGGTCGGGAAACTCGGATCTAAGATAGTCTTCTCGTTCCCAGGTTGCTTCTGCTTCGGTGTGGTTGCTCCACTGGACCTTGAAGTACTTGATGGTACGGCTTCGCGTACGTCGTTCTGCTTCGTCCAGAATGCAAATGGGCTTCTCGCGGGAGGTTAGATCAGGCTGCAGATCAATGGCTTGGTGATCCACATCCTTGTAGAGACCAGGCTTGTCTGGAACTTGGAGACATTTCCGGAGTTGTGACACATGGAATACATTGTGCACATCGGATAGCTCAGGTGGTAGTTCCAACTGATAAGCCACTTCTCCTCGTCGTGCAGTGATCTCAAAGGGTCCAATGAACCTCGGTGCGAGCTTCCCCTTGACATGGAAACGCTTGGTTCCCTTCAGAGGGGTTACCCGCAGGTACACATGGTCCACGACATGGAAACTCATGTTCCGACGGTGAGTGTCAGCATAACTCTTCTGCCTTGACTTGGCTGCCTTTAATCGCTCTCTGACTAGTTGGACTTGCTCTGTTTGACCTTCGGTCTGTGGGTGGAAAGCTGTGCTGAAGGACAACTTGGTTCCCAAGGCTTCTTGGAACTTCTTCCAGAACCTTGAGGTGAACTGGGTTCCTCGATCTGACACAATCTCCTTGGGAATGCCGTGAAGACTTACGATTCGGTCGATGTAGAGAGCTGCCAGCCGGTTGCCATCATAAGTGGTCTTGACAGGAATGAAGTGGGCCACCTTGGTCAAATGATCAACTATGACCCAGATGGAGTCATGTCCTCTATTCGACCTTGGTAATCCAGTGATGAAGTCCATTCCGACTTTATCCCACTTCCACTCAGGAACTTTGAGTGGTTGAAGCAATCCAGCAGGTCGCTGATATTCAGCCTTGACCCTTTGGCACACATCACACTTTGCAACATAGGTTGCAATCTCTCTTTTCATCCCGTGCCACTAGAATCGTGCCTTCAAGTCTTGGTACATCTTGGTTCCTCCAGGGTGGATGGAATACGGAGTGTCGTGGGCTTCTTGCAGAAACAGCGTCTTCAGCTCGGTGTTGTTTGGTACGCAGATGCGACCCTTGTACCAAACAATCCCGTGCTCGTCTTCGGAAAATCCTGGGGCCTTGCCCAGCTTCATCTTCTTCTTGATGCCTTCGATGCTTGAGTGTCCATCTTGTGCCTTCTTGACGTCGTCCATCAGGGTTGGTCTGACTTCCAAATGATCTAGAAATCCAGGGGTGACCAATTCCAAACTGAATTGTTCGATCTCCTTAAACAAGGCTGGCTGCCTTTCTTGAATAACGGCATTCAAAGAGCAAGCCTTCCTGCTTAAGGCATCGGCCACCACGTTAGCCTTCCCAGGGTGATACTGAACACTGAGGTCATAGTCTTTGATGAGTTCCAACCATCTCCGTTGCCTCATGTTCAATTCCTTTTGGGTGAAAATGTACTTCAGACTTTTGTGGTCTGTGTAGATCTCACACCGTTTCCCTAGGAGGTAATGCCGCCATGTCTTCAAGGCATGAACTACTGCCGCTAGCTCAAGATCGTGAGTAGCGTAGTTCTCCTCATGGGGTCGTAGCTGCTTGGAGAGGTATGCTATGACGCGGCCTTCTTGCATCAGAACGCTTCCCAATCCGGTTCGAGAGGCATCACAATATATCACGAACTCCTTGTGGATATCAGGTGTTGCCAGAACTGGGGCGGTGGTCAATCTCTTCTTGAGCTCTTGGAAGCTCTCTTCGCATTTTGGCGTCCACTCGAACTTCTTGTCCTTTTTGAGGAGCTGAGTCATTGGTCGTGCAATGCTAGAGAATCCTTCCACGAACTTGCGGTAATAGCCCGCTAGTCCGAGGAAGCTTCTGACTTCCTTGACGGTCATTGGAGATTGCCATTGGGTCACAGCTTCGATCTTTGCAGGATCAACAGATAATCCTTCCTCGGTCAAGACATGACCTAAGAATCCAACTTTATGCAGCCAGAACTCACACTTGCTGAATTTGGCATACAGTTGGTGCTCACGAAGCTTGTCTAGGACCATCCTCAGATGCTGCTCGTGCTCTTCCTCCGACTTCGAGAGCACAAGAATGTCATCAATGAAGACAACAACAAACTTGTCCAAATATTCCATGAAGACTTTATTCATGAGATACATGAAGTAAGCTGCGGCATTGGTTAACCCAAAAGACATGTCCGTGCACTCGTACATGCCATATCTGGTTACGAATGCCGTCTTCGGAATATCTTGGGGTCTGATCTTCAGCTGGTAGTACCCAGATCTGAGGTCGATCTTGGAGAACACCTTGGCTCCGCTGAGCTGATCAAATAGATCTTCGATCTTGGGAAGTGGATATTTGTTCTTGATTGTAACTTCATTGAGGGAACGATAGTCAATGCATAAGCGGATGGTACCGTCCCTCTTTGCCACAAACAGAACAGGAGATCCCCAAGGGGAGGCACTTGGGTGGATAAATCCCTTCCTTAGCTGCTCTTCCAGCTGCTTCTTCAACTCAGCTAATTCTTCCGTCCCCATTCTATAAGGCTTCTTATAGATGGGTCCTGCTCCGGGCACGAGCTCCATGATGAACTCAATGTCACGGTCAGGGGGCATTCCCGGTAGTTCATCCGGAAAGACATCAGGATACTCACATACCACCGGTACTTGATCTAGCCCAACTTCAGACAGACAGTTGACTTTAGTGGCTTGAGCGGAAGAGGAGTTGGAAGCAAACTTGACTTCGACTCCTTGGTCATTGGTCACAGTGACTGTCCAATTGCCACAGTCTAACAAGCCTTGGTGCTTACTGAGCCAATCCATCCCTAAGATCACATCCAAGCCTTGCGATCTCAGGATGATGAGGTCTGCTAGGAAATCTACACCGTTAATGGTAATACCGACTCCTTTACAGCCTATCTTGGCTCTCATCTCGGCTCCGGGGGTTTGTACCACCATAGGGTTATTCAGGGGTGTAGGGGTCATGCCACTTTTTAATGCAAATCTTTGAGTGACAAATGAATGCGTTGCTCCAGAATCAAACAAGACAGTTGCAGGTGCTGAGTTGACAAGGAACGTACCCAGCACGACGTCCGGGTCTTCCTTGGCTTCTTCAGCAGTGACGTGATTCACACGCCCCTTCCCATGGTTCGGTGGATTGCGAGGAGCTGGGTTCCTTGGTGGCATTCCACGGCCTTGTCCCTGGTTCTGCGCATTGGGGCGCGGGGCATCAGGCTTCTTGTTGGGGCACACCCTTGAGATGTGTCCGGACTGACCACATCCAAAGCAAGTGACTTGGTTTGGATTGATCTTGTTGCCACCACTGGTATTGGGGTTGAAAGCTGGCCTGGGGTTGGCATACTGCTGAGGCTGAGGGTTGGCACGAGGTGCAGGAGCTCTTGGCTGCTGATAGGTTGGCTTGGCCGGGGCTGACTGCCACGGACGAGGCTTCTGGTTGCTGGAACTTCCCTTACTGACCAACTTGCGCTTGCGAGTGTCTTCCAAAGCACGCCGCTTGTCTTCAAGCATAAGTGCCTTGTTCACCAGGTCAGGAAAGGATGGGCAATCGCACACAACAAGCGAGTATTGCAGAGTCTGATTGAGGCCTTCCATGAAGCGCTCCCTTTTGGCAGCATCAGTGCTGACATCCTCAGGGGCATACCTTGACAGAACACTGAACTTCTGCATGTACTCCTTGACAGTGCCACTTCCTTGCTTCAGGGCTCAGAACTCACGCTTTTTGATAGCCATGATTCCGGAAGGAATGTGGGCCTTGCGGAATTCTGACTTGAAGCTAACCCAAGTGATGTCTTGTTCAGCATGCATGACCTTGAATCCATCCCACCAAGCTCTAGCAGTCCCCCCGAGGCAGTGGGCTGCATAAGCCACCTTCTCGCGGTCTTCGGTGCATCCGACTAGTTCCAGTATCTCCTCAATGGAACGGACCCAGTCGTTAGCATCCAGGGGTTCAACAGTCTCGATGAAGGTTGGCGGTGCATGCTTCTTGAACTCTGCCAACGTGGAACGTCCGTTGCCATTCCCCGCCGGCTGGCGGTTGTTGGTGACAGCTTGAGCAATCAGCTGGAGAGCTGCAGTGTTGGCTTGGCGTTCCTCTCGGAAAGCTTGGAGAAGCTGAGCCATGTCCATGCTTGGAGGAGGTGGTGGTGTAGTTTGGTCGTTGGTTTGGTCGTGGCCTGCCTCTGGCTGAGAGGATGCTCCGGCTTCGGGCTGCTGGGTAGAGGTACCAGTACGAGTTACAACAGGCATCCTGTTGGAGCGGTAAAAGGTCTCATGACTCGGAAGAGGGAAAGCAAGATAGATGGGTGCCTAGTAAGGGGGTGGGTGTGACACTAAATCAAATCATGCAAGGGCCGAGAGGCCAAAACACATTCATTAAAATCCAAACGGGTGATGTAGTCGTTTACACATTCCCGAAGGAAGAGTACGACTTACATCCAGACACAACAAAAGCAAACACTAGATGGTTTCATATGAACCATACAAGGACTCGACTGCGCATAGGGGTTACACGACCTATCCTACCGTAGAGGTTACAACTAGCATATCCGAGTAGCGAATAATGCCTAAGCGGCGGAATGCTCGGTCGCGTATTCCGGCTCTTCTGGGTCTTCCTCCTTGTCTTCATCTGTCTGGGCTCCCTTGTCACTTGAGGGTGTGGGGGAGTGGAGGAGTTGGATACGACGGTGCTTCGTCGGTGGTGCAGGGAAAAGCTTGCGATATTCCCTTGCCGTCATCCGGCGTCGTCGAGGTGGTCCTTCATTCTTGGAAGACACATCCTCGGAGGGCCTTCTGCCTCGGTATGCGATAGCGGATTGTCCAGAAGGTGCTCCTTCCTTCTTGATCCTATTTGCCTTCTCTTGAGCTCGACGAAGAAGTGCCTTGGTCTTGTGAAGTTCTTCTCGAAGCTTCACTGATTCCGAGGCCAAGTCTTGTGCCAGGCTGTCGACACATAGACTGAAGTAGGTCTGGAACCGAAGCGAGAGTCCTTCCTTCAGTGGAGGGGCTAGTGCGCTGCTTTCCTCTTCACCTTCCTTCCGGTAAGGTAAGAAGCGAGTTGTCATCTTGGCTGCCATCTCCGGAAGAAGCTCGCGGAGATGTGTTAGTGCCTTGAGTGCAGCAGCCTCGACAGCGAGTGGTAGTGTTGCCATCTGGGGTCCCTCGAAGAACCAACTTGTGGGAGGATCGTTTGCCTTCACGATCACTTCCACATGGTACTCCACCTCAGTGTCGCTCACCCAATGCTCAAGGTAGGTGAGGATGGGTGCTCGGTGGAACTGACACTCCTGGAGGCTATCCTCGAGAAGTAAGGGAAACCCAGTGGTCAGGTGCTCTTCGGGTACAACGGCCATCTACAAAGGTGGAATAGGAGGGGTTAATAAGCTGATGAAATCTCAGGTTTAGAAAAGAAGATAGGTTCAGAAGGTTTTTGAAAAAGGGTCTCATCTAACTAACGCCCATGCTAACTAAGGCTTCCTACAGTCAGGATGGCTCTGATACCAGCTCTGTGGGGACCCCGACTTAGAAGTCGAGATCACCGAATGCACGTGTACAGTGATCCCAGAGATCAATGCTCACTGAACACACAGAAGCTGAATAACAATAGTCTTACATCCATACAAATAGTCTTACACGAATTAAGGCCATTAGGGCCAAGTCTTACATAGATAGAGCCTCACGGGCTGAATAGCAAATAACTCAAATAGCGGAAGTCTTCGATAACGGGTAGAACCCATGCCATCTGCCTTAACCCTACAGGCATTCTGACTGGGATAGCGTCCTAGTTCGCATGTTCGTCTCCAAAGAACTCTTCCTCATAATCCTGTTCTTCCATGCCTGGCCAATTAAATAACCAGTGGCAAGCCAATGAGTACTTTGAATGTACTCGCAAGCAACCCATGATGTGGTTCAAAGTAACAGTGCATTTGAATAATAATGATCAATCTAGCAAGGCTAGAACAAATATTCTACCATCAAGTTAATGCATCAATAATCTCGCGTAACCTCGAAGGCAGGTTACCGATATCAACATGAATATGATTCAACTCATCGAGTCAAGTCACCATCCTTGACTTATCACACACATACTATCACCGATGAAGTAAAAGTCTGGACATAGTTTAAGTAGCACCACCCAACTGTCCATGACCGTGGACACGGCTATTCGAATAGTTTTACACTCTGCAGAGGTTGCGCACTTTACCCACAAGATCCGGGGAACTTCCGTGTCATCCACGACCCGCGGTACCTCAAGTACCCGGGTTAAGCACCCGGTCATTACCTTTCCTTAGACGACACTAACATAGAGTCCACTCGTTGGTACACGGCCCTCGGGTACAAACAATAGATCACGGGACTTGCCCTAATTTCAATGTCACACGTACCCGAAGGGACCAACGTTGTGTCCGGTGCCCTGTGAAAACAGTGATGGTCGTCTATCCAAGCACGACCCCGTCCCGGGAAAGACCTCAAGTCTTCCTGTCACTAGTAATGCGGGCACCATGCTAGTATCGACCTAAGTAATCAATAAAGCCCCGTCCCATAAGGGCTAGTGTGGTTGCACATGTTTGGTTGGGATGGTAGTCACACATAAATCTAATCCATCATTCCACCATGCACATGATTTACCGGCACATCACTTCTTCCTCAAGTGATGACCTAACACATCATCACCCTCGGGCATTAGGGGCACCCGATGGGTTCATGCAAATGATTTCAACTACGAAGGTTCATATCACACATGCATCATTTGAGCATCATGACCAACTATTTGCATGTCATCTAGCAAGATCAACAATAAAGCATGCATCATGTGGTGGTTCATCTAGGTCACCATCGTAACCCTAACATCATGCATCGGAAACAAACGGGTTCCGAGAACTAGTGTATCATGGTCAAAGGGCTGCTTGCCTGGATTGGCTTGGTCTTCAAAGTCTTCAAATCCTTCTCCTTCTCCTTCCACAGCAACTTCGTCAAATACGAGATCTATACGTCGCATAATAACCACGGGAAAATAAGAATACAAACAAAACAGAAAAATCAAAGTGCTCAGAAAAATGTCAACTCATTTTTGTAAAATACTAGAGGAATTTCTAAGGTGGGGAAAAATCTTAGTTGGAGTTTTGGAGTTACAGAATGGAATCTACTGATTTTAGAACAGGAGTATTACTGCCCAAATTTGAATTTAAATTTGAACATAACAGAAAAGTTTCATGGATTTGAATGAAAGTGGTACCATTAAATAGGTTGGAATATTACAAGATTTTTGGAGTTGGAATTATTTTATTTGGACCCTTATTCTTTTCTGTAGAAATGTTTAAAACAATCACAGAAAAGAAAAAGAATAAAAAGACCTGTGCAACTGGGCCAGAGAGGCCACAGTGCACGGCCCAGGGCGGTCCAGCCCAGCCGCACGGGAGCCTGCGCGCGCACGTCAGGTTTTTGAACCTGACGGGCGGGGCCCGTGGGTCAGTGACCGAGAGGAGGGGGAGAGAGGTGTGGGGATGACAGGCGGGGCCCGCCTGTCATCTCCAACCTTGCGTCCACGGCGACGGCGAGCTCACCGGCGAGGTTCCCGGCCACGGCGACGGCAACGGAGGGCAGGGATGGACTAAGCGTCGTGTCGCGGATGCAGGGGTGGTGGTGCGGCACGCCGGGGAGGTCCGGTTCGCAGGCGGCGAGGTGGGACGGCGGAAGCTCGTCGGGAGGTGGTGGCTCTGGTCGTTTCCGACTGCAAACGGAGGGGAAAGAAGGGGGAAAGGGTCAGTCGAGCACGGCGGTTCCGAATCAGGTGAAAGGAGGGGCAGGGGAGGCCCGTACCACGAGATCACCGGCGGCCCGACGCGGCGGCGCTCCGGTCGATCCCGAGTACTGGGACCTCTTGGGGTCGAACTGAAGGTGCTGGGGGGCTCAGTGGAGTGGAGTGAGGCTGGTGGTGCTGCTGGAGAGGCTCGTGAGGGGATTATATAGCCGTGCCCATGGTCCACCGTGGACCCGTGCGCCGGCGAGGTCGCAGGCTAGGAGGGATTCTGGAGCCTGGGATCAAGCCGGGGAGGACCATGGACTTGCTCCACGTCCAGCTGAGGGGAAAAGAGGAGCGGGGAAGCGTCTGGAGTGTGCGGGCATGTGAAGCAGCAGAGTGGCCGTCGCGGGCGGCCAGCGCGCGTGCGACGACGACCACTGGAGGGCGCAGGAGGAGGGGGGACAGCGCTGGGGAGGTTGCGGAAGTCGAGAGGCCTCGACTGGCGTGAAGGGGAGGCCCGAGGCTGTCGGGGGAGGCCGATTGGCTTAAGCTACAGTGCTTGTCTGCACTGTTACGTGCTCCAGAGCGCGCGTTTGGCTGGCATCGCCGCGCTCTCGCCGTCCTGGTCAAAACCAACGTGTCCAGCAGTGTCTAGAAGGTCAGGGGGAAGTAAAGAAATGGCCTGAGGCCTTGGATGCCCTGGAGATGCTGAGAGAGAGTGAGGGTGCTGGTGAATTGGTGAAAACTTGCTGTCCAGCAAGGTAAAACAGGGCTCTTACCCCTCAATCATGGAGCTGGGGTGCTGGGGAAGTTACTGGAGGTAGCTAGTAACTCAATGATCAGGTGGTAAAAAGTACAGGCCATGGAGAAGAGTAAAAGTGATCAAGTTGGAGGTTTTAGTAAAAAGCCAGAAGGTGTTTGATCAGTGTTTGGTCAAGTAAATGACCTCCACTTGGTATGGCACTTAACAGGGTTGAAAGACATGAGAAAATAGGGTGCTTCACCAAATTTGGGCTCATTTGAAGAAACTAGCCAATGCAACTTTGGTGAACCCTAGTAATCAACAGAAACAGTTTCATCTAGATTGAGTCAAGCTAATCATCTCCCCTTGATGCACCACTTGGTGTAGCATCATCATTTGGGGTATTGATCATGCCCACAAAGTTTGAAGCTCCAGATAAAAAGTTGGTAATGTAAAGTTGTTCAAATTTGCATTTGAACAAAAAGGGTTTTGAGGTGATCTGATCAAGTTGCTCTATTCCAAATCTTGTGCCATTTGGTCTAGATGCCTTATTAGGTCATTCTAGCATGTGCACCAAGTTTGAGAGCATTTGGACAAGTTTGGCAATGTAAAGTTGCTCAAACTTCAAATATGGACAGAATGGTTATGAAGGGGTTTGAGGATGTTTTCTTGCTTCCCAAGGCATGGGACTTGGCAAGATCATCAAATATGTCATATATGACATGATAGAATTTCCCTGGAATTTTTGGAGAAAATTTCCTTTGTAAATATTTCAAAAGCTTGAAATATCCAGAAAGGGTTTTAGAGGGTTTAGCCCATTATTTTGAACATGACCAAGTGTTGAAACTCTTATATATGGACAATATATGTCCTCTGAGTCTCTCTGAATTTTGGCAAATATTTTTGAAGCAGTTAAATAATTTTTCCCTATTAAAGACCATTTCTGGCCTTAAGAAAAAGCTTTTAAATAAAATAGGAAAATAACTTTTAAAATTATACCTTTGTGGTTTCTGGTAGTCCTATGACTACTAGGTCTCAAATAAACCTTTTGAAATAATTTTCTCACCCTAAATCAAGTACTTGCAGTGCAAATCTCAATTCAGGGGTTTTTGGAAAACTAAATTTATAAAATACTTTTTGGACAAATTAATTTTGTAAGAAAATACTATACTGTTATATAACACTTGGCATGATCATTGGGCAGAAGTTTTGGGTATGAAGATGAATTCTACAAGAGGTCATAGTTGACTTAAATGAGCACATGAAAAAGCACATGAAGAAAACTCAATTCCAAATAAAAGCCAAATGATGCTAAAATTTTTTGCTGGTCCAAATTTTCATGCTTCAAAGGTACAAATAACATGTTACAAGATGCAGGGTGTGACAATGTGATCCTGTTAATCAAATGACAACACATGTCTATGGTCAAGAAAACAACCACCTTTGATTAATGAGCTAGTCTAGTAGAGGAACACTAGGGTACTCTGTTTTGTCTACGTATTCACACATGTACTAAGTTTCCAGTTAATACACTTCTAGCATGAATAATAAACATTTATCATGATATAAGGAAATATAAATAACAACTTTATTAATGCCTCTAGGGCATATTTCCTTCAGTGGCGACTTGGAGTACAGCCAATCCTGATTGAAACAAACTCCGGACTTGATTTCGTCCTATCTTCGGATTGGACACGCTTTATCTCGGCGTGTTGATCTTGTCAACTTAGCGATTTTGCGGCGGTGCACCTGACGTAACCCTAATTTCTTGAAATCTTCTTCATCCAATTGATCGCAAGCTTCTCGGTCCCTAAATAGATCCCTCCAAGAACACAAACCACCATGCGCTGTCCCCATGGTGGGCGCCAACTATTGTTGTTTTGTCACGGCAGATGTCCTAGTGTGAGGACTTAGTCGTGAGGCCAACGCATCTAAGTGGTAGCTTGAACGAGATTGAGCGGGATGAGAGAGGCGATATTTTTTACCCAGGTTCGACCCCTCACGGTGGAGGTAAAAGACTACATCCTTCTTGATTGATAGTGATGATGATGACGATCTCGTTTACAAGGGCGATGTTTCGCTACCTCTATCTTGAGAGCATCTAATTTGATCTTGTCTATCTATCTCTCCCCCCCCCCCGCCGCCCTCTTCGGGTGTCCTGCCCCTCCTTATGTAAGTACAAGGGGCGGGTTACATGACCAGTCCTAGTAGGATTAGGACTACTCCATTACAAGTGGAAACCTAGTCTTGCTTCCCTTGTAAGGGAAATATTCCTTATACCTTTTCTCTCAAGTCGGCCAATCATAACATGAGATGGCCTTCCCATGAGCCGCCTTTTGGGCCATTGAGTCTTGTCGTTCGTCTGACCCGCCCGCCAAGTCACTAATGAGTCACCGAGCTCGAGCGGGTCACCCATGAGTCGCCAAGTCTCAGCCGAGTCACTGGTGACTCGCCAAGTGGGCGGGTCATACTCCAGGTCGGGTTATACTGTGGGGTATATCCCCCACATATCCCCTCTTTCTTCTAACGACCATCAATAATATTACTCGGAGTTATATTTTTATCCATCACATGTTATGAGTTTTGCGTGGAGCGTCGTGTATTATATGAGTCTTTGCATTGTTTGATTTTTAGTTTGTCACAGTAATCTTTGCTATACACACCTTTTTGAGAGGGACACACATTATTCATAATTTGTTAGAATACTCTATGTGCTTCACTTATACCTTTTCAGCTAGGTAGTTGCCCTAGTGCTTCACTTATATCCTTTTTTAGCACGGCGGTGATTATATTTTGAACAAATACTTGCACTCTCATGCTTTACTTATATCTTTTTGATATTTGATAATAGCAATGGTAATTTGCACAAGATATGAATTTGGTCCCAATATGATGAATATTCAAGAAGGATATAATAAAAACTTTCGTGTAGATCACTATATATGATAAGTTTGATTCCTTGCAATAGTTTGCCATATGGAGATGTGAATATGTTAGTGATGCTAGTGAGTAGTTGTGATTTAGTAAGAATATTGGTGTTAAGGTTTGTGATTCCCTATGCATGCACGTAAAGTCTATAGGTGTGCAAAGAAGTTATATCCTACTTATGGTGCATTATTCAGTGTTAGTTATTCTCAATGCATGTTTATGACTGTTTTTGTTTTCTGGTTGGTTGCTTCTCAATCTATTTGCTAGCCTCCATTTGTACTAAGTTGGAATACTGCTTGTGTATCCAACTCCTTAAACCCAAAGTTGTGCCAAATGAGTCCACTATATCTACCTATAGGTGGTACTTACAAGCCGTCCCACGTAAATTTGCATGTGCCAACTCTAATCATTCAAAATAAACTTCCGTTTTGTATGCCCGTACCGCTCATGAAGCAGTAGGGGTGGCCATTATCTTTCTTGTTAGGCGTGTTATTCTCAAGACGAGTGTCTATTCACTTGTCATTACATGATAAAGGGGCAGGTAATAGGGATGCCCGGTCCCACAACGAATCATCATAATAATAAATTCATCAAAAAGTTGAAAGTTTGGAAGGCACCCGTGGATACGGCTAGCCATGAATTGTGAAAGAATGGTGGAAACGAAATAAACTTTATTTTATGTTTGGGAACTGCCTATAATGTGTCTAGCATATAAGATGTTGGGAACGCTCGGTCGTGACGTTGACAGGAAAAGCATGACGGTCAAAATAATTTTATCTCTCTATTTTAAACCTTGAGCTCTCGCACTTATACGTCCATTTTGCATCTTGTTTTCCTACTATTATTTACAATGTTTTTATGCATAATAATGCTTTATTCAGTGATTCTAACGCATTTTCTCTCATAAAATGCAAGGTTTACACAAGGAGGGAGAATATCGGCAACTGGAATTCTGGACCTGAAAAAGCTACGCCAGGCCACCTATTCTGCACAACTCCAAATAAGCTAAAACTTCATAGAGATTTTTTATGGAATACTTAAGAAATATTGGAGCAAATAAGTACGAGAGGGGGCCCGCCAGGTGGGCACAACCCACCTGGGCGCGCCAGGGCCCCCAGGCACGCCCTGGTGGGTTGTGCCCTCCTCGGCCCACCTTCGGTGCCCATATTCTCGTATGTAAGTCATTTTAACCTAAAATAATTAAGGAGAGGACTTTCGGGATGGAGCGCCGCCGTATCGAGGCGAAACTTGGTCAGGCACTAGCACTTTTGCCCTCCGGCGGAGCGATTCTGCACGAGAACTTCCCTTTGGGAGGGGGAAATCGAAGCTATCGTCATCACCAACAACCCTCTTATCTTTGGGAGGCCAATCTTCATCAACATCTTCAACGACACCATCTCCTCTCAAACCCTACTTCATCTCTTGTGTTCAATATTTGTACCAGAACCTAAGATTGGTACCTGTGGGCGACTAGTAGTGTTTGTTACATCTTGTAGTTGATTACTATATGGTTTATTTGGTGGAAGATTATACGTTCAGATCCATTATGCTATTTAATACCCCTCTGATCTTGAGCATGTTTATCACTTGTGAGTTTACTTTAGTTCTTGAGGTTATGGGAGAAATCATGTTGCAAGAATCATGTGAACTTGATATGTGTTTGATATTCCGATGATATGTATGTTGAGATTCCCTTAGTATTGTCATGTGACCATCGACTACATGACACTTCACCATATTGGGCCCCAAGGGAATGCATTGTGGAGTACTTATTAGATGATGGTTTGCTAGAGTGACAGAAGCTTAAACCCTAGTTTATGCGCTACTTCGTAAGGGGCCGATTTAGACCCAAATGTTTAATGCTATGGTTAGATTTTATCTTAATACTTTTCTCGTAGTTGCGGATGCTTGCGAGGGGGCTAATCATAAGTAGGAGGTTTGTTCAAGTAAGAACAACACCTAAGCACCGGTCCACCCACATATCAAATTATCGAAGTAACGAACACAAATCAAACCAACATGGTGAAAGTGACTAGATGAAATTCCCGTGTACCCTCAAGAACACTTTGCTTATTATAAGAAACCGTTTGGCCCGTCCTTTGCCACAAAAGGATTATGATACCTTGCTGCATACTATTTACCATTACCGTTACTTGCTCATTACAAATTATCTTGCTACCAAACTATCTGTTACCGACAATTTCAGTGCTTGCACACATTACCTTGCTGAAAACCACTTGTCATTTCCTGATGCTCCTCGTTGGGTTCGACACTCTTACTGATTGAAAGGACTACGATTGACCCTGTAGGGTCGAAAATATGTCTAGAGGGGTGATTATACTACTTGACCAAATAAAAGATTAGACTTTTCCCAATTTTAAGTTTTTAAAGTTTTTAGCAATTTGGCACAAGTCAAGCAATCTTCATAAAGATGCAATTCTAGAGTTGTGGCAGCGGAAAGTAAAGCATTGCATATGAAGGTAAATGGAGGGGTTGGAGAGTGCAAGCGTAATTGGAGACACAAATGTTTTTGGCATGGTTTCGATAGGTGGTGCTATCGTACATCCACGTTGATGGAGACTTCAACCCACTAAGGGTAACGGCTGCGCGAGCGCATGGAGGGCTCCAGCCACAAAGGGTCCACGAAGAAGCAACAATGTATATCCCACCATGGTCATCGCCCATGAAGGACTTGCCTCACTAGGGTAGATCCTCACGAAGTAGGCGATCTCCTTGCCCTTACAAACTCCTTGGTTCAACTCCACAATCTTGTCGGAGGCTCCCAAGTGACACCTAACCAATCTAGGAGACACCACTCTCCAAAAGGTAATAGATGGTGTGTTGATGATCAACTCCTTGCTCTTGTGCTTCAAGTGATAGTCTCCCCAACACTCAAATCTCTCTCACAGATTTGGATATGGTGGAAAGAATATTTGAGTGGAAAGCAACTTGGGGAAGGTTAGACATCAAGATTCTTGTGGTTGGATTGGAATATCTTGGTCTCAACACATGAGCAGGTGGTTCTCTCCGAGAAAATGAATAGTGGAAGTGCAGGCACGTTCTTATGGCTCTCACACCGATGGAGAAGGGGTGGAGGGGTATATATAGCCTCCACACAAAATCTAGCCGTTACACACATTTGACGCAACTCGGTCAGACCGAATAAAAGAACTCGGTCAGACCGAAGCAGTTCAAAACGTGAATGTTAGACATCTCGGTGGGACCGACAGTATCAAGTCGGTGAGACCGATGCGTTAGGGTTAGGGCAAAACCTCAAATCAGTTTGACCGGTTACACAAACTCGATGAGACTGATTTTGGTCATAGGCTAACAGAGACTTGGCCAGGCAAACTCGGTGGGACCGATTCACTCATCTCGGTGAGACCGAAACATTATGAAGAGGAAACAAAGAGTTTGTAGTGCTAACTCGGTGGGACCAATTCGCTCATCTTGGTTAGATAGAAATGTTACGAAGAGGAAACAGAGAGTTTGCATTCCCATCTCGGTGAGACCGAAATCCCTATCCAGTGAGACCGAACTGATTAGGGTTTGTGGCAGTGGCTATGTCATGTGAACTCGGTGGCGCTGGGTAAATCAAATAGGTGGGGCCGAGTTTGACTTTAAGGTTTGGGACATATGTGGAAATGAGAAAGTGGTTGAGGGATTTGGAGCATATTACCAAGCACTTGAGCAAGTATATCATTAAGCAACACATCATCCCCTTTTAATAGTATTGGCTTTTCCTATGGACTCAATGTGATCTTGGATCACTAAAATGAAAATGTAGAGTCTTGAGCTTTTTGCCAATCTTTGTCTTTAGCTTTTTGAGCGGTCCACATTTCTAATCCATGCCATGCCAACCATTGAACTTCCTGAAATATCTATCTTGAAAGGATAATAGTTCAATGAGCTATATTTTGTTATTAATAATCAAAACCACCCGGGGATTAGTTGCACTTTCAAACCCCCTATACTTGTGGGTCATCAAGACTCGTTTCCGGTGCCGTTGCCGGGGAGTGAAGCGCTCTTGGTAAGTGGAAATTGGTAAGGAAAAACTATTACTATGTGCTAAAATTTACTGTCACTTGTTACTACGGAGAACAATCCTTTGAGGGGTTTGTTCGGGGTATCTTCACCTCGAGAGAAAGCACAATTAGTTGCCCCTCAACTTTCTGCACCTACTAAAAATATTGAATATGAAATTCCTTCAGGTATGATAGAAAAATTGCTAGCTAATCCTTATGCAGGAGATGGAACCGAACATCTTGATATGCATTTCATATATGTGGATGAAATTTGTGGATTATTCAAGCTTGCATGTTTACCCGGAGATGGAGCTAAGACGAAGGTTTTCCCTTTTTCTTTGAAGGGAAAAGAATTGGCATGGTATAGACTATGCGATGATATTGGATCTTGGAATTGGAATGATTCGAAATTGGAGTTCCACCAAAAAAATATCCTATGCATCTAATTCATCGTGATCGGAATTATAATTTTTTTCCTCATAAAGGAGAAAGTATCGCTCTATCTTGGGGGAGGCTTAAGTCAATGTTATATTCATTCCCCAATCATGAGCTCTCGAGAGAAATTATTAATCGGAACTTCTATGCTCGGCTTTCTAATAATGATCGATCCATACTTGATACTTCTTGGGCCGGTTCTTTTATTAAGAAGACTATTGAATTCAGGTGGTATCTCTTAGAAAGAATTTAATGCAACTCTGAAGATTGGGAAATCGACGAAGGTAAAGAGTCTGGTATTAATCTTAAGTATGATTGTGTTAAATCTTTTATGAATACCGATGCTTTTCAAAAGTTTAGCACTAAGTATGGACTTGTCTGTGAGATAGTAGCTTCCTTTTGTGAATCTTTTGCTACTCATGTTGATCTCCCAAAACATAAGTGGTTTAAGTATCACCCCCCTATTAAAGAAGAAATCAAATTACCAGTAGTTTCTAAAGAAGACACTATCATTTACAATGTTGATCCAGTTGTTCGTACTGCTTATATCGAGAAACCACCTTTTCCTGTTAAGATAAAGGAGCATGCTAAGGTTTCAACTATGGTTCATAGAAGAAATATTAAAGCACCTAAACCTCCTGAGCAGATTAAAGTAGAACCTAGTGTTGCTATGGTTAAAGATCTCTTGGTTGATAAGATTGATGGGCATCTTATTTACTTCATTGCTGAAGGAGCAACAATTGCTAAACCCGATGCAAAAGACAAACATGGACCTGTTGTAGGCATGCCTGTTGTCTCAGTTAAAATAGGAGATCATTGTTATCATGGTTTATGTGACATAGGTGCTAGCGTAAGTGCTATTCCTTTTACTCTCTATCAAGAAATTATGAATGGCGTAGCACTCGCTGAAATAGAAGACAAAGATGTTACTATTAAACTTGCTAATAGAGACACCATCATACCACTTGGGATTGTTAGAGATATTAAAGTCTTGTGTGGGAAAACAAAATATCCTACTAATTTTCTAGTCCTTGGTTCCCCACAAGATGAATTTTGTCCCATTATATTTGGTAGACCTTTCTTGGACACCATCAATACTACTATAGATTGTCATGAACAAACTGTCGGTGTTAGCTTTGGTGATGAGTCTCTTGAGTTTAATTTTTCCAAGTTTAGTAGAAAACCTCATAAAAAGAATTGCCTAGTAAAGATGAAATAATTGGTCTTGCATCTATTACTTAACCTCCTACTGGTCCTTTGGAGCAATATTTGCTAGACCATTAAAATGACTTGGATATGCATGAAAGAACTGAAATAGATAGAATTTTCTTTGAACAACAACCTCTGCTTAAGCACAACTTACCTATTGAAACTCTAGGAGGTCTTCCTCCGCCCAAAGGTGATCCTGTGTTTGAATTAAAGCAATTGCCTGACACTTTGAAATGTACTTATCTTGATGAGAAAAAGATATATCCTTTTATTATTAGTGCTAACCTTTCAGTATATGAAGAAGAAATATTATTTAAAATTCCGAAGAAGCACCGAGCTGCTATTGGACATACTCTCGATGATCTTAAGGGCATTAGTCCCACTCTATGTAAGCATAATATGAATATGGAACCTGATGCTAAACTCGTTGTTGATCACCAACGCCGATTAAATCCAAGGATGAAAGAAGTGGTAAGAACTAAAATATTAAAGCTTCTCGAAGCAGGTACAATCTATCCCATAGCTGATAGTAGATGGGTAAGCCCTGTTACAGTCTATAGAATGGTAATTGATTTTAAAAATGAGTTCAAAAGAATGGTCACGTTGTATCGCCCCTTGTGATAGCGACCTTTATTATGCAGTCTATCACTTTTATTCTTCACCATCATAAGTTCGTACAATGCTCAATTTTCTCTTACACTAAATGATCTCACACTTTTAGAAGCAATTTTTATTGCATATTGCAGAAATGACAACTTACTTGAGGGATCATGCTCAACCCCTAGGTAGCTATGGTGGACTCTCGAAAATAAGATTTGGGCTTAAGGGGTTTTTGATGCACAAGTAGTATCTCTACTTAATGCACAATTTTTTGCTAGCAAAGATAGGGGCAAGCACCACATGTTGAAGGATCTATGACAATATAACTTCTATGTGAATATGGACAAACATAAATCATTACGTTGTCTTCCTTGTCCAACATCAACAATTTTGGCATATAATATTTTGATGGGGGCTCACAATCACAAAAGATTTCTAGGATAGTGTATTTATATGTGAATCTTCTCTTCCCTTATTAATTATTTCACGAGTTGCATCATTGACCAATGCTATGTTTGTCAATATCTAATAAAATTTCCTACTTATACTTTTCCTTATGGGGTGTCATTACTAACCATAAGATTAGCATATGATCCTTTTAATTTATTTCTTTTTTTATTGCAACAAGAAAGTAAGGAAAGCAAAAACTTAAACTAAACTTTATTATATATCTTGCACACGATTACAAGGATAAATCACTAAGCAAACTCTCAAAAGAAAGGATCAAACTAAACTTTTATTCATCTAAAGAAAAAGATAATTATGGATCGAACTAGAATAAGTAAAGGCAAAATATAGTGGAGATGATACGATACCGGGGCACCTCCCGTGAGCTTGGCGGAAGCCAAGGGGAGTGCCCATACCCGAAACTCAATTTTCAGTTGGTGATGAAGAAGGTGGTGGTCATGAAGTGGATGCGATCTTGTCTTCATGTTTCCATGACAGAGGTCCACCATCGTAAGAGGAAGAATGAGTCTCACGGGTCCTTCAACTGGCAGCCAAACTCATACCTTTAAACCTTGCCTCATATTCAAAGACTTGGTTTTGAAGATCATAGATCTGGCTTTGGAGGAAGTTGATTTGCTTGTTGAGGGTGAAAGACAATGTTCTTCATGGAGTTGCCATCCACCTTGAGATCACGGGTAAGGTCTGTAATCATGAGGTGATTGGCATTACGTCCACGCTCCACCATCCCCTTGCACCGAAAGACTACCTGCTCCATAGCGTCAAACCTGGCCTCCATGGTTCCCGTCCCCTTGGGTCCTTGCACATCGGGGATGTGTAGCACCCCCTCGTGCATCTGGAAGGCCTGAGGGTGCTGCACCACCTCCCGCAAATATGGGTTGATGGCGTTCTTGAAGAACTTGTCCTTGGAGGAGCTTTGAGTGGCCATGGTAGATGGGATCTAACAGAAAACAACAAGGAAAATAAAACAGAAGATTTCTCCGCGATACGGTGGTCAACAGGTTCGGGGGGTATATAAAGATTTTTTTATCTTGGGAAACAAGCCAACAGAAGAAAAACGGAGTCCGGAAGGTGCCCCACCTGGGCGCGCCTCGCACGCCAGGCGCGCCCTGGTGTCTTGTGCTGTCAGGCCCAAGATGCGATTCTATCTCGATCACGTGACACATACGTGATTTGGGCACAACCGCATTTCGGGCCTGACAAGTTGGTATCAGAGCCTCGACCGACCATAGGAGCCCCCTTGATTGATCGTAGCTTGGCCGTTGTCGAGTCTAGCAGAAAACTTTTTCGAAGTCTAGTTATATCAGAGAGTAGGAATTCTTTTTACTCCTCAGTCCCTTCGTCGCTTTGGTGAGGAATCTTAACGTAGGTGTTTTGAATTACTCCTCTTCCCCTTCAAATTTTTTTAGGATCACGTGGTTAGTTTTCGTTCGTTGTGTTGGAGTTCTTTCTTCTTCTTCTTCTTCTTCTTCTTCTTCTTCGGTCTTGGGTTAGGTTCCGGGTCGGCAGCCTGGGATAGCAGATGGATGTCGTTGTGCTTTTCATGTTTGCATCCGTAGTCGGATGCCTTGTATTGGTGTTGTTGTATTCATGTGACTTGTATGTACTGTTGTATCCCCCATGTATGTATGTAATGGTACGATGTAATGATATCCATCTTGCTAAGCGCCCGAAATGCGGTTGTGCCCCAATCATGTAAGTGTCACGTGATCGGGATATAATCGCATCTTGGGCCTGACATGTGCCCACCAGGGTATGCTTCCTCGTTGTTTGTTATTATCCTAATTTTCTAAATATTCCAAAACTGACAAAAAATATTTTTGAAGATTTTTTGGAGTCCGTTTACTTACCGTATCACGTACCTCCTTATTTTCACGATTCTGGAGTGTTCCAGAAGGACTCTTTTATGTGTTCTTTCGGTGTCAACGTTTGGATAATATTACTTTCAACATTAATGGGCATACCTGAGATATAATGTTTTATTTGTTGCCCATTGACAACCTTCGGGTTATTACCTTCAGCATTATTTATTTTGATAGCTCCAAACCGATAAACCTCCTCGATAACATAGGGTCCTTCCCGTTTGGAGAGGAGTTTTCCTGCAAAGAACCTGAAACAAGAGTTGTACAAAAGAACATATTCCCCGACTTTGAACTCACGCTTTTGGATTCTTTTTTCATGCCATCTTTTATCTTTTTATTTAAATAATTCGGCATTTTCATAAGATTGGGTCTCCATTCATTTAGTGAGCTAATATTAAAAAACCTCTTTTAACCAGCAAGTTTGAAATCATAATTGAGTTCTTTGACTGCCCAATAAGCTTTATGTTCTAACTCGAGAGGCAAATGACAAGCTTTTCCATAAACCATTTTATAAGGAGACATACCCATAGAATTTTTATATGATGTTCTATAAGCCCAAAGTGCATCATCTAATTTCTTAGGCCAATTCTTCCGGGACCTATTGACAGTCTTTTGTAAAATTAATTTTATTTCTCTATTGCTAAGTTCAACTTGACCACTAGACTGAGGATGATAAGGTGATGCAATTCTATGGTTAACATCATACTTGGCATGCATTTTCCGGAAAGCACCATGAATAAAGTGTGAACCACCATCGGTCATTAAATATCTAGGGACTCCAAACCTTGGGAAATAACTTCCGTAAGCATTTTAATAGAGGTGTTGTGATCAACACTACTAGTTGGAATTGCTTCTACCCACTTAGTAACATAATCAACATCAACCAAAATATGTGTATACCCGTTAGAGGAAGGAAAAGGTCCCATGTAATCAAACCACCAAACATCAAATGGTTCAACAGCAACTGAAAAATTCATAGGCATTTCTTGATGCTTACCGATATTACCTATTCTTTGGCATTCATCACAAGATAAGACGAACTTACGGGCATCCTTGAAGAGAGTAGGCCAATAAAATCCAGATTGCAATACCTTGTGAGCAGTTCAGTCTCCAGTATGATGCCCTCCATAAGCTTCGGAGTGACATTTCCGTAGGATTTGTCCCTGTCCATGCTCAGGTACACAACATCTAATAATACCATCTACTCCTTTATAAAGATGTGGGTTGTCCCAAAAGTAATGTCTTAAGTCATAGAAGAATTTTTTTATTTTGTTGGTAAGTAAAGCTAGGTGGTAAATTTTTAGCAACAATGTAATTAGCATAGTCAGCATACCAAGGAGTATTATTGCAAACATTTATTGCAGCTAACTTCTCAATAGGGAAACTATCCTCGATAAGTAGTGGGTCATCAAGAACATTTTCAAGCCTGGACAAGTTATCAACTATGGGGTTCTCATCTCCTTTTCTATTAGTAATATGTCAATCAAATTATTATAGCAAGAGAACCCATCGAATAAGTCTAGGTTTAGCATCTTTCTATTCCATAAGATATTTCATAGCAGCATGGTCGGTGTGAACAATTACTTTAGAGTTAACAATGTAAGATGTCTGGTGGTTGAGCAATAGGTGCAGAAATTAAGACTTTCTTGAGTGTTTCAGAGGCTTCTAAACAATCATCATCAAAAACAAAAGGAACATCCTTTTGCAAAAGATTTGTAAGAGGCCTAGAAATATTAGAAAAGTCTTTGGTAAATCTCTTAAAGAAACCAGGATGACCTAAGAAACTACGAATACCTTTGATATCTTTCGGACATGGCATTTTCTCAATTGCATCAACCTTGGCTTTTTCCACTTCAATACCTCTTTCAGAAATATTATGGACCAAAACAATACCTTCATTAACCATAAAGTGGCACTTTTCCCAATTCAAGACAAGATTTGTTTGCTCACATCTCTGGCAAACTCGATCAAGATTGCTTAAACAATCATCAAAAGACTTCCCATAAATAGAAAAGTCATCCATGAAAACCTCAACAATCTTTTCACAAAATTCAGAGAATATAGCAGTCATACATCTTTGAAAGGTAGCAGGTGCATTGCATAAACCAAAAGGCATACGCATATAAGCATAAGTTCCAAAGGGACAAGTGAAAGTGGTTTTTTTCTAGATCAGGTTGAGAAACATGTATTTGTCAAAAAATAGAATATCCATCAAGGAATCAAAAGTGTGTGTGCTTAGATAATCTTTCTAGCATTTGATCAATAAATGGCAGAGGGTAATGATCTTTTCTAGTTGCTTTGTTTAATTTTCTAAAATCAATTACCATTCTATAGCCTGTAACAATTCTTTGTGGAATAAGTTCATTCTTATCATTAGGAACAACAGTAATACCTCCTTTCTTAGGAACACAATGAACATGACTTACCCATCTACTATCAACTATAGGATAGATTATACCTGCTTCCAGAAGTTTTAATATCTCTGTTCTTACCACTTCTTTCATCTTCGGATTTAACCGACATTGGTGATCATCAACGGGTTTAGCATCAGGTTCCATATTAATCTTGTGCTGACATAGAGTGGGACTAATGCCCTTTAAATCATCAAGATTATATCCAATAGCAGCTATGTGCTTCCTTAGAACTTTCAATAATCTTTCTTCTTCATGTTTTGAAAGGTTAGCACTAATAATAACATAATATATCTTCTTTTCATCAACACAAGCATATTTCAAAGTGTCTAGCAATTGTTTTAATTCAAACACATGATCACCTTTAGGTGGAGGAGGACCTCCTAAAGTTTTAATAGGAAAATTGTGTTTAAGTAGAGGACGTTGTTCAAAGAAAATCTTATCTATTTCATTTCTTTCATGCATATGTAATTCATTTTCATGGTCTAACAAATGTTGTTCTAGTGGATCAGTAGGAGGCACAACAATAGAAGCAAGACCAATTATTTCATCCTTACTAGGCAATTCTTATTCATGAAGCTTTCTACTAAACTTGGAAAAATTAAACTCATGAGACTCATCACCAAAACTAATGCGGATAGTTTGGTTCTCACAATCTATTTTAGCATTAACGGTGTTCAAGAAAGGTCTACCAAAGATAATGGGGGCAAAAGTCATCTTGTGGGGAACCAAGAACAAGAAAATCAGTAGGTTATTTTATTTTCCCACACAGGACTTCAACATCTCTAACAATCCCAATTGGTGAAATAGTATCTCTATTAGAAAGTTTAATAGTAACATCTATGTCTTCTATATCTGCGCGTGCTATGTCTTCACAATTTCTTGATATAAGGTGTAAGGAATAGCACTTACGCTAGCACCTACGTCGCATAAACCATGATAACAGTGATCTCCTATTTCAACTGAGACAACATGCATGCCAACAATGGGTCTATGATTATATGTTTTATCGGGTTTGACAATTCTAGTAGCTTCACAAAAACAAATAACATGCCCACCTACATCTTCTTCCAAGAGATCTTTAACCATAGCAACACTAGGCTCTACTTTAATTTGTTCATCAGTTTTAGGTGTTCTAATATAAATTTCGTTGACCATAGTCGCTACTTTAGCATGTTCCTTTATTCTAACAAGGAAAGGTGGTTTCTCAATATAAGCAGTAGGAACAACTTGATCAACATTATAAAGTATAGTTTCCTCTTTGACTAATATCGGTTCTTTAGTTCCTTCTTTAATAGGTGGGTGATATTTAAACCACTTCTCTTTAGGGAGATCAACATGAGTAGCAAATGATTCACAAAAGGAGGCTACTATCTCAGACGCAAGTCCATATTTAGTACTAAACTTTTGAAAAGCATCGGTATTGATAAAATATTTAACACAATCATACGTAAGCTTAATACCCGACTCTTTACCTTCGTCGAGTTCCCAATCTTCAGAGTTGCTTTTAATTCTTTCCAAAAGATCCCACCGAAATTCAATAGTCTTCTTCATAAAAGAACCAGCACAAGAAGTATCAAGCAAGGATCGATGATTATGAGAAAGCTGAGCATAAAAGTTCTGGATAATAATTTTTCTTGAGAGCTCATGATTGGGGCATGAATATAATATTTATTTAATCCTGCCCCCAAGCTAGAGCGATACTTTCTCCTTCATGAGGCCAAAAATTATATATGTAATTCCGATCATGATGAACTAGATGCATACGATATTTTTTTTGGTGGAACTCCAATTTCAATCGATTCCAATTCCAAGGTCCGATATCATCGCGTAGCCTATACCATTCCAATGCTTTTCCCTTCAAAGATAAAGGAAAAACCTTCTTAATAACTTTATCTCTAGGTAAATCTGCAATCTTAAACAATCCACAAATTTGTTCTACATATATCAAGTGCATGTCAGGATGTTGGGTTCCGTCTCCTGCATAAGGATTAGCTAGAAATTGTTCTATCATACCCGAAGGAATTTCATATTCAATATTTTCAGTAGGTGCAGTAGATTGAGGGGTAGCTAATTCTGGTTCCGGTCGAGGTGAAGATACCCCGAACAAACCCCTCAAAGGATTGTTTTTCATAGTAACAAGTGATAATAATTTTCAGCACACTATATAAATGTTTCCTTACCAAAGGCGCTTCACTCCCCGGCAATGGCGCCAAAAAGTAGCCTTGATGACATACAAGTATAGGGGATCAATTGTAGCTCTTTTCCATAAGTAAGAGTGTCGAACCCAACGAGGAGCAGAAGGAAATTACAAGTGGTTTTCAGCTAGGTAATGTCTATAAGTGCTGAAATTGTAAGTAACAGAGTACTTTGGTAGCAAGATAATTTGTAACGAGCAAGTAAATATAATATTAACAAAAGTGCAGCAAGGTAGCCCAGTCCTTTTGAGGCAAATGACATGCCAAAACGGTGTCTTATAGTAAGCAAAGCGTTCTTGAGGGTACACGGGAATTTCATCTAGTCACTTTCACCTTGTTGATTCGATTTGTGTTCTCTACTTTGATAATTTGATATGTGGGCGGACCGGTGCTTAGGTGATGTTCTTACTTGAAGAAAACTCCTACTTATGATTAACCCCCTCGCAAGCATCCGCAACTACGAGAAAAGTATTAAGAATAAATTCTAACCATAGCATTAAACTTTTGGATCCAATTGTCCCCTTACGGAATAGCGCATAAACTAGGGTTTAAGCTTCTGTCACTCTCGCAACCCATCATCTAATAACTACTCCACAATGCATTCCCTTAGGCCCAAATATGGTGAAGTGTCATGTAGTCGACGTTCACTTGACACCACTAAGGGAATCACAACATACATACTATCAGAACATCGATCACATATCAAGTTCACATGATTACTTGCAACATGATTTCTCCCGTGACCTCAAGAACAAAAGTAACTACTCACAAATGATAATCATCTTCAAGATCAGAGTGGTATTAAATAGCATATTGGATCTGAACATATAATCTTCCACCAAAGAAACCATATAAATAATCAACTACAAGATGTAATCAACACTACTAGTCACCAACAAGCACCAATCTATAGTTATGGTACGAAGATTGAACACAAGAGATGAACTAGGGTTTGAGAGGAGATGGTGTTGTTGAAGATGCTGATGGAGATTTCCCTCCCCAAGATGGGAGAGTTGCTGGTGATGATGATGACGATGATTTCCCCCTCCGGGAGGGAAGTTCCCCCGACGGAATCGCTTCGCCGGAGGGCAAAAGTGCTCCTGCCCAAGTTCTGCCTCGATACGGTGGAGCTCTATCTCGAAAGTCCTCTCCTCATTTTTTCTAGGTGAAAATGACTTATATACCAAAAAATGGGCACCGGTGGTGGGCCTGGGTGAGCACAACCCACCAGGGCGCGCCTGAGCTCCCTGGCGCACCCAGGTGGGTTGTGCCCACCTGGTGGGCCCCCTCTGGTACTTATTGGATCCAATATTCCTCAAATATTCCATAAAAAATCTCCGTAAAGTTTCAGCTTGTTTAGAGTTGTGCAGAATAGGTGGCTCGATGTAGCTTTTCCAGGTCCAGTTTTCCAGCTGTTGGAATTCTCCCTCTTTGCGTGTACCTTGCATATTATGAGAGACAATGCATTAGAATTACTCCAAAAAGCATTATTATGCATAAAAACATCATAATAAC
This sequence comes from Secale cereale, assembly GCA_902687465.1. NCBI lineage: Eukaryota > Viridiplantae > Streptophyta > Magnoliopsida > Poales > Poaceae > Secale > Secale cereale. The sequence goes on along the minus strand of LR738709.1, from coordinate 119,783,009 downwards.
AATAGGAAAACATGATGCAACATGTATGTATCAAAGACCTCTTGCTTCATGGCTTCAAGCTTGGCCTCCATGGTTCCCTTCCCCTTGGGTCCCTGGACGTCTCGGATGTGGAGCACCCCCTCATGCATCTCAATTGATTAAGGGTGCTTCATCACCTCCGACAAGTAGGGGTTGATTACCCTCTCGAAGAACTTGTCCTTGGAGGATATCGGAGCGGCGATGCTGATTTAGATCTATCGGAAAATAGCAAGAAAGAAGAACAGAGGATTTCTCCACAATACGATGGTCAATAGGTTTGGGGGATATATAAAAATGGAGTCCGGAAGGTACCCGAGGTGGGCACGACCCTGGTGTCTTGTGCCCACCAGGGGTTCCCTCCTAGTTGCAACTTATTTTCCCAATTTTTTGGTATTCCCAAACTGACAAAAAATATTTTTACGGATTTTTCAGAGTCCGTTTACTTACCGTAGCACATACCTCCCTTATTTCACAATTCTGGAGTGTTCTGGCAAGTTTCTTTTATGTGTTCCTCCGGTTTCATGGTTTGGATAATAATGCTTTCAACATTAATAGGTGTACCTGAGATATAATGTTTGATTCTTTGACCATTGACCACCTTCTGGTTTGCACCTTCAGCATTATTTATTTTGATGGGCCCAAAATGATAGACTTCTTTGATAACATATGGTCCTTCCCATTTTGAGAGAAGTTTTCCTGCAAAGAATCTAAAATGAGAGTTGTACATTAAAACATATTCACCCTCTACGAATTCCTAATTTTGGATTCTTTTATCATGCCATCTTTTAATTTTTTCTTTGAAAAGTTTGGCATTTTCATAACCTTGGGTTCTCCATTCATTTAGTGAGCTAATATCAAATAACCTCTTTTCATCGGCATGTTTGCTTACATAATTGAGTTCTTTAATTGCCCGATAAGCTTTATGTTCTAACTCAAGAGGTAAATGACAAGCCTTTCCATAAACCATTTTATAGGGAGACATACCCATAGGATTTTTACAAGTTGTTCTTGTGATAGCCTGGCTTATTAGGGATGATAGACTACTCATATTAATAAGGAATTCCATCTTCTCCGGAAGCCCATTCGGTCAGAACTCCAAAGTTAAGCATGCTTAGCTTGGAGTAATTTCAGGATGGGTGACCGACCGGGAAGTTGCTCCCGGGTGCGTACGGGTGAGGACAAAGTGCGCAGAAAAGACTAGTATTGATATGTGGGGCCGTTCTGGATCCCGCCAGGAGTAACAACCACTGGCGGGTGTGTTCGGGGTGTTACAAGTTGGTATTAGAGCTGATCCTTGCGGTTACACTGATGTTTGCGGACAGGTGCGCGGTCATGTTATTCATGACGTTTATGACCCGTTGTGGCACACGGCATGGAAAATGTATCAGACTAGAGATTGGAGTAATTTCAGGATGGGTGACCGACCGGGAAGTTGCTCACGGTGCGCACGAGTGAGAACAAAGTGCGCAAAAAAGACTAGTATTGATATGTGGGGCCAGTCTAGACCCCGTCAGGACTAACGACCACCGGCGGGTGTGTCCGGGGCGTTACAGTTCTGTAGGCCCAAAGTGCATCGTCTAATTTCTTGAACCAATTCTTTTGAGACCTATTTACAGTCTTTTGTAATATTAATTTTATTTCTCTATTGCTAAGTTCAACTTGACCACTAGATTGAGGATGATAGGGGGATGCAATTCTATGGTTAGAATCATACTTGGCAAGCATTTTACGGAAAGCTCCATGAATAAAGTGTGAACCACCATCAGTCGTTAAATATCTAGGGAGTCCAAACCTTGGGAAAATAACTTTTTAAGCATTTTAATGGAAGTGTTATGATCAACACTACTAGTTGGAATAGCTTCTACCCACTTAGTGACATAATCAATAGCAACCAAAATGTGAGTATACCCATTAGAGGAAGGAAAAGGTCCCATATAATCAAATCCCAAACATCAAATGGTTCAACAACAAGTGAATAATTCATAGGCATTTCTTGACGCTTACCGATATTACCTATTCTTTGACATTCATCACAAGATGACACAAACTTACGAGCATCCTTGAAAAGAGTAGGCCAAGAAAAACCAGATTGTAATACCTTATGAGTAGTTCTATCTCCCGCGTGATGCCCTCCATAAGCTTCAGAGTGACATTTCTGTAGGATTTGTTCCTGTTCATGCTCAGGTACACAACGTCTAATAATATCATCTACTTCTTCTTTATAAAGATGTGGGTCATCCCAAAAGTAACGTCTTAAATCATAGAAGAATTTTTTTTCTTTTGTTGGTATGTGAAACTAGGTGATATGTATTTAGCAACAATATAATTAGCATAGTCAACATACCAATGTGTGCTATTAGAAACATTTATTGCAACCAATTGTTCGCCAGGAAAACTATAATCAATAGGTAGTGGGTCATTCAACAATATTTCCTAGCCTACACAAGTTAACAGCTACGAGGTTCTCAACTCATTTCCTATGAGTGATGTGTAAATCAAATTCTTGTAGCAAGAGAATCGACCTAATGAGTCTAGGTTTAGCATCTTTCTTTTCCATAAGATATTTTATAGTAGCATGAATGGTGTGAACAATTACTTTTGAGTCAACAATATAAGATCTAAATTTATCACAAGCAAACACAACTTCTAAAAAATATTTTTCAGTAGTAGCATAATTTCTTTGTGCACTGTCTAGACTTGCATAATGAATAACATTCAATTTCTTGTCAACTCTTTGTCCTATAACAGCACCAAGAACATAATCACTAGCATCACACATAATTTCAAAAGGCAAGTTCCAATCTGGTGGTTGAACAATAGGTGCAGAAATTAATGCTTTCTTGAGTGTTTCAAAAGCTTCAACACAATCATCATTAAAAACAAAAGGAATATCCTTTTGTAAAAGATTTGTAAGAGACCTAGAAATTCTAGAGAAATCTTTGATAAATATCCTATAGGAACCAGCATGACCAAGGAAACTACAAATATCTTTAATATATTTAGGACATGGCATTTTCTCAATTGCATCAACCTTAGCTTTGTCCACCTCAATACCTCTTTCAGAAATTTTATGGCCCGAGACAATACCTTCGTTAACCATAAAGTGCCACTTCTCCCAATTGAAGATAAGATTAGTTTGCTCACATCTCTACAAAACTAGATCAAGATTGCTTAAACAATCATCAAAAGACTTCCCATAAACAGAAAAGTCATCCATGAAAACCTCAACAATCTTTTCACAAAAATCAGATCATATAGAAATCATACATCTTTGAAAGGTAGCATGTGCATTGTATAAACTAAAAGGCATACGTCTATAAGCATAGGTTCCAAAAGGACAAGTAAATGTGGTATTTTCTTAATCAGGTTGTGAAACAGGTATTTGAGAGAAACCAGAGTATCCATCAAGGAAACAAAAGTGTGCGTGCTTAGATAATATCTCTATCAGTTGATCAATAAAAGGCAGAGGGTAATAATCTTTTCTAGTTGCTTTCTTTAATTTTTTGAAATCAATTACCATTCTATAGCGTGTAACAATTCTTTGTGGAATAAGTTCATTTTTATCATTAGGAATAATAGTAATACCTCATCTTTGGATTGTAGCGCATGGCAACCTCTGCTTCCCTCTCTGAAGGGCCTATCTTTTACTTTTATGTATTTACTTTCATGCAAGAGTCAAAGTTTGTTCTCTCTACTCCTTTTATTTTCTCCTTTGGCAAGCATAATGTGGTGAGGAAAGATCTAGGCACATATATCCAGTTGAATATGGGTGGCATGAGTTATTATTGTTGACATCACCCTTGAGGTGAATACGCTGGGAGGCGAAACTATAACCCCCTATCTTTCTACGTGTCCGGTTGAAACGTTTTGCTCATGTGTATGAGGTGAGTGTTAGAAATCATAGAAGACTATATGATGGTTGAGTATGTGGACTTGCCTAATGGCTCTGATACGTGACCCATCCAGAAAATATGATGAATTGTAGTTGCAAAGTTGAGTGAGAACATAGTTTGTTGGTTTCTAATAGATTTTATGCTTTTATACTTTAATTGTGTGATGAATTGTCACTTATTCATGAGAATTTTATGATAAAAGTTCTATGATAAAAGACTTATGTTTAAGTTTGTTGATGTTATAATAATCAACATGATGCTTCTATGTCTGTATTTTGTTTTTATCGACACCTCTCTCTCTAAGCATGTGGACATGCTTTTCGATTTCGGTTTTTGCTTGAAGACAAGTGAGGTCTAAGCTTGGGGGAGTTGATATGTCCATTTTGCATCATGTTTTCCTAATGTTATTTATGATGTTTTTATGCATAATAATGCTTTTTGGAGTAATTCTAATGCCTTTTCTCTCATAATATGCAAGGTACACACAAAGAGGGAGAGTTCCGGCAGATGGAAATCTGGACCTGGAAAAGCTATGTCAGGCCACCTATTCTGCACAACTTCAAACCAGCTGAAACTTTATGGAGATTTTTTATGGAATATTTGAGGAATAATGGAGCCAATAAGTACCAGAGGGGGCCCACCAGGTGGGCACAACCCACCTGGGCGCGCCAGGGAGCACAGGCGCACCCTGGTGGGTTGTGCTCACCCCACCTCCGGTGCCCATCTTTTGGTATATAAGTCATTTTGACCTAGATAAAAAAGAGGAGAGGACTTTCGGTATGAAGTGCTGCGGTCTCGAGGCGGAACTTGGGCAGGAGCACTTTTGCCCTCCGACGGAGCGATTCCGCCGAGGGAACTCCCCTCCCTAAGGGGAAATCATCGTCATCATCATCACTAGCAACTCTCCCATCTTGGGGAGGGCAATCTCCATCAACATTTTCAACTGCACCATCTCCTCTCAAACCCTAGTTCATCTCTTGTGTTCAATCTTTGTACCGTAACTATAGACTGGTGCTTGTGGGTGACTAATAGTGTTGATTACATCTTGTAGTTGATTACTATATGTTTTCTTTGGTGGAAGATTATATGTTCAGATCCAATATGCTATTTAATACCCCTATGATCTTGAGCATGATTATCATTTGTGAGTAGTTACTTTTGATCTTGAGGTCACGGGAGAAATCATGTTGCAAGTAATCATGTGAATTTGATATGTGTTCGATATTTTAATAGTGTGTATGTGGTGATTCCCTTACTGGTGTCATTTGAACGTAGACTACATGACACTTCACCATAGTTGGGCCTAAGGGAATGCATTGTGGAGTAGTTATTAGATGATGGATTGCGAGAGTGACAGAAGCTTATACCCTAGCTTATGAGCTATTCCGTAAGGGACCGATTTGTTCCAGAAGTTTAATGCTATGGTTAGAATTTATTCTTAATACTTTTCTTGTAGTTGTAGTTGCTTACGAGGGGGTTAATCATAAGTAGGTGGTTTGTTCAAGTAAGAACATCACCTAAGCACCGGTCCACCCACATATCAAATTATCAAAGTAGCGAACACAAATCAAATCAACAAGGTGAAAGTGACTAGATGAAATTCCCGTGTACCCTCAAGAACGCTTTGCTTACAATAAGAGACCGTTTTGGCATGTCCTTTGCCTCAAAAGCATTGGGCTACCTTGATGCACTTTTGTTACTATTATCGTTACTTGCTCGTTACAAATTATCTTGCTACCAAACTACTCTGTTACTTACAATTTCAGCACTTATAGACATTACCTAGCTGAAACCACTTGTCATTTCCTTCTGCTCCTCGTTGGGTTCGACACTCTTACTTATGGAAAAGAGCTACAATTGATCCCTTATACTTGTATGTCATCAAGGCTACTTTTTGGCGCCATTGCCGGGGAGTGAAGCGCCTTTGGTAAGGAAACATTTATATAGTGTGCTGAAAATTATTATCACTTGTTACTATGAAAAACAATCCTTTGAGGGGTTTGTTCGGGGTATCTTCACCTCGACCGGAACCAGAATTAGCTACCCCTCAACCTACTGCACCTACTGAAAATATTGAATATGAAATTCCTTCGGGTATGATAGAACAATTTCTAGCTAATCCTTATGCAGGAGACGGAACCCAACATCCTGACATGCACTTGATATACGTAGAACAAATTTGTGGATTGTTTCAGATTGCAGATTTACCTGGAGATAAAGTTATTAAGAAGGTTTTTCCTTTATCTTTGAAGGGAAAAGCATTGGAATGGTATAGGCTACGCGATGATATCGAACCTTGGAATTGGAATCGATTGAAATTGGAGTTCCACCAAAAAAAATATCGTATGCATCTAGTTCATCATGATCGGAATTACATATATAATTTTTGGCCTCGTGGGTCCGGGGGTCACGGATAAATATCGGAGTGCTGGTGGGTTATTGGAACCCCCGGGGGAACTAATGGGCCAACATGAGCCTTGTGAGAGAGAGATGAGGGGCCTCTAGGGCTGCCCCCCATGGGGAGTCCGAATTGGACTTGGAGGGGGCTACGCCCCCTCTCTTTCCCTCTCCCTCTCTCCCTCTCCTTCCTTCCCCCTCTCTTACCTTGTTGGAAACTTACTAGGAATAGGATTCCTATTCCTAGTAGGAATCCTACATGGGGCGCGCCCTATAGGGGTCGGATGGCCTCTCCCCGTGCTCCTTTATATACGGGGTTAGGGGGCACCCAAAGACACACAAGTTGTTAATTGTTTTAGCCATGTGCGGTGCCCCCTCCACAGTTACACACCTCGGTCATATCGTTGCAGTGCTTAGGCGAAGCCCTGCGTCGGTAACTACATCATTACCGTCACCACGCCGTCGTGCTGACAAACTCTCCCTCGGCCTCAACTGGATCAAGAGTACGAGGGACGTCACCAAGCTAAACGTGTGCATATCGCGGAGGTGCCATGCGTTCGGTGCTTGATCGGTTGGATCGCGAAGACGTTTGACTACATCAATCACTGTCGGGGTTTTGGTGCGACATATGACAAAGGATGGCTTATCATGCATGGCGACAAGAGAACGTCGCCGGGCCCTGGAAGCGGGATAAGGCGATACTTGGGACGCCTACGGATTTTACCTAGGTTTGGGGTTCTCCGTGGAGATAACACCCGAAGTCTTGCTCTGTGGGGACTCCGCGTCATGACTACCGTCAATATGGTAGCTACAAGGTTGCACCTTGTCTGTGTCGTCTAGAGGAGGAAGAAGGACAAGACTAGCTCTTTCTGTTGGGGATTGTTGCAGAAAATCAAAAAAATTCCTACGCATCACCAAGATCTATCTATGGAGATTACTAGCAACGAGAGGGGAGTGCATCTTCATACCTTTGAAGATCATGATGCGGAAGCGTTGCAAGAACGCGGTTGGTGGAGTCGTACACGAAGCGATTCAGATCGCGGTCGAATCCGATCTAAGCGCCGAACAACGGCGCCTCCGCGTTCAACACATGTGCAGCCCGGTGACGTCTCCCGCGCCTTGATCCAGCAAGGGGAGAGGGAGAAGTTGGGGAAGACTCCGTCCAGCAGCAGCACGACGGCGTGGTGGTGGTGGAGGAGTGTGGCACTCCAGCAGGGCTTCGCCAAGCACTGCGAGAGACGAGGAGGGAGAGGGGTAGGGCTGCACCAAGAGAGAGGGAGACTCGTGCATTTGGCAGCCCCGAAACCCCCACTATATATAGGGGGAGGGGAGGGGCTGCACCCCCATCTAGGGTTCCCCCCCAGGGGTGGTGGCAGCTCCAGATCCCATCTGGGGGGGGGCGGCCAGGAGGGGGAGAGAGGGGGGCGCCTCTAGGGTGGGCCTTAAGGCCCATCTGCACCTAGGGTTTGCCCCCTATCCTCTCCCTTGTTCCCTGGGCCCTGGTGGGGGGGGGGGCTCCCCATCCCACTTAGGGGCTGGTCCCTTCCCACACTTGGCCCACGCAAGCCTCTGGAGCTGGTGGCCCCTCCTGGTGGACCCGCGGAACCCTTCCGATGGTCCCGGTACGTTACCGATAATGCCCTGAACACTTCTGGTGACCAAAATGGGACTTCCCATATATAAATGTTTACCTCCGGACCATTCCGAAACTCCTCGTGACGTCCCGGATCTCATCCGGGACTCCGAAAACATTCGGTAACCACATACTACATTCCCTATAACCCTAGCGTCATCAAACCTTAAGTGTGTAGACCCTACGGGTTCGTGAACCATGCAGTCATCCGAGACATATCTCCGGCCAATAACCAACAGCGGGATCTGGATACCCATGTTGGCTCCCACATGTTCCATGATGATCTCATCGGATGAACCATGATGTCAAGGATTCAATCAATCCCGTATATGATTCCCTTTGTCTAGCGGTATAGTACTTGCCCGAGATTCGATCGTCGGTATACCGATACCTTGTTCAATCTCGTTATGGCAAGTCTCTTTACTCATTCCGTAACACATCATCCCATGACCAACCCCTTAGTCACATTGAGCTCATTACGATGATGAATTACCGAGTGGGTCGAGAGATACCTCTCCGTCATACGGAGTGACAAATCCCAGTCTCGATTCGTGCCAACCCAACAGATACTTTCGGGGATACCCGTAGTGTACCTTTATAGCCACCCAGTTATGTTGTGACGTTTGGCTCACCCAAAGTACTCCAACGATATCCGGGAGTTGCACAATCTCATGGTCTAAGGAAAGGATACTTGACTTTGGAAAAGCTTTAGCATACGAACTACACGATCTTGTGCTAGGCTTAGGATTGGGTCTTGTCCATCACATCATGCTCCTAATGATGTGATCCCGTTATCAATGAGATCCAATGTCCATGGTCAGGAAACTGTAACCATCTATTGATCTATGAGCTAGTCAACTAGAGGCTTACTAGGGACACATTGTGGTCTATGTATTCACACATGCATTACTGTTTTCGGATAATACAATTAAAGCATGAACAATAGACAATTATCATGAACAAGGTAATATAATAATAACCATTTTATTATTGCCTCTAGGGCATATTTCCAACAGTCTCCCACTTGCACTAGAGTCAATAATCTAGTTACATTGTGATGAATCGAACACCCATAGAGTTCTGGTGTTGATCATGTTTTGCTCATGGAAGAGGTTTAGTCAACGGATCCGCGACATTCAGATCCGTATGCACTTTACAAATATCTATGTCTCCATATTGAATATAATTTCGAATGGAGTTGAAACGGTGCCTGATGTGCTTGGTCTTCTTGTGAAACCTGGGCTCCTTGGCAATGGCAATAGCTCCAATGTTGTCACAGAAGAGAGTCATCGGGCCCGACGCGCTTGGAATAACTCCTAGGTCGGTGATGAACTCCTTCATCCAGACCCCTTCTTGCGCTGCTTCGGAAGCAGCTATGTACTCTGCTTCACATGTAGATGCCGCCACGACGCTTTGCTTGCAACTGCACCAGCTGACTACCCCGCCTTTCAAAATATACACGTATCCGGTTTGTGACTTGGATTCATCCAGATCTGTGTCGAAGCTAGCATCGACGTAACCCTTTAATACGAGCTCTTCGTCACCTCCATAAATGAGAAACATATCCTTAGTCCTTTTTAGGTACTTCAGGATGTTCATGACCGCTGTCCAGTGCTCCATACCGGGATCACTTGGGCACCTCCCCACCAAACTTATGGAAAGGTTCACATCAGGTCTGGTACACAGCATGGCATACATAATAGAACCTATGGCCGAGGCATAGGGGGTTACACTCATCTTTTCTCTATCTTCTGGCGAGGTCGGGTATTGAGCTGTGTTCAATCTCATACCTTGAAATACAGGCAAGAACCCTTTCTTGGACTGATCCATATTGAACTTCGTCAATATCTTGTCAAGGTATGTGCTTTGTGAAAGACCAATGAGGCATTTCGATCTATCTCTATAGATCTTGATGCCTAATATGTAAGCAGCTTCTCCAAGGTCCTTCATTGAAAAACTTTTATTCAAGTAGGCCTTTATGCTTTCCAAGAATTCTACATCATTTCCCATCAGCAATATGTCATCCACATATAATATGAGAAATGCTACAGAGCTCCCACTCACTTTCTTGTAAATACAGGCTTCACCCCAAGTCTATATAAACCCAAACGCTTTGATCACCTCATCAAAGCGAATGTTCCAACTCCGAGATGCTTGCACCAGCCCATAGACGGAGCATTGGAGCTTGCATACCTTGTTAGCATTCTTAGGATCGACAAAACCTTCCGGCTACATCATATACAGTTCTTCCTTAAGGAAGCCGTTAAGGAATGTCGTGTTGACATCCATTTGCCATATCTCATAATCATAGAATGCGACAATTGCTAACATGATTTGGACGGACTTTGGCATGGCTACGGGAGAGAAAGTCTCGTCGTAGTTATTCCTTGAACTTGTCGATAACCTTTAGCGACAAGCCGAGCCTTATAGATGGTCACATTACCATCCGCGTCAGTCTTCTTCTTAAAGATCCATTTATTTTCTATGGCTTGCCGATCATCGGGCAAGTCAACCAAAGTCCATACTTTGTTATCATACATGGATCCTATCTCGGATTTCATGGCTTCAAGCCATTTGTTGGAATTCGGGCCCGCCATCGCTTCTTCATAGTTCCAGAACAACATGATTTCCAGGACAAGGTTGCCGTACCACTCTGGTGCGGAACGTGTCCTTGTGGACCTACAAAGTTCAGCAATAACTTGATATGAAGCTTCATGATCATTATCATTAACTTCCTGTCTAGTTGGTGCAGGCACCACAAAAACATCTTCCTGCACTGCGCTACTTTCCGGTTCGGAAGGGGTGATAATCACCTCATCAAGTTCCACTTTCCTCCCACTTACTTCTTTCGAGAGAAACTCCTTCTCCAGAAAGGATCCATTCTTGGCAACAAAGATCTTGCCTTCGGATCTGAGGTAGAAGGTATACCCAATAGTTTCCTTGGGGTATCCTATGAAGACGCATTTTTCCGATTTGGGTTCGAGCTTTTCAGGTTGAAGTTTCTTGACATAAGCATCGCATCCCCAAACTTTTAGAAACGACAGCTTAGGTTTCTTCCCAAACCATAGTTCATACGGTGTCGTCTCAACGGATTTAGACGGTGTCCTATTTAAAGTGAATGCGGCACTCTCTAAAGCATAACCCCAGAATGATAGCGGTAAGTCGGTAAGAGACATCATAGATCACACCATGTCGAACAGAGTACGATTATGACGTTCGGATACACCATTACGTTGAGGTATTCCAGGCGGCATGAATTGTGAAACAATTCCACATTTCCTTAAGTGCGTGCCAAATTCGTGACTTAAATATTCTCGTCCACGATCTGATCGTAAGAACTTTATTTTTCTGTCACGTTGATTCTCAACCTCATTCTGAAATTCCTTGAACTTTTCAAAAGTCTTAGACTTGTGTTTCATCAAGTAGACATACCCATATCTACTTAAGTCATAAGTGAGGGTGAGAACATAACGATAGCCACCGCGAGCTTCAACACTCATTGGATCGCACGCATCAATATGTATGATTTCCAATAAGTTGGTTGCTCGCTCCATTGTTCCGGATAACGGAGTCTTGGTCATCTTTCTCAAGAGGCATGGTTCACACGTGTCAAATGATTCATAATCCAGAGACTCCAAAAGTCCATCTGCATGGAGCTTCTTCATATGTTTGACACCAATACGACCAAGGCGGTAGTGCCACAAGTATGTGGGACTATCATTATCAACCTTACATCTTTTGGCATCCGCACTTTGAATATGTGTAACATCACGTCCGAGATTCATTAAGAATAAACCATTGACCAACGGGGCATGACCATAAAACATTTCTCTCATATAAATAGAACAACCATTATTCTCATATTTAAATGAGTAGCCATCTCGCATTAAGCGAGATCCAGATACAATGTTCACGCTCAAAGCTGGTACTAAATAACAATTATTGAGGTTTAACACTAATCCCGAAGGTAGATGCAGAGGTAGCGTGCCGACAGCGATCACATCGACCTTGGAACTATTCCCGACGCGCATCGTCACCTCGTCCTTCGCCAGTCTCCGCTTATTCCGCAGATCCTGCTTTGAGTTACAAATGTGAGCAACTGCACCGGTATCAAATACCCAGGAGCTACTATGAGCGTTGGTAAGGTACACATCAATAACATGTATATCACATATACCTTTGACGTTTTCGGCCTTCTTATCCGCTAAGTATTTGGGACAGTTCCGCTTCCAGTGACCCGTTCCCTTGCAATAAAAGCACTCAGTCTCAGGCTTGGGTCCATTCTTTGGCTTCTTCCCGGCAACTGGCTTACCGGGCGCAGCAACTCCTTTGCCGTCCTTCTTGAAGTTCTTCTTACCCTTGCCTTTCTTGAACTTAGTGGTTTTATTCACCATCAACACTTGATGTTCTTTCTTGATCTCCACCTCCGCTGACTTCAACATTGAATACACCACAGGAATGGACTTCTCCATCCCTTGCATATTGAAGTTCATCACAAAGCTCTTGTAGCTAGGTGGGAGCGACTGAAGGATTCTGTCAACGACCGCGTCACCTCGGAGATTAACTCCCAACTGAGACAAGCGGTTGTGCAACCCAGACATTTTGAGTATATGTTCGCTGACATAACTATTCTCCTCCATCTTACAACTGTAGAACTTGTCAGAGACTTCATATCTCTCGACTCGGGCATGAGCTTGGGAAACGATTTTCAGCTCTTGGAACATCTCATATGCTCCGTGTTGCTCAAAACACTTTTGGAGCCCTTGATTCTAATCTGTAAAGCATGCCGCACTGAACCAGGGAGTAGTCATCACTACGCGACTGCCAGGCGTTCATAACGTCTTCAGTTGCTGGGAAAACGGGTGCATCACCTAGCGGTGCTTCAAGGACATATGATTTCTTGGCAGCTATGAGGATGATCCTCAAGTTATGGACCCAATCCGTATAGTTGCTACCATCGTCTTTTAGCTTGGTTTTCTCTAGGAACGCGTTGAAGTTGAGGGTAACATTAGCATGGGCCATTGGATCTACAAGACATATTGTAAAGATTTTAGACTATGTTCATGACAATTAAGTTCATCTAAACAAATTTGATGAACTCCCACTCAGATAGACATCTCTCTAGTCATCTAAGTGATACATGATCCGAATCAACTAGGTCGTGTCCGATCATCACTTGAGACGGACTAGTCATCAACGGTGAACATCTTTATGTTGATCGTATCTTCTATACGACTCATGTTCGACCTTTCGGTCTTCTGTGTTCCGAGGCCATGTCTGTACATGCTAGGGTTGTCAAGTCAACCCTAAGTGTATTGCGTGTGTAAATCTGGCTTACACCTGTTGTATGCGAACGTTAGGACCTATCACACCCGATCATCACGTGGTGCTTCGGAACAACTAACCTTAGCAATGGTGCACAGTTAGGGGGGACACAACTGTTGAAATTTTAGTGATAGATCATCTTATTTACTACCGTCGTTCTAAGCAAATAAGATGTAAAACATGATAAACATCACATGCAATCAAATAGTGACATGATATGGCCAATATCATTTTTCTCCTTTTGATCTTCATCTTCGGGGCTCCATGATCATCATTGTCACCGGCATGACACCATGATCTCCATCATCATGACCTCCGTCATCGTGTCTTCATGAAGTTGTCTCGCCAAACATTACTTCTACTACTATGGCTAACGATTAGCAATAAAGTAAAGTAATTACATGGCATTTTCAATGACACGCAGGTCATACAATAAAGTAAGACAACTCTTATGGCTCCTGTCGGTTGTCATACTCATCGACATGCAAGTCGTGATTCCTATTACAAGAACATGATCAATCTCATACATCACATATATATA
>LR738709.1:119635104-119769125 GCA_902687465.1 Secale cereale | reverse complement strand
ATATATATATATATATATATATATCATTCATCACATCCTTTTGGCCATATCACATCACACGGCACATGCTGCAAGAACAAGTTAGACGTCCTCTAATTGTTGTTGCAAGTTTTTACGTGGCTGCTATAGGTTTCTAGCAAGAACGTTTCTTACCTACGCAAAAACCACAACGTGATATGCCAATTTCTATTTACCCTTCATAAGGACCCTTTTCATCGAATCTGATCTGGCTATAGTGGGAGAGACAGACACCCGCTAGCCGCCTTATGCAACTAGTGCATGTCAGTCGGTGGAACCTGTCTCACGTAAGCGTACGTGTAAGGTCGGTCCGGGCCGCTTCATCCCATGATGCCGCCAAATCAAGATAAGACTAGTAGCGGAAAGTAAATTGACATGATCTACGCCCACAACAATCTTGTGTTCTACTCGTGCATAGTAACTACGCATAGACCTAGCTCTGATACCACTGTTGGGGATCGTTGCAGAAAACTAAAAAAAATCTACGCAACACCAAGATCTATCTATGGAGATTACTAGCAACGAGAGGGGAGTGCATCTTCATACCTTTGAAGATCGCGATACGGAAGCGTTGCAAGAACGCGATAGGCGGAGTCGTACACGAAGAGATTCAGATCACAGTCGAATCCGATCTAAGCGCCGAACAACGGCGCCTCCGTGTTCAACACACGTGCAGCCCGGTGACGTCTCCCGCGCCTTGATCCAGCAAGGGGAGAGGGAGAGGTTGGGGAAGACTCCGTGCAGTAGCAGCACGACGGCATAGTGGTGGTGGAGGAGCGTGGCACTCCAGCAGGGCTTCACCAAGCACTGCGAGAGACGAGGAGGGAGAGGGGTACGGCTGCGCCAAGACAGAGGGAGACTCGTGCGTCAGGCAGCCCCAAAACCCCCACTATATATAGGGAGAGGGGAGGGGTTGTGCCCCCATCTAGGGATCCCCCCTAGGGGTGGTGGCAGCCCCAGATCCCATGTGGGGGCGGCTGGGAGGGGGAGAGAGGGGGCGCCTCTAGGGTGGGCCTTAAGGCCCATCTGCACCTAGGGTTTGCCCCCTATCCTCTCCCTTGCTCCCTGGGCCTTGGTGGGGGTAGAACCAGCCCACCTAGGGGCTGGTCCCTTCCCACACTTGGCCCACACAAGCATATGGGGCTGGTGGCCCCTCCTGATGGACCCCCGGAACCCTTCCGATGGTCCCGGTACGTTACCGATACCGCCCAGAACACTTCCGGTGACCAAAACGGGACTTCCCATATATAAATCTTTACCTCCGGACCATTCTGGAACTCCTCGTGACGTCAGGGATCTAATACGGGACTCCTAACAACATTCGGTAACCACGTACTACATTCCCTATAACCCTAGCTTCATCAAACCTTAAGTGTGTGGACCCTACAAGTTCGGGAACCATGCAGTCATGACCGAGACATATCTCCGGCCAATAACCAACAGCGGGATCTGGATACCCATGTTGGTTCCCACATGTTCCACGATGATCTCATCGAATGAACCACGATGTCAAGGATTCAATCAATCATGTATACGATTCCCTTTCTCTAGCGGTATAGTACTTGCCCGAGATTCGTTCGTCGGTATTCCGATACCTTGTTCAATCTCGATATGGCAAGTATATTTACTCGTTCCATAACACATCATCTCGTGACCAACCCCTTAGTCACATTAAGCTCATTACGATGATGTATTACCGAGTGGGCCCAGAGATACCTCTCCGTCATACGGAGTGACAAATCCCAGTCTCGATTCGTGCCAACCCAACAGATACTTTCGAGGATACCCGTAGTGTACCTTTATAGCCACCCAGTTACGTTGTGACGTTTGGCACACCCAAAGTACTCCTACGGTATCCGGGAGTTGCACAATCTCATGGTCTAAGGAAAGGATACTTAACATTGGAAAAGCTTTAGCATACGAACTACACGATCTTGTGCTAGGCTTAGGACTGGGTCTTGTCCATCACATCATTCTCCTAATGATGTGATCCCGTTATCAATGACATCCAATGTCCATGGTTAGGAAACCGTAACCATCTATTGATCAATGAGCTAGTCAACTAGAGGCTTACTAGGGGCACATTGTGGTCTATGTATTCACACATGCATTACTGTTTCCGGATAATACAATTAAAGCATGAACAACAGACAATTATCATGAACAAGGAAATATTATAATAACCATTTTATTATTGCCTCTAGGGCATATTTCCAACACTTTTTTCTCTTTCTAGGGAATGTGAGTTGTCACTAGGGTTTCTCCCCTATCTCCCTTTATGTCTCTCTCAAAGTCTAACCCCTCTGCATGGAGGACCCTCGGGGTTTATATAGGCCTACCCCCAGGGCTACAATGGTAATCCGGCCGGGGCAGGCCCCGGCCGTCAGCATCTCTGGGCGCCGGCTTCTCCGCTGGCTGTTGGGTCCCACACTTGGTGGGTCCCGCCAGTTGCTGGAGGCATGTCCGTCCTGCGGGTCCGCCGTGTGTGGGCCCGCGTGATTGCGTTCTACTGTTGACGTCCTCCTGCTGACGGAGGCACCGTCGGAGAGGGAGTGGCTACAGTGCCGCCACCTTGCGGTCGTACACTGTTGCCATGCCCCATCTTGTCATCTTGATGGGGTTCAGACTCCAAGGGAACGGTTGGCCACCTGCTACAGGGCGGCTCGTTCCCCAGGCCGTCTGCCAGAGGTCGGCCGCTTCTTTGTGGATCGCTGGCGGGTGGGGCATGCCGCCTGGAGGCCACTCCGCCTCCGAGTAGTGGGATCGTGGCCTCCTCTGAACAAAGCGAGGTCACGGGTAACATGGCTACAGTGATGCGCCGATCAGGGAGTGTCCGCGAGGTACACTCACACTGTAGCCATGCTACTTTGGATTCTGGGGGGGGGGGGCAGGCTTAACTGTAGCCATGCTTTAGTCTTGTCGCAGATCTCCAGCGCACACTCCAAGGGGGAGGCACATGGTCGTTGCCAGAGGTCGACCACTAGGCTATCGCCTGTTAGTGTTTTGCCGCCTGCTGGCAGCCGGCTCCTAGGCCTGGTAGTCTTAGGAGACGACCTGATGCGCAGGCGGCGGAAGGATGGCGTGCGACCTTTTTGTCTTGAAACGCCATTGGTGGTTGACGAAGACACCCGTGGTCAATATCTCCGACAGTAGTCCCCGAAGCTGGTGGAGCTCTGCGTTCGTGAGCGGGACTGCAGGGTTCCAGCAGCTTCCCTCTCTGAATGATGATCGGTAGTTTGTCTGGCCCGTCTTTTGGAGAGGCCGGCTGCCAGCAGCCGGTCGCTGGGTTTGAATCTTCGGAGGGAAGGTGCCACACGGCCGGCGGGCCGCGAGACGGGCCTGCTGCCCGTTAGCAATATGCTGAGCCGGCCTACAAACCCATCCGTGCGATGGGACGCGGCGGCAGGCTTGGGCCCACCACTACAGGTCCTCGACGCGCACACAGATCTCCTGTGGCCGAGGTGATCGATTGCCCTTCCCACGCACATTAAATGCGCGCGGTTTTGGTGCATAATTCGTGGGTCGTGCGAGGCATGGCACAGTTAATACCACGCCCCGTCTCCTCGGCTTCGTCATCCTGGGCCTATAAATAGGCACGGGAGGAGGCGGGCGTAACGCACGCATACCTCCCAAATCCTTCTTCTTCTTCCTCGCTTCTCTTCGCGCACTCGCCACCGTCGCGCCTGCCACTCCCGCCGAAGCTCTTGCTTGCTCCGAGCCATGGCCGCCGAGGCGTCGGTTCACCGCTTCGACGAATGGGACGGCAGCGAGATCCACGAGGACCACATCGAGTTCCTCCGCTGGTCGCGGCCGCTGCCCCCCGCCGGGAATGTCGGAGTGCGCCTCGCGCCGAAGATTGAGCTCAGGCCGGCGCCGCAGCTTGGCAAGTGTGTCGTCTTTCACTCGCACTTTCTTGGCGGGTTTGGTCTTCCGGTGAGCGTGTTTTTCCGCTCGTTTCTTGATTTCTACAACGTGCAACCCCACCAACTCACGCCGAACACGGTGGTGCTGCTCGCCGCGTTCATCGACTCTGCGAGGGATACCTCGGGGTGCTCCCCACACTCGAGTTGTGGGGGGGGACTCTTTTATTCGAAGCTCGGCACCGCCCTCAGGGGCGAGGCGGCCCAGTGCGGTGGGTGTGTCACCGTGCGGCACACCAGAGCTAGGAACTACTTCCCGAAGGTCACCCTGGTGCACTCGGCGAAGCAGTGGCAGAAGGCATACTTTTACGTCTCGAATGTCCACACGGTTTGGGACTACATCAACTTGCCGGATTACGCCGCCGGTCCGCCTGCCGAGCCCCGCACCTCCAGGAGGTTCCGGCCAACATCCCTTATGCACGCTGCCTCCATCGCCATGGCCCGCCTTTGGGAGATGACGGAAGTGGAGGGCCTGGTGTTTGCGGATTTTCTGTCCGCCTTCGCGGAGCGCCGTGTGCTGCCTCTGCACTCTCGGCCCCACCTGATCTGCGACGTGAGCAGGCCCCAGGACCCGAGCTGGACGTGCACCAAGCTGATGTCGTACGCAGAGGTGGCCCGCCTGGTAAACTATATCTCCAACTGCAAGATGTCGGAGTCGGGTTGGGCATTTGGCAAGCCGTGGTATAGTCGCAGCAACCCGCCGCCTGTGGTAAGCTCCTTTCTCTTTTCTATTTTCCTTCTTCCACCTGCCCCTGCCGCCTGACCAACGTGCCGTGCTGCAATGCTTCCCAGGCTAGCTGGAGCCGGGCTCAGGAAGATCGGCCTGCCCGCTGATGTCGGACCGCTCTCAGAGCGATACGAGCGACCCTAATCTGGGGGCGGCCGCCATGGAGGAGGACGAGGTCATAGGCGGCGGAGCCGTGCCACTAGGTGGCTCGTCCGGAGGCGGCGTCGGGGACTGGCCAGATGACGACGAGGACGACGAAGCGCCGCCTCGCGTCCAGGAGGCGGACCCTATGGGAGGCAGCTCTTCGATGGCGCCGCCAGCAGCAGCCGGCAGGTCGAAGTGCCGGGCCTCCGCCTGGCTGCATAGGAGCCGGCCAAAGAAGCCCAAGGGCTCGGCTGCCGCCACCAGACGCCAGGAGACGGCTGCCAAGTCGGCCCTTCTTAGGGTCCCTAAGCCAAGGCCGACCGTATCCGCGTAAGCGCCATGCACTTCTTTTTCTTTTGTGTTTGCTTTGGTCTTTTTCCTTTTCTGTGACTAACTTCTCCGTCTCCCTGGGCTCTTCCGAAAAGGGCCCCGCCTTCCCTCTCGCTGGCTCCTGTCGGCTCAGTGGTCGGAACTGCAGACACCTCTACCACCCCACGCCACGTGGACCCAGCCGTCGCCCTCCGAGAGGCGACGGAGAGGAATGTGCATGAGGCTGATGGCTTCTCGCCCCTCGTTGGTTACCCCAAGTGGAAGGTTTGAGATGTAGCGTAGCGGCAAATTTCCCTCGGTAAAGATACCAAGGAACGAATCCCGTGAGACTCCGAGGGTCGACAAGAAGGTGTCAATAGCGTCAGAAACTTCTGCTTGACATGACGTGCACACAGATACAAATAACTTTGCTCCCAATGAGTACAGAGAGGTTGTCAATCCCTCCGGCCTTGTCGTTTACAAAGGATCAAATGCAAGAGATAATAGTGATAGGTATGACTGCAACTAGTAAATAAGAACAAGAAGTAAATCGCGGGTGTGATCAGTGATGGTAATATGGACCGGGGTCCCATGATGTTCACTTGTGATGTCTCTCTCCCAAAAGACGATAAAACAGCTAAGCGAGGTAAACAAATTACAGCTGGGCAATTGACAGGATTATGTGCGCAAACCAATGCTAACTATGCTGTACAAAAAGGTAGAGGCTCAAAATCATGGGCGGTACGCCAAGGCAAGTAGACCGAAATCCATCTGCATCTACTACTAATCATCCACCTTGAGATATCTATCCACAACATCTCGCTGGTATTAAGTTGCGAGTCCCACCCATAGTGTAAACTCAAAGCAACAGACAGCTGCATTAAAAGAACTTTGCGTAAATTAAACAATCCTTGCACCCGCAAGTACACGCACCGTTGTTTTCCCCCTTGTGGCAACAGCACAACCCCTAGACTCATGTTTCTGTCACTCAAACTAGTCATCGAGGGGCATGAACCCACAATCAAGCATAACGTTCCCTCTTGGAGTTACTACCTACTACTTGGCCAAAGCAATAAACAACAACGGAGAACATGCAAGAATTACTCAAGAACATAAATATAAAACAGGTGAATCAAATATATTACTCACACACAATCTGAACATAATCTCATAATCTATCGGATCCCAGCAAACTCAACATAGCAACAGCATAAAGATTACATATGTGCCTCGATCATGTAGGGCAGCTCACGAGGTCTAATCCATGAAGAACAAAGAGGGGAGGAGAACATCACATAGCTACTGGTCATGGACCCATGGTCCAAGGGAGACTACTCACAACTCATCCGGGAGGCGTCCATGGTGGTGGAGAAGCTCCCGGTGGTGGTTCTCCCCTCCGGCAGGGTGCCGGGAAGAGTTCTCCTGGTGCTCCCGATCTTGGAAGCGCGGCGGTGGCGGAACAGAGATGAGATCGCGAAAAAGGGTTCCGTCCTCGAGGGTTTCGGGACACGTGGTAAATATATGCCAAAGGGGGTCAACAGAGGCGGAGAGGGGGGCCCAGGCGACCCCCCCGGCGCGGCCAGGAGGGGGGCGCGTGGGCAGGCCGCCTGGGCTGCCCCTGGCTCCCCTATGGCCCTGCCTTGGTTTTTACGGAAGCTCCCGATACGCTGATTTTTCCTATATTTTTCCCGGAATTTTTAGGGTACTTTTAATATGGGGCAAACCTGAAATAGAAAAACAGCAGAAAACAGGAACTGGCACTGGGGTGCACTGAGTTAATAGGTTAGTCCAAATATGATCAAAAGTGTATGGAAGTGCATAAATATCATAGCAATATCACACAAAAGAGGCATGGAGCAAGCAGAAATTATAGATACGTTTTGGACGTATCAACATCCCCAAGCTTAATTCCTGCTCGTCCTCGAGTAGGTAAATGATAACAAGCATAATTTCTGTGGTGACATGCTATCAACCATATAAGAACTTTTAAGTAAAGTAATCAAGGCATGTAATTCAATCCAAGTCATAACAAGCAAGAGTCTATATTAGCATTGTAACAAGTAACATAAGAACATAAAGGTGCAAGAGCTCTCGCTGTCCGTGACTCGAATGTCTCCAAATGGTGTTTGCGTGCAAGAAAGGGGATAGGGATATATGAGAGAGTAAAACATAGTTTTTATATTGTTGAGAACTTAATCTACTAAAGTTTCACACTTGGTCTTCTTTGGAATCTTATCTTGACTCATCCCCAGACCGTCAGTCAGGTACAAGTCAAAATGATCCACTCCCTTTTGATATTTTGTGCACTCGTGCAATGGATGAGCGTAAGCAAGAAAATCGACACTTAGGATGGCAAAGAGAGAAAAATGATAGAGGGGGAAGACAAAAAAGGTGTGAAAGGCTCACATCAATGAGGACAATCATCGGCGAGAGAAAGCCAAACGATAGATATGATGTGAGGAGTAGGGATTGCCATGTAACGGATGCACATATGAGCTAAGGTAAGCTCTCAAATGGAACTAGTGGGGATGCATCCAACTTGCTTGCTCAAGAAGACCTAGAGCTCTTTTGAGGAGGCTCATCATTGGAATATACAAGCCAAGTTTTATAGTGTAAAGGTCCCCACATAGCTATATGCATGAATGATAATCTCTTTGGAGCACAAGGTATAAGATGGAGTACGAGTGTGGATCTCTCAAAAAAAATAGTAGTGTGCCCCCTTCTCTCTTTTTATTTCTTTTTCTCTTTTTTCTCTTTTTTTTGTGTGGCCTCAATGGCTCTTTCTCTTTATCTCTCATTTGTCCTCTTTGGGATCTTTTGATTTTGTCCTCTTTGGGATCTTTTGATTTGTCCTCTTTGGGATCTTTTCCTCACTTTAGGGGCAACACTCTATGTATTACAAGAAGTATAGAAGATCTTTGACACTTTACAAATGTACTCAACATAAAGAAAATGAAACTATCATGATGTATGCAAATGTATGCCTCTGCCAGTGTAGCAGGATATGCAATGATACTAGCGCGTCATGTAGCAATGATTAGGGCAAAGCCCAACTAGCATGCGGCTCATCGATCAAGCAAAAAGCATGTATGACATGAAGATCAAGTCATGAGAAGATGGATGTTGCATGGCAATGTATCTCGGAAAGGCTATGGAAATGCCTTAATAGGTAGGTATGGTGGCTGTTTTGAGGAAGGATATAATGAGGCTTATGATGACAGAGCGTATCGTGCCAAGGATTTGGATGCACCGGCGAAGTATGCGCCAACTCTCGAGGTGAGAAAGGGCAATGCACGGTACCGAAGAGGCTAGAAAAATATGGTTAGGTGGAAGTGTCAACCTTCGAATACTCACATTAGTCCGAAGAACTCATGCACTTATTATCGGCAACTCTCAATCTAATTAGGAGGTTCACAAAGAGACAACTACCCAGAGGAGGAGTGTATGGGGATTTGGTTATCCTTGCGCATCCTCGACTCATGATACGTGAGTGTACTCTAATATTCGATCCCTCCAAAGATTAGTGATCCATTTAGTAGCTAAAGTTCTCAACTATTTTGTAGGTTTTTGAAAATAAACACGGATTGCCCAAAATACGACATCTATCACTAATAGGCTAAAGCTCTTGACACCAAAAGTTCAGTCATTACTCATGGCAATACCTCAAAACTATTGCAAATTACTACTAAAATTAAATAGCAACCTCAATTACCTACTTTAAGTTAAGACACACAACTCAGTGCAACAGACAAACTCTCTTAACAAGATAAACATGAAAACTCAGGAGAGTTCAACAACCAATTAAACAAAAGCTCTTTAAAAAGAAAGGCATGAAAACTAAGAGCTAAACATGACAGTAGCTATGGAAAGACAAAGAACACGCACAGCAAAGATAAACATGAAAACCCTATGTTGTGTTCTAGGTTGAAGTGGAGCGTGTTTCTCTCCCACACAAAGAAAGCTGGGTTCTAACTCGTTATGACCAGCAAGCAAAGCTAAAGAAAACTAAAAAGGAAACTAAAAGCAAGACGCTCCAAGCATAGCACATAACGCATGAAGTGATTAAAATATAGTGGAACAAAAGACGAACTGATAATTGTTGATGGAGAAGGGGATGCACGGGGGCATCCCCAAGCTTAGACGCTTGAGTCTTCTTGAATATTTCTTGGGGGTGCACGGGGGCATCCCCAAGCTTGAGCGTTTGACCCTCCTGGATCTTTTTATCATCTTCCCTCGCACACTTGAAAACTCCCTTCATACATAACTCATCATAATCTGATTAGCGAGGTTAGTACCCATAATAAAATAATTTTTCCTTGCTGGAAATAAAGATAATCTCGAAGAGCTACTGTTTCTCAAGATTTCCAAAAGGTTTTTGCAAAGAAAAAGCAAGCTCAAGGTTTGCAAAACGAAGAAAAGGCAAAACAGGATAGAATCTGTGAAAAACAGACCAGCAGGTAGTACATAATTTTTTCGGGGCACTTCTGCAACTCAAATCAAAAAACTCAGAACAGACGCATGAAAGCCAATTGTATAGGGCACGTTGTCAAAAAAATTCAGGCCAAAAAGATGATCTGGTGATTTTATACGAATTTTTCTGTCCAAGGACAGAATCTGTTTTCTGGACTGCACGTCACAACTTTTGAACTTTCTTGCAATCGGAGGCTAAACTTGGCACAAAGCTGAAAGAAAAGATACAATGATGATGCTACTGTAGTAGCAAATGTCAAGACACAACAAAAGCAAAATAAAACTTTATTCATTGTGGGCTGCCTCCCAAAAGCGCTTTCTTTTATGCCTTTAAGCTAGGCATGATGCAAAAAGAGAGGATCAAGTTTTATCAAGAGTAAAAGAATAGCTAGCCCGTATAACGGACTCAAAAGGTAACTTAATCTTCTTCCTAGGGAAGTGTTCCATCCCTTTCTTGAGAGGAAATTGGAATTTTATATTCCCCTCTTTCATGTCAATGATAGCACCAACGGTGCGAAGAAAAGGACGTCCCAAAATAATTGGACAAGAAGGTTCACATTCAATATCCATAATAGTAAAATCAACGGGAACATAATTGTCATTGACAACGATAAGAACATCGTCGATCCTCCCCAAAGGTTTCTTTATGGAAGAATCAACAAGACGAACACCAAAAGAACAAGGATCAAAAGATTACAATTTAAGCATATCATATATTCTTTTGGGCATAACGGAGGTACTAGCTCCAACATCACATAAAGCATAGCAAGAGAAGTTATTCAATTTAATTTTAATCATAGGATCCCAACCATCTTTTAGCTTTCTAGGTATGGAGGCTTCTACCCTAAGTTTCTCCTCCCTAGCTTTGATGAGAGCATTAGTGATATGCTCTGTGAAGGCAAGATTAAGTGTGCTAGTGTGGGGATCTCTAGCCATCTTGTGAAGAAAATCAATAACTTCAGAAAGGGTGCAATTATCAAAATCAAGGTCACTACTATCAAGTAAAGTGGTAGTGGTGTCCTTTAGGCTCACTTGTTTGGTAGCTTCTATGGTCATAGGAGTTTCTACGGTTGAGGTCATAGCATCACCATTAATAGGTCCAATGGGACCCGGAGTGCATTGGGTGCTAAAGAGTTTGGATATCCTCAACAATTTGGATAGTAGCAACAGTGTGGTGGGTAGGAAGGCTCTTAATTCTATCTTCTTCCTCCTTTAGGGGTGCAACCACTTCGGGTTTAGCTGCCATTTGGTTTATCAAAGTGGCTTGTGTGTGGGACATATTGGAAACTTGGGTCTCAGTGATAGTGAGCCTAGTCTGGAGGTTAGAAATCTCAATATTTAGGCTCTCCAGTTGTCTACCAATGTCTTGCAAGATAGCAGTATGCTCATCTAATTGCCTCGAGAAGGTCTTGTTTTGTTCATATTGGGTGTGCATGTAGTTCTTAGTGGCCTTATCTATTTCTAGAAGTTTTTCATAACTAGGCATGTCTCTATCTCTTTGGGTGGAGTTCTTGGTGCTAGGATAAGCATTGTTGTTCCCATAGGAATTAGAAGGGAACGGTCTAGGGTTGCTACCAAAATTACTCCTATAAGCATTGTTATTGAAATTGTTTCTGGAGATAAAGTTCACATCTACTTGATCTTGAGCAATCAAAGAATTTAAAGGAACATCACGAGGATCAATAGGAGATTGCTTGGAAAGTAGAGACATGATCAGGTCAACTTTTTCATTTAGGGAGGAAATCTCCTCGACAGAGTTTACCTTCCTACCTGTTGGAGCGCGTTCGGTGTGCCATTGGGAATAGTTGGTCATCATCTCATCGAGAAGCCTCGTGGCAGCACCAAGTGTAGTTGACATAAAGGTTCCTCCCGCGGCCGAATCCAACAAGTTCCGCGAGGTAAAGTTCAAGCCTGCATAAAAAGTTTGGATAACCATCCAAGTAGTCAAACCATGAGTAGGGCAGTTCTTGACAAGAGATTTCATGCGTTCCCAAGCTTGGGCAACGTGTTCATTATCCAATTGTTTAAAATTCATTATGTTACTCAGTTGGATAATTTTAGCAGGGGGATAGTACTTCCCAATAAAGGCATCCTTGCACTTGTCCCAAGAATCTATGCTATTCCTAGGCAAGGATTGAAACCAGATTTTAGCTCCTCCTCTCAAGGAGAAAGGAAAAAGCTTAAGCTTAACAATATCACCATCTATTTCTTGGTACTTTTGCATATCACAGAGCTCAACAAAATTATTTAAGTGCAAAGCAGCATCATCTCCAGCACCGGAGAATTGATCTTTCATAACTAGGTTCAGTAAAGCAGGTTTAATTTCATAAGAGTGCTGAAGTGGCAGGTGTAGTAATAGGCGTGCAGATAAAGTCATCGTTGTTATGACTAGTGAAGTCACACAACTTGGTGTTCTCGGTGGAACCCATAGCAGCAAGCAAGATAACTATTTTTGTGATTTTTGATAGAAGACACTAAAGCAAAAACTGAAAGGTAAACTAACAAGACTAAAAAGCAAAGGTAAAAGATAGCGTGCAACTCCCCTATCTTGAAGAGTGGAGTCCCCGACAACGGCGCCAGAAACTTTACTTGATGGCTTCTCGCCCCTCGTTGGTTACCCGAAGTGGAAGGTTTGAGATGTAGCGTAGCGGCAAATTTCCCTTGGCAAAGATACCAAGGATCGAATCCCGTGAGACTCCGAGGGTCGACAAGAAGGTGTCAATAGCGTCAGAAACTTCTGCTTGACAGGACCTGCACACAGATACAAATAACTTTGCTCCCAACGAGTACAGAGAGGTTGTCAATCCCTCCAGCCTTGTCGTTTACAAAGGATCAAACGCAAGAGATAATAGTGATAGGTATGACTGCAACTAGTAAATAAGAACAGGAAGTAAAGAGCGGGTGTGATCAGTGATGGTAATATGGACCGGGGTCCCATGATGTTCACTAGTGATGTCTCTCTCCCAAAAGACGATAAAACAGCTAAGTGAGGTAAACAAATTACAGCTGGGCAATTGACAGGATTATGTGCGCAAACCAATGCTAACTATGTTGTACAGAAAGGTAGAGGCTCAAAAGCATGGGCGGTACGCCAAGGAAAGTAGACCGAAATCCATCTGCATCTACTACTAATCATCCACCTTGAGATATCTATCCAGAACATCTCGCTGGTATTAAGTTGCGAGTCCCACCCATAGTGTAAACTCAAAGCAACAGACAACTGCATTAAAAGAACTTTGCGTAAATTAAACAATCCTTGCACCCGCAAGTACAAGCACCGTTGTTTTCCCCCTTGTGGCAAAAGCACATCCCCTAGACTCATGTTTCTGTCACTCAAACTAGTCATCGAGGGGCATGAACCCACAATCAAGCATAACGTTCCCTCTTGGAGTTACTACCTACTACTTGGCCAAAGCAATAAACAGCAACGGAGAACATGCAAGAATTACTCAAGAACATAAATATAAAAGAGGTGAATCAAATATATTACTCACACATAATCTGGACATAATCTCATAATCCATCGGATCCCAGCCAACTCAACATAGCAACAGCATAAAGATTACATATGTGCCTCAATCATGTAGGGTAGCTCACGAGGTCTAATCCATGAAGAACAAAGAGGGGAGGAGAACATCACATAGCTACTGGTCATGGACCCATGGTCCAAGGGAGACTACTCACAACTCATCCGGGAGGCGTCCATGGTGGTGGAGAAGCTCCCGGTGGTGGTTCTCCCCTCCGGCAGGGTGCCGGGAAGAGTTCTCCTGGTGCTCCCAATCTTGGAAGCGCGGCGGCGGCGGAACAGAGATGAGATCGCGAAAAAGGGTTCCGTCTTCAAGGGTTTCGGGACGCGTGGTAATATATGCCAAAGGGGGTCACCAGAGGCGGAGAGGGGTGCCTAGGCGCCCCCCCGGCGCGGCCAGGAGGGGGGCCGCGTGGGCAGGCCGCCTGGGCTGCCCCTGGCTCCCCTCTGGCCCTGCCATGGATTTTCCGGAAGCTCCCGATACGCTGATTTTTCCTATATTTTTCCCGGAATTTTTAGGGTACTTTTAATATGGGGGAAACCTGAAATAGAAAAACAGCAGAAAACAGGAACTCGCACTAGGGTGCACTGAGTTAATAGGTTAGTCCAAATATGATCAAAAGTGTATGGAAGTGCATAAATATCATAGCAATATCACACAAAAGAGGCATGGAGCAAGCAGAAATTATAGATACGTTTTGGGCGTATCAGAGGCGCGAGAGGAGCAGGAAGCCACGGCTCGCCGGAAGGCAGAGCTGTCCCAGGCGGAAGCCGATGTCGCAGCCAAGGCTGAGGCCGAGGCGGCCGCCGCCACCAGGGCGTAGGAGCAGGAGGCGGCCCTTCAGCGGTCGTCGAGCCATGCTGATCCCCAGCACGTGGTTCCTCTAGAGCCGTCTAATCAAGCTGGCGGTGGCCAGTCGAATATGGAAGGGGAAGGAGACGGATGCGTCATTATGGAGGCGGAGGTGACCCCCCCCCCCCGTGCCGCCTACCGACGCACGGGACAGCCGGCCCGAGGGGCCAATCGCGCCGCCGGCCGGAGGCGCCATGGTGGTGGGTCCGCTTTCCACCACCCATGTTCTAGCTCGTCCGTGTCTGGCTGTACTTCCCAGGATGGGACTATACCTCCTACGTGTCGAGGCACGACTTAAAGGTATAAGCCCATTCTGGAATGATCTCAAGTTTGGTATCTTTGCACGACTCATGTAAAAGAGGGATTAAATTGCAAAAGGAGATAGTTGGCTTACACTCGCCACTTCACACAATACATTACATAAGCAAGACATCATTCAAAACATCACAACCCGACTATGGGCGAAGATCCAAAAGAAAGATACCAAAACAACATAAAGCCACAGGTCCGAATCGCCCCTAGTAGAAACATCTACTGATCGTCGAAAACGTCAGAAGCATACGCTCACTCTCTTCATCGAGCTCCGAGTGAAGTTCTGAACCAGCTCCTGCATCATTCTCGGCTGAACCTGCATCTGGTGTTGTAGTAACTGTGAGCCACGAGGACTCAGCAATCCCATAACCATGGGTATCAAGACTAACAAAGCTTTATGGGTAGGAAGAGGTAAAGTGGTGAGGTTGCAGCAGTGGCTAAGCATATGTGTGGTGGCTAACTTACCAGTACAAGAATAAGATGAGCATCTACGCAAGCGGTCGCAAACTAGTAATGATCGCTAAAGATCCTGAACTACCTACGAGTCAAACATAACCCCACTGTGTTCTCTTCTCAAAGTGAAAAGAGACAGTCACGGTTACTCACACAGTTGTGTGTTTTACTTCGGATCCTCTGTCAAGTTTTCTACAACCGGACATTAACAAATTCCAATCTACCACATAACCGCGGGCATGGCTTTCGAAAGATCATAACCCTGCAGGGGTGTCCCAACTTAGCCCATCACAAGCTCTCACGATTAGCTGAAGTGATAAATATAATATCATCACCCCTTATCTTAGGGAAAACCGATCAAGCTCGGCATCCCGGTGCACAAGACATTTCGACAATGGTAAAACTAGTCCAGTAAAACCTCCCGGCGTGCCAACACCCTGATAGTAGCCGCGCATATCTCGTCTCAGGCCACGACCGGATGGGACATCCTACAGGACCCAATCCTTGAGTTTCCCCGTGGTGGTTCCCGCAGTCCGCCCGTTTGGGACCAACACCATCTGCATTGGCCCCCCTGTTATGTAGAATTAAGAACCTGGGGACATGACCCGATATGCAATTAATTAATTAATTAAGTTGTTATTATGAGCAAATTAAAACCAATGTTGGGCCTTGCTGGAGGAGTTTTATTCAAAGACGAACTGTCAAGGGGTCCCCATCCACCCATCGTGTAAGGAACGCAAAATCAAGGAACATAATGCCGGTTTATCGGCGCCTAAGGTGGCATGAGTGGAACAAAACACCGAGCAAAAGGCCAAGCCTTCCACCCATGCCCAGTATATAGGTGTGTTATTATAATAATAATAGATATTGTGATATTCCAACAACAAGTTCCCTCCTGGACCGATCTTCATCTTCACCTGCAACTAACAACGCTATAAGAGGGGCTGAGCAAGCGGGTGACATAACCAAACAGTGGTTTTGCTAGGAAGGTGTTAAAAGGTTAGATGTTTCATGGCAACAAGGAGAGGCTGACATAAAAGATGGTTAGCGCGACATGTAACGATAGCATCGAGACAACTAAGCATGGCAATGGTAGTAAAGGTATCCAAGGGTATGATCATCTTGCCTAGGATTCCGCAAGGGAGAAGAACGGATCCACGAAGTAGATGGAGCAACATAGCCGAGCAAATCCTCACAACTCCGGAACGAAACCGAAGCTAACAAGAGAAGCAACCGGAAAGAAGCAAACAACACGGTAAACACACAATCATAAGCAAGGCATACGATGCACATCCAAGTATGATGCATGTCCGGTTTAAATATGCATGGCATGGCAAGTGCACAAACAAATACTACAAGTTAAGTGGAGCTCAATATGCAACGAGTTGCATATTGACGAAACACCACATTTTAATTATTTAATTGACTCTCGTTTATTTACAAGACAAGGTTAAATGTTTGTTAACATGGCAAGAGGTGAAGCAAAAACAAACTACCTATTAAGACATTTTAAATGAGGCCGGAAGATAACAACAACAATTCCGGGAAAATCCCCATGTGCATGTTTAGCAATTATTAAGCAAACAACAATTCACACGTTTTAATGTTGTTAACATGATGCGGATGACATGATCAAGTTTTATGCAATTTTATTTAAAGGTTGACATGAAGAGATATGAAGATGATACGGAGTATTTGTCACCGTGGTGGAAGGAAAGGGTGCCACGGCAATGATCCGAAAATGATGCAACGGCAACATCTCGGTTCCGGTAACTCGTTGAGAGACCGGTGCAAAAGCAAAGGTGGCGTGAGCGAGCGAAACAAGAGGAAAGGTGGGGTGATCCCATCACCGGGTTCCCACGAGTCGACGACGAGGCAACCGAGGAGCATGACAAACGACGAAACGGGCACGGTGCACACAAGGGAAACATCTCATACAACACAACAAGCATCACACGGGTCATCGTCACGGGGTATACCTTCGAAACATTCGTTCTCGAAGCGGTTCGAGTCGTCGAGGGACGTAGTGGAAGTAGTGGTACACGGGTCATAGAGGAAGTAGGCGTTCTCGTAGAGGTACTCGTTATGTAGAGGTACTTGCGGTCTCGGCGACGATAGTTGTTCACGTTTGTAGATGTACAAGTCGTCGGTAGAGGTACTCATCATTGGAGAGGAAGTAGTCACTCGGGCGTCGAGGTACTTGGCGCATCGTTGCACTTGGCGTAGTCGAACTTGACGGATCCGAACCCTTCGGTGTCGATCTTGGCATAACTTGGTCTTCGGGTCGTCGTTGGAAGTAGTTGTACTAGGCACCGGCGACGGAGATACTTGGACTTTGCAGAAAAAAACAACAACAGCAGCAACAAGGAGATGGCAACAGGGCATAGTAGCTGCTGCCTTGGCGAACAACATCAGCAACAAAAGGGAGGCGAGATGGTGGCCGCGGGCGACGCTTGGCGACGGGGCCGGCGTGCTGGAGGGAGATGATGGCGCTGGCTGGTCGAGGAGGAGGGTGCGGGGCGGCCGAAGGAGCCATGGCGAGGCGGTGGCACAGAGGTGCGGTGGCTCTGGCCGGCGAGGCTGGCGGCGCGCGGAGCCGTTCTTCGCTGGAGAAGGGCGGGACCGTCGTGTGGAGGAGAGGGACGGCGCGGGGCGAGCTGGAGGATGGAGTGTGGCCGGCGCGCGCTGGAGACGCGGCTCCCAGGTGAGGCGTGCGGCCTGGAGGGCGCGGAAGATGGAGGTTCAGACGAGGGACTCGGGCGGCTCTACTGCGTCCTGGGGTCGAGGAGGGAGATGGGCTCGAGGAGGGAGAAGAGGGTTCACGCGCGAGGGAGACGGAGGACTAGCGGCGCGAGGGGGAGATGAGGGGAGCGACTGGGACGAGGGTCGGGCCAGCTAGGGTTAGGGAGAGAGGGAGAGAGGCTGGGCCTCGGGCTGAGGAAGGCGCGGTCGGCCTGGCTGGGCTGCCAGCTGGGCCTCAGCTCCTCTCCCTCAACCCAAAAAAACAGAAGGAAAAGAAGAAAAAAGGGGAAAAATAGCAAGAAGAGAAAAGAGAAGGAAGGGTTACAAAAAGAGTCTGAACAAGAGGTTATTTTTCTCGGGCTCATAAAAATGAGCGGGTCCGAGAAAAATAGAAATGGCATGAACGAAAAATATAATTCGAACATATTTGAATTTAATTCAAATGGGTTTGAACTAAGACTTGATTTTTGAAGTCTCCAAAAATGTTCGAATTTTTGGAGGAGCCTCAATAAAACGGATAAGAATTATAGGCAAGGTTTGAGGCAAGGGATTGCGAAAGAGAAGGCATGGGGAAAATATGCAAGTGTGTTGGGTTAATTCCAAACAAAATGGAATATTTATAATATAGCTCCCTAAATATTGGGAGGATATGTTTTAAAGAGAAGTCATCCTTCCCTCGGTTTAAATGGATCGAAGATCCACACGATTTATTTAAGTTGAGATGCAAAAGATTAATGACATGATGGCATGATGACATGATGCAAAGCAAAATAAATAACACAAGCACAAAAGAAACACACGGGAGAACCCGGAACATCTGGAATCTTCTGGAATCTTCTGGGACGTCGGTCTTCGGGCGTCACAACTCTCCCACACTAACAGAGGATCTCGACCCGAGATCCTAGAGATGGCACCGGATAAAAACGAAAAAGAAGAGGTAAAACAAAGTTGCTTCTTTGACAAACGAGTGAAACCACGAACCTGAGAGGTTGAACAAAATGAAAGAAGAATACAACGGAGATGACGAATATGAAAACTCCGTTAGAAAAGAGGAACAACGAACATTATGAGAACCTTGCAGGTTGAAAGACATTAGACGAGAGCTTACGAACCAAAAGAATATGAAACTGCAACGGTATAGCCAAGGAATAAGAATGACATAATTTGGACAGCACTCCGTCTGAAAATCAAAGGAATTAACATGAGCTGAGGAGATGGAATGATACTTGATGAAATGAACAACATATTGCCTCCGAAACAATGAAAGAAGGGCACAAGGGGTAAGAAAGATTCAGACAACACTCTGGTTAAAAAGAGAGGCAAAACTTGATAAAATGACGGAACTTGAATGAAGAATACAACACTCCGGTTAATGATAAGCAAGGGAAAGAACATGATCTTGATAAAAACGAGATGATGGTCAAGAGAGAGCAACATCACAATGCCTCCGGAATGAAAGATTATATGCTAGATCGTTGGAAAGAAAGAACGGAGAAGAAAAAGGCAACTTCTCCGACAAATGAATATGAAAATCATCCTTACGAAGAAGGGTTGATCGGAGTTGTTGGAAAGATCAACAACGAAAAGAATAAACTCGTTGTGGGCTTATGGAAAACATCTCAAAATTAAGAGGTGACAACCAACCACTAACGAAAACAATTGATTGGATTGAGATCAATGACAAGATGAAAACTTATTTCACCGGAATGATAAATGAAGAACTTGGGTCATTTATAAGCACCATAATAGCAACAATTCTCGGGGAAAGCTTTTAGGTGAAATACAACCCAAGATAACTCCAACGAATAATTGAAGGGTTGAAAGGATCTCCTGAACAAAGAAAATGATGGGTTTAAATATCCCATTCCTGACAACTTGTGAATCATGAAACATGAAGGAAAATTGTCAAAAATGGCATAACACCATCTGAAAAGATAAGGTAGAAAGAATTGCAATTGGAATGCATGATGAAGAACGCTTGAGCTTCAACAAGAATCTTGATGAAGACTTCGAGGATGAATTAAAACATGATGAACCACCATGAGAACTCCGGTAATGAAAGCATGAGAAGTGAAAGATGAAAGAATAAGATTCAAGGCCTGCGATGAATTAGATGGAGCTTTGAAATGATATAATTGAAATAACTTGGAACTCCGGAAAACAAGATGAACAACTTGAAACCAAGGATATGATATGATGAACAAGCTTCGGAAAACAGAGATTAATCACTTTGAGGAAAAATAAAATTAAGATTTACTGTATGCTTATCCTTCATCAAATTAAATTGATGACAAGCAACGGATTTGGCATACTACTTATTCTCGTTGCAAAGAATTAAAGAGAGATCTAGCACAAGCTTGGGTAAATCTTCAACAAAGCACCGGTAGGATTATGAAAAGAACAAAGAATTGATACGATAACAACGAAAGAGTAATCTTGAAAGAACCACCGTAAGAATAAGGAGACGAACGAAGAGGCATCAATGAAGAATATTTGGAGGACAAAGTTGAAAACTGAGAACGAAGAAATCTTCTGAAATGATGGCCTTCGGAGGATCACAATAAGAAGAATTCATGAAAATTCTTGAGAGAACGGGCCAAGATTTACGAGAAACACTTCTCCGGGTCTTCAAAATCTGAGAAGATGATGAGATACACCACCATGAACTGTATAGGCACTCCGGAATGAAGAATTAAAAGGTTGAACCAATGATGAAAAAGAATTTGAAGGCGCTCGTGGAGAAGGACTGTGACTGATGGAAATCATTCTTACGTCACACTTTGAAAAGAATTTGAGTATAACTCCAGAAAAATTAGAAGAGTCAGGTAAGATCCTGGGAAAAGACCTATGGGTTAGGGCCCACTCAAAAGAATCACCGTTGAAAAAGATTGCTTAAGAGATATTGCACCGGTTGAATTAAATGGCTTGAATAAGATGACAATGCTCAAAATAATTTGAACGGATTAAGAATGGAATTATGAATCTTCAACACTCCGGATATGAATAGCAAGAGGAGAATGATTAATTGGTGCACCGGAATAAGAAAGCATTGTGAAAGAGGAAAAGGATAAGATCAACACCGAAATCTTGAATTACATCCACCGGCAGAATTTGAGAACAAAAGAATGATGAACTTGGAGCTCCTGAGCATCTTCACGATAAATCACCAGATAAGAACAATGAAGGAAAAGAATGAAGAAATATCACATGAATAAAATGGATACTTGATCAAGGACTCTGGCTCCGAGAAGAAGAAGGGTGGGAGGGTGGGGAAAACAAAGACAACTTGGGATGAATGAAACAGACAAATCGTCAGATTTCTCAACGGCGTCCGTATGGAATAACTTGACGAGAAGACACACCGATTGAAAAGGATTAACATGAAAATCTCGATGGTCAAGAAGGACTAGCACTCCCATAGAAATATGAGAACGCCGATTAGGAAAGGTATGGAATCAACATTTGACATCGAAGCAACTCGAATACCAGAATCGAAACAAAACAACGGATAGATATGTTGCAACAGAATCTTCACAATATCATCCGAGCAAAGAATGAACGAATGAATTCCGCAGGTACATCAACTTGTTGAGAAGCCACTTGGGAGAACAAAAGGAAATAAAAGCAACAAGGAGCAGAAGAACAAATACAAGATAGAAGCTTCGTTCGACATCTTCGTGCTGAAAGCTCATGGAACGTGTTACAAAAGGGTTTTGCAATCCCCGGATCAGCATAGCCAAGGACCCTTTAAGATGCAACTCCCGATCGGAACAACGCCCATAAAACCACTTCACTCAATGTAGAACCCCGAACTTCATATCATGCACTCGTTGGAAGAATGCCTAGAACTACTAGATGAACCCACCTATTAATTTCCGAAAGTTTCCAGTTATGCAATCAGGTGTTAGGGATACAGGGGAAGCACCGCGCACTCAACTCTAATCCTACATCCAGCTGTATCCATCCTTCAACACATAACCAGTTGTTCTCGGAAACCGTTTACCTCGGACCTTCGAAACGCATCCCCTATACAAGCTATGGCAATACTCCCGAACTACCTCCCTAGTACTGGGTGATGTCGGGGTTATCTTGCCACTAACCGCATAGGAGAGTTTTCGATGTCGGCCGTCTTAAGTATTCTAGAACTGAAGCGATATATTTGTGACGACAACACCTCGGAGCTCAACACCCCGGGACACTGCCACAACCCCTAATGACAGGAGGCATCGAGAACAATGTTCTCGTCACAAAGACATCGGAACAATCCAAACAATACTCGCGTGATCCTAAAAAAAAATTGGTGAATTTTTTAGAGTAGAAGAGACAAGAGTAATCGTCAGGAGTCCTCACCGGAGTGAAGAGGGATGAGGAGCAAAAGAAATCCTACTCTCCGATATATATATAGGACTCAAACTATTTTCATGTGTGTGCCTAGACTCAACCGTCAACGATTCAATCAAACAGTGGGGGCTTCTAGGTCGGAGAAGGCTCTGAATACCAACTTGAAATGCACAGGATGGGACTATACCTCCTACGTGTCGAGGCATGACTTAAAGGTATAAGCCCATTCTGGAATGATCTCAAGTTTGGTATCTTTGCACGACTCATGTAAAAGAGGGATTAAATTGCAAAAGGAGATAGTTGGCTTACACTCGCCACTTCACACGATACATTACATAAGCAAGACATCATTCAAAACATCACAACCCGACTACGGGCGAAGATCCAAAAGAAAGATACCAAAACAACATAAAGCCACAGGTCCGAATCGCCCCTAGTAGAAACCACTACTGATCGTCAAAAACGTCACAAGCATACGGTCACTCTCTTCATCAAGCTCCCAGTGAAGTTCTGAACCAGCTCCTGCATCATTCTCGGCTGAACCTGCATCTGGTGTTGTAGTAACTGTGAGCCACGAGGACTCAGCAATCCCATAACCATGGGTATCAAGACTAACAAAGCTTTATGGGTAGGAAGAGGTAAAGTGGTGAGGTTGCAGTGATGGGCCTCGAACCCCTCGTTGGTTACCCCAAGTGGAAGGTGTAAGATGCAGTATTGTAGAAGTGTTTTCCCTTAGCAAAGATGCCAAGGATCGAATCCCCAGAGACTCCTAGGTTCAACAAGTAGGTGTCAATTGCTACGGCGCCAGATTAGTAGCAATCAACGTGGACCTGCACACAGATACAAATAACTTTGCTCCCAACGAGTACAGAGAGGTTGTCAATCCCTCCGGCCTTGTAGTTCACAAAGGATTAAAAGCAATGATAGTGGTGATAGATAGTGTTTTGCAATAGTAAGTAAATAGCGAAAAGTAAATAGCGGGTGTGATCAATGATAGTAATATGAACCGGAGTCTCATGATGTTCACTAGTGATGTCTCTCTCCCAAAAGACGATAAAACAGCTATGTGAGGTAAACAAATTACAGCTGGGCAATTGACAGGACCACGAACGCAAACCAATGCTGACTACATTGCAAGAAAGGTTGAGGTTCAAAGCATGGGCGGTACGCCAAAGTAAGTAGACCGAAATCCATCAATATCTACTACTAATCATCCACCTTGAGATATCTATCCAGAACATCTCGCTGGTATTAAGTTGCGAGTCCCACCCATAGTGTAAACTCAATGCAACAGACAACTGCATTAAAAGAACTTTGCGTAAAGTAAACAATCCTTGCACCCGCGGGCACAAGCACCGTTGTTTTCCCCCTTGTGGCAACAACACATCCCCTAGACTCATGTTTCTGTCACTCAAGCTAGTCATCGAGGGGCATGAACCCACAATCGAGCATCACGTTCCCTCTTGGAGTCACTACCTATTACTCGGCCAAAGCAATAAATAACAACGGAGAACATGCAAGAATTACTTATGAACAAATATATAAAAGAGGTGAATCAAATATATTACTCAAGATCAATCTGAACATAATCTCATAATCCATCGGATCCCAGCAAACTCAACATAGCAACAGCATAAGGACTACATAGGTGCCTCGATCATGTAGGGCAGCTCACGAGGACTAATTAGTGAAGCACAAGAACAGGAGGAGAACATCACATAGCTACTGGTCATGGACTCATGGTCCAAGGGAGACTACTCACGAGTCATCCGGGAGGCGTCCATGGTGGTGGAGAAGCTCCCGGTGGTGATCCTCCCCTCCGGCAGGGTGCCGGGAAGAGTTCTCCTGGTGCTCCCGATCTTGGAAGCGGTGGCGGCGGCGGAACAGAGATGGGATCGCGAAAGGAGTTCCTGTTCTGAGGGTTACGGAGGACCCTTTAAATATATGCCAAAGTAGGGCCTCGAGGGAGCTTCGGGGGGCCCAAGCGCCCCCCCCCCCCCGGCGCGGCCCAGGGGGGGCGCCGCCAGGGCGCCTGGAGCCTTGGTGGCCCCCCCAGGCTGCCCTTCGGACGCAGTGTTGTTTCCGGAACGCTGATTTTTTATATAATTTTTCTGGATTTTTCTGGGCAGTTCTCGAAACGTGAAAACCTGAAATATAAAAACAGCCGAAAACAGAAACTGGCACTGGGGTGCACTGGATTAGTAAGTTAGTCCAAATATGATCAAAAGTGTATGGAAGTGTATGAATATCATAGCAATATCACCCAAAAGTGGCATGGAGCAAGCAGAAATTATAGATACGTTTTGGACGTATCATGCAGCAGCGGCTAAGCATATGTGTGGTGGCTAACTTACGAGTACAAGAATAAGATGAGCATCTACGCAAGCGGTCGCAAACTAGTAATGATCGCTAAAGATCCTGAACTACCTACAAGTCAAACATAACCCCACCGTGTTCTCTTCTCAAAGTGAAAAGAGACAGTCACGGTTACTCACACAGTTGTGTGTTTTACTTCGGATCCTCTGTCAAGTTTTCTACAACCGGACATTAACAAATTCCAATCTGCCACATAACCGCGGGCACGTCTTTCGAAAGATCATAACCCTGCAGGGGTGTCCCAACTTAGCCCATCACAAGCTCTCACGATTAACTGAAGTGATAAATATAATATCATCACCCCTTATCTTAGGGAAAACCGATCAGGCTCGGCATCCCGATGCACAAGACATTTCGACAATGGTAAAACTAGTCCAGCAAAACCTCCCGGCGTGCCGACACCCTGATAGTAGCCGCGCGTATCTCGTCTCAGGCCACGACCGGATGGGACATCCTACATGACCCAATCCTCGAGTTTCCCCGTGGTGGTTCCCGCAGTCCGCCCGTTTGGGACCAACACCATCAGCACTGGCCCCCCCTGTTATGTAGAATTAAGAACCCGGGGACATGACCCCCTATGCAATTAATTAATTAATTAAGTTGTTATTATGAGCAAATTAAAACCAATGTTGGGCCTTGCTGGAGGAGTTTTATTAAAAGACGAACTGTCAAGGGGTCCCCATCCACCCATCGTGTAAGGAACGCAAAATCAAGGAACATAATGCCGTTTTATCGGCGCCTAAGGTGGCATGAGTGGAACAAAACACCGAGCAAAAGGCCAAGCCTTCCACCCATGCCCAGTATATAGGTGTGTTATTATAATAATAATAGATATTGTGATATTCCAACAACAAGTTCCCTCCTGGAACGATCTTCATCTTCACCTGCAACTAACAACGCTATAAGAGGGGATGAGCAAGCGGGTGACATAGCCAAACAGTGGTTTTGCTAGGAAGGTGTTAAAAGGTTAGAGGTTTCATGGCAACAAGGAGAGGCTGACATAAAAGATGGGTAGCGCGACATGTAACGGTAGCATCGAGACAACTAAGCATGGCAATGGTAGTAAAGGTATCCAAGGGTATGATCATCTTGCCTGGGATTCCGCAAGGGAGAAGAACGGATCCACGAAGTAGATGGAGCAACATAGCCGAGCGAATCCTCACAACTCCGGAACGAAACCGAAGCTAACAAGAGAAGCAACCGGAAAGAAGCAAACAACACGGTAAACACACAATCATAAGCAAGGCATACGATGCACATCCAAGTATGATGCATGTCCAGTTTAAATATGCATGGCATGGCAAGTGCACAAACAAATACTACAAGTTAAGTGGAGCTCAATATGCAACGAGTTGCATATTGACGAAACACCACATTTTAATTATTTAATTGACTCTCGTTTATTTACAAGACAAGGTTAAATGTTTGTTAACATGGCAAGAGGTGAAGCAAAAACAAACTACCTATTAAGACATTTTAAATGAGGCCGGAAGATAACAACAACAATTCCGGGAAAATCCCCATGTGCATGTTTAGCAATTATTAAGCAAACAACAATTCACACGTTTTAATGTTGTTAACATGATGCGGATGACATGATCAAGTTTTATGCAATTTTATTTAAAGGTTGACATGAAGAGATATGAAGATGATACAGAGTATTTGTCACCGTGGTGGAAGGAAAGGGTGCCACGGCAACGATCCGAAAATGATGCAACGGCAACATCTCGGTTTGGTAACTCATTGAGAGACCGGTGCAAAAGCAAAGGTGGCGTGAGCGAGCGAAACAAGAGGAAAGGTGGGGTGATCCCGTCACCGGGTTCCCACGAGTCGGCGACGAGGCAACCGAGGAGCATGACAAACAACGAAACGGGCACGGTGCACACAAGGGAAACATCTCATACAACACAACAAGCATCACACGGGTCATCGTCACGGGGTATACCTTCGAAACATTCGTTCTCGAAACGGTTCGAGTCGTCGAGGGACATAGTGGAAGTAGTGGTACACGGGTCGTAGAGGAAGTAGGCGTTCTCGTAGAGGTACTCGTTATGTAGAGGTACTTGCGGTCTCGGCGACGGTAGTTGTTCACGTTCGTAGATGTACAAGTCGTCGGTAGAGGTACTCATCATCGGAGAGGAAGTGCTCACTCGGGCGTCGAGGTACTTAGCGCATCGTTGCACTTGGTGTAGTCGAACTTGATGGATCCGAACCCTTCGGTGTCGATCTTGGCATAACTTGGTCTTCGGGTCGTCGTTGGAAGTAGTTGTACTAGGCACCGGCGATGGAGATACTTGGACTTTGCAGGAAAAAAAACAACAGCAGCAACAAGGAGATGGCAACAGGGCAGAGTAGTTGCTGCCTTGGCGAACAACATCAGCAACAAAAGGGAGGCGAGATGGTGGCCGCGGGCGACGCTTGGCGACGGTGCCGGCGTGCTGGAGGGAGACGATGGCGCTGGCTGGTCGAGGAGGAGGGTGCGGGGCGGCCGAAGGAGCCATGGCGACGTGGTGGCGAAGAGGTGCGGTGGCTCTGGCCGGCGAGGCCGGCGGCGCGCAGAGCCGTTCTTCGCTGGAGAAGGGCGAGGCCGTCGCGTGGAGGAGAGGGACGGCGCGGGGCGAGCTGGAGGACGAAGTGTGGCCGGCGCGCGCTGGAGACGCGGCTCCCAGGCGAGGCGTGCGGCCTGGAGGGCGCGGAAGATGGAGGCGCAAACGAGGGACTCGGGCAGCTCGGCTGCGTCCTGGGGTCGAGGAGGGAGATGGGCTCGAGGAGGGAGAAGAGGGTTCACGCGCGAGGAAGACGGAGGACTGGCGGCGCGAGGGGGAGATGAGGGGAGCGACTGGGACGAGGGTCGGCCCAGCTAGCGTTAGGGAGAGAGGGAGAGAGGCTAGGCCTCGGGCTGAGGAAGGCGCGGTCGGCCTGGCTGGGCTGCCAGCTGGGCCTCAGCTCCTCTCCCTCAACCCAAAAAAATAGAAGGAAAAGAAGAAAAAAGGGGGAAAATCGCAAGAAGAGAAAAGAGA
This sequence comes from Secale cereale, assembly GCA_902687465.1. Taxonomy (NCBI): domain Eukaryota; kingdom Viridiplantae; phylum Streptophyta; class Magnoliopsida; order Poales; family Poaceae; genus Secale; species Secale cereale. The sequence goes on along the minus strand of LR738709.1, from coordinate 119,741,914 downwards.
AGGAAGGGTTACAAAAAGAGTTTGAACAAGAGGTTATTTTTCTCGGGCTCATAAAAATGAGCGGGTCCGAGATAAATAGAAATGGCATGAACGAAAAATATAATTCGAACATATTTGAATTTAATTCAAATGGGTTTGAACTAAGACTTGATTTTTGAAGTCTCCAAAAATGTTCGAATTTTTGGAGGAGCCTCAATAAAACGGATAAGAATTATAGGCAAGGTTTGAGGCAAGGGATTGCGAAAGGGAAGCCATGGGGAAAATATGCAAGTGTGTTGGGTTAATTCCAAACAAAATGGAATATTTATAATATAGCTCCCTTAATATTGGGAGGATATGTTTTAAAGAGAAGTCATCCTTCCCTCGGTTTAAATGGATCGAAGATCCACACGATTTATTAAGTTGAGATGCAAAAGATTAATGACATGATGGCATGATGACATGATGCAAAGCAAAATAAATAACACAAGCACAAAAGAAACACACGGGAGAACCCGGAACATCTGGAATCTTCTGGAATCTTCTGGGACGTCGGTCTTCGGGCGTCACACTGGCAAGGGCGGCTTCAGCCCCGCGACAAGTAGAAGCCGGCGCTGCCAGCTCGTCCTCGTCGGACAATGAGGCTACGAGCGATGCGCCGCCAAGTTGGGCGCCTGGTAGCGGCGGCATGTTGAACGTCGCCTCCCAGGATGTCCTGGACCGGTTCAACGCCCAGGGCAAGACCCTGCAAAGGGCCTTGCAGGACTTCTTGGCCACGCGGACTGCCGTCCGAGTATGCTGATTTCTCCTTTGGTATTTTATTCCTTTAATTTCTCTCGTGGGGGCGTGTCAGTGCACCCACTAGGTGTAGTCCCCGAGTTCCGAGCTGGCTGCTGAGCAGGCGGCTTGGAACTCCAAGGTGATTCTTTGTAAGCTAACTTGTTTCTTGCCGCCCTTGTCGTAGGATTACCACAATCTTTGGAGCACAAGGTCTCCCTCACGGAAAGAACGTGGCCTAACCCGCCGGCTGTGATAGCGGCGCAAACCCTGCTGGTAGATGGCGGATCTGCAGAGTGCTACCAGCCGGGCTTCCTCCAGCAGGTCGACGTCGTCTTCCCGTGCTTCTTTTGCTTCGGCTTCTGTGTACATGGTGACGCGAGGCGAGTCAAACTCGACATCTGTTGGGATGACGGCCTCGGCCCCATAGACGAGGAAGAAGGGAGTGAAGCCGGTTGACTTGTTTGGCATCATTCGGAGGCTCCAGAGGACGGACGGCAATTCCTCGATCCAGCAGCCGACCGACCGTTCCAAGGGCTCGACCATCCGGGGCTTGATGCCGGACAAGATGAAGCCGTTTACATGCTCAACTTGGCTGTTTGATTGTGGGTGGGCAATGGACGCTAAGTCTAGCCGGATGCCCTGAGTTGCGCAGAAATGTGCCAATGCTCCTTTGGCGAAGTTTGTGCCATTGTCGGTGATGATGACGTGTGGTATGCCATACCAGCCTGTAATGTCGGCGATGAAGGTCACGACAGTTGGACTGTTGAGTTTCTTGATTGGTCTTACTTCAATCCACTTGGTGAACTTGTCCACGACAACGAGCAAATGAGTCATGCCGCCGCGTGCTGTCTTGAAGGGGCCCACCATGTCCAATCCCCAAACTGCAAATGGCCATGTGATGGGAATGGTCTTGAGTGCAGAAGCCGACATGTGTTGTTTGGAACTGAAGCGTTGGCACCCATTGCATTTTTTGACTAGATCTTTGGCGTCGTCCAAAGCGGTCGGCTAGAAGAAACCATGGTTGAAAGCTTTGGCGGCGAGGGATTTGGAGGCCGCATGGTGGCCACATTCGCCTTGATGAATATCCCTCAGAATGGCCAGACCCTTCTCTGCTTCTACACAGCGCTGGAACACACCGGTCACGCTGCGTCTGACAAGCTCTCTGTTTACTACAGTGTATGCTGACGCTCTGCGTTGCACTTGTCGTGCCAAGATCTCATCTGGTGGCAACTCTCTTCTAAGAAGAAAATTGAGGATGGGTTGCGCCCATGATGGTGTTGTGACTCCTGTTACTTCGACAACTGATACCAGGGTGGTTGGGCCAGGAGGTGGAGGGCTAGAATTGGTCGCCGCTTGTTGTGCTCTTGAAGTCCCGGGGCCGGCTGCAGCAGTCCCCGGGTTGGGTTCTGAAGTCCCTGGGCTGAGTGCTGGTGCTGCAGTCCCTGGGCCGCCTGTTTACGTCTCTAAGCTGGCCGCAGCAGTCCCCAGGCCGGGTTTTAAAGTCCCCGGGCCGAGTGCTGGTGCAGCAGTCCCCAGGCCGCCTGTGGAGGTCTTCGGGCCGGCTGTTCCAGGGTCGGCCGACATGAAGATTGACTCTGATTCTGGTGATGGCTGGATAGACTGCTTGCTGAGGCACCGGAGGGACACGCCGGCCGGTATTGCTTGACGAGTTGATCCGATCCATGCCAAGGCATCTGCTTGCTCGTTGTCGGCTCGTGGTACGTGGAGAAACTCACAACCATCAAAGTGCTCACTGATCTGCTGGACCAGGAAACGGTAACTTGCCATGTTTGCATCTTTGGCATCCCAGTCACCAGATGACTGTTGGACCACCAAACCTGAGTCGTCGTAGCACAACACTCGGTGAATGTCAATCTCTTTGGCCAGCCGGAGCCCATGAATGAGTGCTTCATACTCGGCCACATTGTTGGAGGCAGCAAAGTGATTTGCAGGGTGTATTTGAGCTTGTCTCTTTTGGGGGATGTGAGGACGACGCCGGCTCCTAGACCGGTGCGCATCTTTGCGCCATCAAAGTGCATCCGCCAATGAGTTGAATCTGGAGCAGGCGGTAGATACTACGTCTCGGCCCAGTCGACGAAGAAGTCGGCCAGTGCTTGTGACTTGATCGTGGTGCGGGGTTGGTAGAAGATGGTGAAAGGGGCCAACTCAATGGCCCACTCCGCACTCCGCCTAAAGCATCTGTGTTGCCCATGATCTCAGCAAGCGGGGCCGTGCAGACGACCGTAATTGGATGCTCTTGGAAGTATTGCTTGAGCTTCTTGGCGGCAAAGTACACGCCATAGCACATCTTCTGGTTGTGAGGATAATTCAGCTTGGAGGTTGACAGCACTTCACTCAAGTAATAGACGGGCCTTTGGACCGGCAATGCTCTGCCCTCTTCTAGGCGCTCGACCACGATCACAATGTTGACCACTCGGCTGGTGGCGGCTATGTAAAGGAACATGGGTTCCTTGTCTGTTGGCGCGGCCAGGACAGGCGGTGTGGACAACACTTTCTTGAGATGGCGGAAAGCCTCGTTCTCCTTGTCATTCCACTCAAAGCAGGTGGTCTTCTTCATCAACTGGTACAGAGGGAGTGCTTTCTCGCCCAGCCGGCTAATGAACCGGATGAGTGATGCCAAGCACCCGGTGAATTTCTGGACGTCTCGTATGCGAGATGGTCTCTCCATCCTCTCGATGGCCTTGATCTTTGATGGGTTGCACTCGATGCCGCGTTCAGACACCAGGAAGCCAAGAAGCTGGCCTGCTGGTACCCCGAAGACGCATTTCTCCGGGTTTAGCTTGATCTGAAAGCGACGCATGTTCTCAAAAGGTCTCTTGGAGATCTTCCAGAAGAGTACCACGCTTTTCCATATTCACCATGATATCATCCACGTAAACGTGGGCGTTTCTGCCATGTTGCTTGAGGAGACACTTCTGCATGCAAAGCTAAAAAGTGGCGCCGGCATTTCTCAAGCCGAACATCATAGTCAGGTAACAGAAGGTTCTGAATGGCATGAGGAAGGCGGTCTTCAGGCGATCAGCCAGATCCAGCTTTACCTGGTGGTATCCAGAATAAGCATCAAGGAAAGACAGAAGCTCACATCCGGCTGTGGAGTCAATCACTTGACTTATTCGCGGCAGAGCAAACGGATCTTTAGGGCAAGCTTTGTTGAGGCTGGTGTAGTCAATGCACATACGCCACTTGTTGTTCTTCTTTAGCATGAGGACGGGGTTGGAGAGCCACTCTGGGTAGAACACTTCCATGATGAAGTCGGCTGCTAGCAGGCGGGCAACCTCTTCACTAACAACTCTTCTCTTTTCCTCAGACAAGCGGCGAAGCGGCTGTCTGACTAGCTTCGCATCTTCTCCTACGTGCAGCTTGTGCTCGGCGAAATCCATCGAGACACCTGGCATGTCTTTGGGGGACCATACGAAGATGTCCCGATTCTCACGGAGGAAATCGATGAGCTTGCTTTCCTATTTGCCGTCTAGGTTTGACCATATGACAACAAATCTCTCTGGGTGTTCCAGGTCCAAGGCAATCTTCATGGTTTCTTTGGCCGGCTGGAATGAGCCTTGAGGTTCCACCTCTTGGGATCAGATGGTATGGCCGGCTGCTCAACAGATCAAGGCGGCGCCTCTCTTCAGCTATAACAAGGGATTCGGCCAACTGGCTACTGGCAGTGGCACAAGCAATGGACTTCTCATAGTCCGCGACTATGGTGATTATTCCTTTGGGACCCGGCATCTTCATCTTGAGGTAGGCGTAATGAGGCACTGTCATGAATTTGGCGAGGGTAGGCCAGCCCAATATTACATGATAAGGGCTTTCCAAATTCACTACCTCAAACTAGACCGGCTCGTGATGGCTTCTCTCCCCTCGTTGGTTACCCCAAGTGGAAGGTTTGAGATGTAGCGTAGCGGCAAATTTCCCTTGGCAAAGATACCAAGGATCGAATCCCGTGAGACTCCGAGGGTCGACAAGAAGGTGTCAATAGCGTCAGAAACTTCTGCTTGACAGAACCTGCACACAGATACAAATAACTTTGCTCCCAACGAGTACAGAGAGGTTGTCAATCCCTCCGGCCGTGTCGTTTACAAAGGATCAAACGCAAGAGATAATAGTGATAGGTATGACTGCAACTAGTAAATAAGAACAGGAAGTAAATAGCGGGTGTGATCAGTGATGGTAATATGGACCGGGGTCCCATGATGTTCACTAGTGATGTCTCTCTCCCAAAAGACGATAAAACAGCTAAGCGAGGTAAACAAATTATAGCTGGGCAATTGACAGGATTATGTGCGCAAACCAATGCTAACTATGCTGTACAGAAAGGTAGAGGCTCAAAAGCATGGGCGGTACGCCAAGGCAAGTAGACCGAAATCCATCTGCATCTACTACTAATCATCCACCTTGAGATATCTATCCAGAACATCTCGCTGGTATTAAGTTGCGAGTCCCACCCATAGTGTAAACTCAAAGCAACAGACAACTGCATTAAAAGAACTTTGCGTAAAGTAAACAATCCTTGCACCCGCAAGTACAAGCACCGTTGTTTTACCCCTTGTGGCAACAGCACATCCCGTAGACTCATTTTCTGTCACTCAAACTAGTCATCGAGGGGCATGAACCCACAATCAAGCATAACGTTCCCTCTTGGAGTTACTACCTACTACTTGGCCAAAGCAATAAACAGCAACGGAGAACATGCAAGAATTACTCAAGAACATAAATATAAAAGAGGTGAATCAAATATATTACTCACACACAATCTGAACATAATCTCATAATCCATCGGATCCCAGCAAACTCAACATAGCAACAACATAAAGATTACATATGTGCCTCGATCATGTAGGGCAGCTCACGAGGTCTAATCCATGAAGAACAAAGAGGGGAGGAGAAAATCACATAGCTACTGGTCATGGACCCATGGTCCAAGGGAGACTACTCACAACTCATCCGGGAGGCGTCCATGGTGGTGGAGAAGCTCCCGGTGGTGGTTCTCCCCTCCGGCAGGGTGCCGGGAAGAGTTCTCCTGGTGCTCCCGATCTTGGAAGCGCGGTGGTGGCGGAACAGAGATGAGATCGCGAAAAAGGGTTCCGTCCTCGAGGGTTTCGGGACGCGTGGTAAATATATGCCAAAGGGGGTCACCAGAGGCGGAGAGGGGGGCCCAGGCGCCCCCCGGCGCGGCCAGGAGGGGGGCCGCCTGGGCAGGCCGCCTGGGCTGCCCCTGGCTCCCCTCTGGCCCTGCCTTGGTTTTTCCGGAAGCTCCCGATACGCTGATTTTTCCTATATTCTTCGCGGAATTTTTAGGGTACCTTTAATATGGGGGAAACCTGAAATAGAAAAACAGCAGAAAACAGGAACTGGCACTGGGGTGCACTGAGTTAATAGGTTAGTCCAAATATGATCAAAAGTGTATGGAAGTGCATAAGTATCATAGCAATATCACACAAAAGAGGCATGGAGCAAGAAGAAATTATAGATACGTTTTTGACGTATCAGCTCGCGACGAAAATGCTTCTTGTCACCAAAGAGGACATCTATCTTGACCTTGCCGATTGGTGAGCAAGAGAGGCCGGGGACGATGCGATGAAACACGGTCCGGGTAGGCTGCAGTTGCTTCTCTTTGATGCCCAATTTTTCCATGGTGTCTCGGTACATGATGTTGATACTGATGTCGCCGTCTATCAGCACTCGGGAGAAACGGCAGGCCCGCCTGTCGGTGGAGAAGTTGCATCCAGAACCATGGCATAGGCACCTGGTGACGGCATGACAGCTGGGTGGTCATCACGGCTCCAACTGATGGGCTTATCGGACCAGTTCATGAATTCTAGAGCCTCTCAAGCAACGACAGTGATTTCTCTGTGCCGCTGACGCCGGCTGTGCCTATCGTCCGCCTGGCTGGTGAATATGACATAGGCTCCATTCTCTTCTGAGAACTCGTCCTGGACCTGGCCGCCTGGTTGAGCAGCTAGCTGTTTTGGGGGTGGAGCCGCCTGCCCAGCAGGCGGTGGAGGTAGAGCCTCGCCTCTGGTAATCGGAGTGAGCCATTGGCACTTTCGTGTGACATGGTTGGAAGGCTTCGCACCACTGTGAAACTTGCAAAGGGCATCGAGGGCTTGCCCAAAGGAGAAGGCGGGTTGCCAAACAGGCTTGCCGCCCTTCTGGCGCTTGGGGCCGGCTTGAGCTTCTGGCTGCTGGCCTTCAACTGTTGCCACCAGCCGACTGTTGGAAGCCTGGGGGCCTTTGTGCTTGTTGTCCGTTTGCTGCTGGCGCCGACTGGACTCTCCAGCCGGCGTCCGAGGAGCCAGTGGAGCCATCTATTCGGAGGCATCTACGTGCAGTTCTGACTTCATGGAGGAGTCGGCCGTGGCATACTTGTCCGCTATGCTTAACAGCTCATCCAGCGTGGTGGGCTCATCGCAGAGGAGCCTGTGCTTGAGCAGAGTGCCTTCTATGCACCCAGCCATGAAGTAATCTATGGCTTGCACTTCATGCACCCCCTCACAGGAATTGCGCAGCTCGGCCCAACGCATCAGGTAGTCACGAGCGGACTCGTTCGGACCTTGGACGCACAGGGAGAGCTGCCGTGGCTCGGGTGGCCGCTTGTAGGTGCTGGTGAAGTTGCGGGTGAAGACGTCGGTGAAGTCTAGCCAGCTATTGACGCTGTTGGGCTTGAGGCTGTTCAACCATGTCCGGGCCGTGCCTTGGAGAATGAGTGGTACATACTTCACGGCGACGCGATTGTTGCCAGTTGCTATGTTGACGACAGTGGAGTAATCCACCAGCCAGTCCTCGGGGTTCACAGAACTATTGTACATGGGAGTGTCTCTGGGAAGCGAGAAACCTATGGGGAAAGGCTCATCACGGATGCGGGGGCCGAAACAAGCCGCCTAGTGCATATTCTTCCTCGACCGCCTGGGATCGAGCCAGTCGGTCAAGGCGGTGGCGGGCATCACTCTCCCCAACTCCCTCGCCGAAGCCCAAGCGGCCTTCGAGAGACGGATGCTCAATAGGCAGTGGGGACACACGCCTCACCCGGCAAGGGGGAGCCGAGCACTCGTTTCGCCGCTCCACTGCCCTTGGGCGACCGTCTTGGTCGCGCTCAATGGTGATGCGAGTTTGCCGACTGCAGCTGGCAGCCGGCTCCGAGTCATGCCGACTGCGGGTGCCGACTGTTGGGGAACGGGATGTAGCCCCTTGCCCGCGACGAGGAGGATAGTTTTCCGCCTGTGCACCGGCCTCCAGAGCCCGGCAGCGAGCTTCCTGCTGCTCGGTCGTCGTGTCGAGGAGCTGTTGGACGCGCTGCGTCATGCAGCGAAGCTCATCTCCCTCCAAGTGGTCCAGCTCGTCTGCTACCACCTGGGCAGCCCTTAGGTTCTCCAATGGGTTGGCGTATACCGGGCGCGGGGCTCCCAGCATACTAGCGAGGGCTCCGCCTTGATCCCGGACGGCGCCGGCTCGGCTGGGTTCACCATCAGCCGGCGTGCCGCCTACGGCGCGGTCGATCTCGCGGCGGTAGGCTTCAGTGAGGCGCCGCGTGGCAGCCAACTTGTTGTCATTGTCGAGGAGCGAGACGCGGAGTGCTTCCAGAGCCGCGCCATCTTTTCCCGCGGCGATGGGAGTGGAGAGGCTCCGCATTGCCGCCTGCAGCGGGTCCTGACCAGGCCAGTTGGAGGCCCGTCGTGACTGGCGGCCAGCACCTCCGTGACGGTGCTAACGCTTATGTCACAGGTCGCAGGGGGGACGGGATCATCGATGACCACCACGTGGTTCGGGAAGATGCCAGCGGACGCCATGTCGGGATCGATGATCATATCGACGGGTGGATCAGAGGAGACAACGGACTCCAGGTCGAAGGCTAGCTCGTCGACGATGTGAAGCTTGTCGAGGAGCTCGGCGAGGCAGCTCTCCGAGCCGACCGCTTCTGCGACCGGAGAGGGATCGTCATGGCGGTGGACCTCACCGAGAAGATCAGCGAGCTTGCTTGCGGCGCATGCGGCCTCAGTGCCGCAAAGTGCCTCGGTAGCCACGCCATTGGGCGTGCCGGGCTGGCTATGCTCGCCAGGGAGGAACAAAGTTCCCATCCAGAACATGTCTCCGGACGACGGTGCAACTTGCCCCACGGTGGGCGCCAAATGTCTGGGTTTTGGTGCGAGATATGCCAAAGGATGGCTTATCATGCATGGGGACAAGAGAACGTCGCTGGGGTCTGGAAGCGGGATAAGGCGATACTTGGCACGCCTACGGATTTTGCCCAGGTTTGGGGCTCTCCGTGGAGATAACACCCCTAGTCCTGCTCTGCGGGGACTCCGTGTCATGACTATCGTCAATATGGTAGCTACAAGGTTGCTCCTTGAGCTGTGTCGTCTAGAGGAGGAAGAAGGGCAAGGCTAGCTCTTTCTTCTCCTTCTAGGGAATGCAAGTTGTCGCTAGGGTTTCTCCCTATATTTCTTTGTGTCTCTCTCAAAGTCTAACCCCTCTGCATGGAGGGCCCTGGGGGGTTTATATAGGACTACCCCCCAGGTCTACAATGATAATCCGGCCGGGGCGGGCCCCAGCCGTCAGCGTCTCTGGGCGCAGGCTTCTTCGCTGGCTGCTGGGTCCCGCCAGTTGCTGGAGGCATGTCCGTCCTGCGGGTCCGCCGTCTGTGGGCCCGCGTGATTGCGTTCTAATGTTGACGTCCTCCTACTGACGGAAGCACCGTCGGAGAGGGAGTAGCTACAGTGCCGCCGCCTTGCGGTCGTACACTATTGCCACGCCCCATCTTGTCATCTTGATGGGGCTCAAACTCCAAGGGAACGGTTGGCCGCCTGCTACAAGGCGGCCCGTTCCCCAGGCCGTCTGCCAGAGGTTGGCCGCTTCTTGGTGGCTCGCTGACGAGTGGGGCCTGCCGCCTGCAGGCCACTCCGCCTCCGAGTATTGGGATCGTGGCCTCCTCTGACCAAAGAGAGGTCACGGATAACATGGCTACAATGATGCGCCGATCAGGGAGTATCCGTGAGGTACACTCACACTGTAGCCATGCTACTTTGGATTCTGGGGGGAGGCAGGCTTAACTGTAGCCATGCTTTAGTCTTGTCACAGATCTCCAGCGCACACTCCGAGGTGGAGGCACGGGGCCGTCTACCAGAGGCCGGCCACTAGGCTGCCGCCTGTTAGTGTTTTGCCGTGTGCTGGCAGCCGGCTACTAGGCCAGGCGGCCCTAGGAGACGGCCTGATGCGCAGGCGGCTGAAGGATGGCGTGTGACCTTTTTGTCTTGAAACGCCATGGGTGGTCGATGAAGACACCCGTGGTCAATATCTCCGACTACCGCGTTACTAAACGCTTCCGCTTTCGGTCTATGAGGGTACGTGGACACACTCTTCCCGCTCGTTGCTATGCTCTCCTAGATAGATCTTGTGTGTTCGTAGGATTTTTTTTTTGAAATACTACGTTCCCCAAAAGTGGCATCATGAGTCAGGTCTATGCGTAGATGATATGCACGAGTAGAACACAAAGAGTTGTGGGCGATAATAGTCATACTGCTTACCAGCATGTCATACTTTGATTCGGCGGTATTGTGAGATGAAGCAGCCCGGATCGACATTACGCGTACGCTTACGCGAGACTAGTTTCACCGCTACGAGCACTCTTTGCTTATAGGTGACCGGTGGGTGTGTCTCTCTCTCACTTTAGTTGAATCGAGTGTGACTACGCCCGGTCCTTGTTGAAGGTTAAAACAACACACTTGACGAAAAATCATTGTGGTTTTTGATGCGTAGGTAAGAACGGTTCTTGCTAAGCCCTTAGCAGCCACGTAAAACTTGCAACACCAAAGTAGAGGACATCGAACTTGTTTTTGCAGGGCATGTTGTGATGTGATATGGTCAAGACGTGATGAGTTATATGTTATTGTATGAGATGATCATGTTTTGTAAATTATCGGCAATCGGTAGGAGCCTTATGGTTGTCTCTTTATTGTATGAATTGCGAAAGCCATGTAATTGCTTAACTTTATCACTATGAGTTAGCAATAGTAGTAGTAGTAGCAATAGTTGGCGAGACGACCACGACGCTACGATGAAGATCATGGTGTCAAGCCGGTGATGATGGAGATCATGACGATGCTTTGGATATGGAGATCAAAAGCACAAGATGATGGCCATATCATGTCACCTATTTTGATTGCATGTGATGTTTATCTTATTTTGCTTAGTACGGCGGTAGCATTATAAGATGATCCCTTACAAAATTTTAAGGTACAAGTGTTCTCCCTGAGTATGCACCGTTGCGACAGTTCGTCGTGCTGAGACACCACGTGATGATCGGGTGTGATAAGCTCTACGTTCAAATACAACGGGTGTAAGACAGTTTTGCACATGCAGAATACTCAGGTTAAACTTAACGAGCCTAGCATGTACAGACATGGCCTCGGAACACTGGAGACCAAAAGGTCGAGCGTGAATCATATAGTAGATATGATCAACATAAGATGTTCACCATTGAAAACTACTCCATCTCACGTGATGATCGGACATGGTTTAGTTGATTTGGATCACGTGATCATTTAGATGGCTAGAGGGTTGTGTATCTAAGTGGGAGTTCTTTAGTAATATGATTAATTGAACTTTAATTTATCATGAACTTAGTAATGATAGTTTATTTTTGCATATCTATGTTGCTGTAGATCAATGGCTTGTGCTACCGTTCCCTTGAATTTTAATGCATTCCTAGAAAAAGCTAAGTTACTAGGTCCGTAACTCGAGGATTATCCTTATTGCTGCACAGAAGAATTATGTCCTTGAAGCACTGCTAGGTGACAGGCCTGTTGCAGGAGCAACTCCTGACGTTATGAACGTCTGGCAAGCTCGTTCTGATAACTACTCGATAGTTCAGTGTGCCATGCTTTACGGCTTAGAATCGGGACTTCGTAGACGTTTTGAACGTCGTGGAGCACATGAGATTTTCCAAGAGTTGAAGTTAATATTTCAAGCGAATGCCCGAATTGAGAGATATGAAGTCTCCAATAAGTTCTATAGCTGCAAGATGGAGGAGAACAGTTCTATCATGAACACTTACTCAGAATGTCTGGGTACTACAATCATATGACTCAACTGGGATGCAAAGTTGATGAAGATAGTGTCATTGATAGAGTTCTTCAATCACTGCCACCAAGTTATAAAGGCTTCGTGATGAACTATAATATGCTAGGGATGCAGAAGACAATTCCCGAGCTCTTCGCTATGCTCAAAGCAGCGAAGGTAGAAATCAAAAAGGAGCATCAAGTGTTGATGGTTAACAAGACCACTAGTTTCAAGAAAAAGGGTAAGGGAAAGACGGGGAACTTCAAGAAGAATAGCAAGCCAGTTGCTACTCCCGCGAAGAAACCAAAGTTTGCAGCCAAGCCTGAAACTGAGTGATTCTACTACAAAGGGACTAGTCACTAGAAGCGGAACTGCCCCAAGTATTTGGCGGATAAGCAGGATAGCAAAGTGAACAAAGGTATATTTGATATACATGTTATTAATGTGTACCTTACTAATGCTCGTAGTAGCACCTGGGTATTTGACACTGGCTCGGTTGCTAATATTTGTAACTCCAAACAGGGGCTACGGATTAAACGAAGATTAGCTAAGGACGAGGTGACGATGGGCGTGGGAAATGGTGCCAAAGTCGATGTGATCGCCGTCGGCATGCTACCTCTACATCTACCATCGGGATTAGTTTTAGACCTAAATAATTGTTATTTGGTGCCAGCGTTGAGCATGAACATTATATCTGGATCTTGTTTGTTGCGAGACGGTTATTCATTTAGATCAGAGAATAAAGGAGAACATTGCTAGCGGAGTTGCTAAAAGTTTCTCTACGGATGATCGAGGTGTTATCTTCTTCGAGAACCGTTTAGTGGTACCCAAGAAACAACAACTACGACAGGTGATTCTTAAGGAGGCTCATGAATCCCCTCTCATGATTCATACCGGTAGTACCAAAATGTATCAGGACCTACGCCAGAGGTTTTGGTGGACTAGGATGAAGAGAAAAATCGCTTAGTTCATTGCTAACTGCGACGTTTGTCGTCGAGTTAAAGCAGAACATCAACGGCCTGTTGGCACCCTTCAACCTTTATTCCTGAATGGAAATGGGACAAGATCGGTATGGACTTCATTACCGGGTTTCCCAGGACCAGGAAAGGGAATAATGCTATCTTCGTCGTCATTGACCGCCTCTCTAAAGTAGCCCATTTCCTACCTGTTCGAGAGAGTATAACCGCTAGCCAGCTAGCAGATTTGTATGTCTCTCGGATAGTATCACTTCATGGTGTGTCATTGGAGATTAATTCAGACCGTGGAAGTCTTTTCACTTCACGATTCTGGGAAAGTTTCCAGAATGCTATGGGAACTCATCTCTCTTTCAGCACCGCCTTCCATCCTCAGTCAAGTGGTCAAGTGGAACGAGTTAATCAAATTTTGGAAGACATGCTTCGAGCCTCTGTCATCTCTTTCGGTATGGAATGGGAGAAGTGTCTTCCATTTGCCGAATTCGCTTATAACAATAGTTATCAAGCCAGCTTGGGCAAGGCTCCCTTCGAAGTTCTATATGGACGAAGGTGTCGAACACCTCTTAACTGGTCAGAAACCGGGGAAAGACAATTCTTTGGTCCGGATATGATCCAGGAAGCAGAAGAGCAAGTTCGCATCGTTCGTGAGAAATTGAAAACAGCCCAGTCTCGCCAGAAGAGCCAATATGATAGTCATCATAAGGCTGTGACTTTTGAAGTCGGCGATAAGGCTTACCTTCGGGTTACTCCTCTTAAGGGAACCCATCGCTTCGGTATCAAAGGCAAATTGGCCCCTCGTTACATCGGTCCTTTTCGCATTCTTGCCAAACGAGGAGAAGTTGCCTACCAATTGGAACTACCTCCGCACCTCTCCAGAGTTCATGATGTCTTCCACGTATCTCAACTCAGGCGCTGCTTCTCGGATCCTATCCGCGGAGTGGACCACGAAACGCTTGATCTCCAGGACAATCTCACATATCGAGAATACCCCGTTCGTATTCTTGATCAAACCGAGCGCACCACTCGACGTCGTAATATCAAGTTTCTCAAGGTTCAATGGTCACATCATTCCGAGAGTGAAGCTACCTGGGAAAGGGAGGATCGTCTTCGACTTGAGTACCCCACCCTCTTTCCGGAGGAACCCGAATCTCGGGACGCGATTCTTTTGAGTGGGGGTGAGTTGTCACATCCCTAGTCAGTGCTTGCATTAGGACTAGCTAGAGTGTGCATCATGTTTACTTTTCAAAGAAACTTTAAATGGGAATGACAGAAACCCCAGCACCCCTCTTCTAACAACTAGGGTTTAATAAAATCTTTTCCAATGTACCCAAAATGCCCTTCAAAAATGTTCATCATTTCTGCCTTGGTCTTAAACCTCTGCCAAAAATGGTGCACAATTTTCTAGGACATCTAAGGTCTCTGGATTAAATCATATGGTATTTTCATTTGGGAATTTAAATGCTATAAAATATTTTATGTGCCCAAATAATCATAAACCAAAATGTTCCATGTTGTTCATATTATATACAGTGGGCATGACTAGTTTTATGAGCTATAAAAATGTTCTGGCATTTTTTATTAATTCCACAAAGTTGCAAAAGAAATGAAACAGAAAGTAAAATATAAATAAAAGGCAGAAGCAAACTAACCTGAGCCCACTTACCTGTCTGGCCCAGCCGGCCCAGCCCACCAGGGGCATCCCCGTCTTCTTCGCCGCGCCAGCGCATGAAGCTGCTCGGTGGCGAGCGCCGCCGACGCGCCGGCCACCTCCTGCCTGCCTGGCTGGCCTCCTCGACCGCGGGATGAAACAAAACGACGCCACGCAGACCCCTCGACCCCCTCGACCGCTCCCCTCTCTCTCCCCTCTCATGGTTCTCTCTCCCTCGCACCGCCCGAGCGGAGCTCGTCGCTACCACCGCGTCCACCGAGTCCCCCTCGCCTCTCCGACGAGCCCCCGAGCTCCGCCTCGCTGCCGTGCTTCTCTACGCCGAACCACAGGACCCCGGGCGCCTTGAAGCTGCACCTTCGAGGTCGTCTTCTCCGCATGGTAGTCGGACGCCATCGACAAATTCGCCGGACCCCATGCCTCCCCTGCCTCGCCAGCAGTACCAGAAGAACCGCGGTGAGCCCCGGTTTTGTTTCCCCCATGCCCCATCGCCTAACTTGCTCCCTAGCTGCATCAGCCACGAGAGCCGAGCGCTCCTCGCCGCCGGCCATGGTGCCGCCGCGGCCATAGTGGCTGCCACTCGCATCCGAGTGCATCACCGCACTCAGCACATCACCACGGACCCGTAGCAACCAACTGCTGCTCCTGCCGTGCGCTGTAACGTTGATTTCGCCGACACCCGAATTCCGGCCGCCGCATTCGAGCTCGCCGCCGATGATTCCGGCCACCCCAACACCCACCGTTGCCTCCACTAGATGCGCACGAGCCCCAGCTCGCCATAGAGCCCAACCGCGACTGAAACGACGGCCTGTAGGCAAAACCCGAGCATCGCCGCCGTGTTTGGCCTCGCCGGCGTCGAGCCACCGGTGGATTTGACCTGTTTGACCACGCCTGGACTCCCCCTGTGTCGCTGACATGTGGGGCCGGTCATTGACTAACTTCAGTTTAGGTTTTATTTAAAGCTAATTGCGGTCATTAGTTTAGTGAGTCACAGACATGTGGGGCCCAGCCCTGCTAACTTCTAAATTAGTGTTAAGCTCTTTTAGTTAGTACTGAGAGACATTGACATCAGGGACCCACTGGTCAGGTTTGACCTGGGCGACCTGTTGACCTGCTAACGTCAGCATGATGTCATGCTGACGCAATAAAGAATTTTCTGGGATTATTAGATTAAAAACAATTCAGGAAATTCCAAAAAATGCTTCAAACTTCAAAAAATCATATAAATTCAACAGTAGCTCAGATGGAAAAGATTTATATATGAAAATTGATCAGAAAAATCCAATCTTTCCAATGGCACTGGTTTCATGCATGTTTGAGCAAGTTAACCTTGCTGTTTACATTAAAACAAGTTAATGCACTTAAATAAATAATAGTTTGAGTTTCAATTTGAATCTTTGATTCAAATGGGCTCAAACCCTTCTGGTTATAGTTGCATTAGCCCAAAACACATGCATCTTGCCATATCATGAGCATGCATCATATTGTTTCATTTGTTTGGTTATTGATTGTATCACCGATATTCTACGTGTTAGGTCCTACTTCCGAGGATACTTCTGCGTATCCAGCTGAAGAGCAGTACCCGACAACCACTCTGTCAGGCAAGCAATCATTGATCATTCCGATACAAACCCATCTTCTCGCTCCTGCTCTCTTTTACTGCATTAAGGCAACAGCGTGTGAACTGCTACTTGCTGCGGTAGTTGAACCCTATTCCCTTGCATGACCTGTCATTGCCACAGTAAATAGTTGAAACCCACTAGCATGTGTAGGAGTTGATTGAGCCATGTGATGTGTGATCCACCATGCTATTTGTTTATGTTGCCTGCTATGCTTAGAGTTGTGTTAGGTCTGGTTCACCTGGGTGATGGATCAGAGTGAAATGATCATACCGGTAAAGAGAAGGAGGTGTGGAACATGTTTGGTAAAGGTATCGATGAAAGGCCATGTAGGAGTACGTGGTGGGTTGTTTCATTGGAACCGTCCATAGGACCCGAGATCTGTATGTGTGGTTCAAGTTTCAGCTACTACCACACATTGGGATCCTTAATTGACCCTCTCGACTTATTAATTACCCTTGATCTCTGTCCAGGAGTTGCAACAAGTTTCTGGTGTTTGTAGTTTACTGGTGGTCATGCACAGCGCTGACCCTCGGGGTGGGCTGTGATGCGACAGGTACGTGGCACGGTGTACCGGTTGCCCGTTTGGTGACTCGGGAACCCTGTACACATCGTTTGTGGCCGTGAGCGACACCCCGGCCGGATCTCCCCACGGATGGAACCCAAATAGGCGATAAACCTGGACGAGAGACTTGTGTAGTTAGTCAGGTCGTGGCCGACACCCTCGCTGGGCTTCCGCTTGAAGGTTGTCGAGTACATGTCGAGTAAACGGCGATAAGTGGTGGAAGCGTGTGTGAAGAAGTACACACCTGCAGGGTTATCAATCTATTCGAATAGCCGTTGTTCATGGTACGAACTACTTGGTTACTCTTATAGTTCATAGACAAGTTGATGGATACTACTAAAAACCTCAAGACAAGTGTGAGTGCCGTGGATGGCCCTTCCGTAGGATGACAGAAGAGAATCCTCGGTGGTGTATTGTCGTGGTGAGTAGAGGACTCGTGTACGTAGTAATATCTTGCAATCTGTTGAGAGTTGTAGTATAGGTTAGCCAAGAGTCAAAGTTGGCTTTCTACTATGAACTCCACTACCCCCTGTTGATAATGTTGCATGTATGATAGGTTCTGTTGTAAGACTTGCTGAGTACCTTTGTACTCATGTTTGCTTAATAACTGTTGCAGAGGAGAACCCTGCCCCTTCTGATGGGTTCTACATAGACGTTGACGTCGACGAGTAGCTTGCTACCCAGACGGAGATCTGGATCTTGTGGAGGGCCTTGTAGATAGTCAGGCTACACCAAGCCTGTTTTATTTTCTAAGTTGTCTGTACTCAGACATGTAGCTTCCGCTTGTGCTTGTATGACTGTATGACTTGAGTGTTGGGTCATGTGACCCCTACATGTATGGATATGTTATGTATGGCTCTTGGAGCCTTTTAAATAAAGTACTTTGAGTCATAGAGTTCTGTTGTGATGCAATGTTGTATTTGCACATATTGAGCATATTGTGTGTATGATTGAAATGCTTGGTATGTGTGGGATCCGACACCTAGTTGTTTTCCTTTGGCAGCCTATCTTACAGGGAAATGCCTCCAAGTGCTTCCAATGAGCCTTGGTAGCTTGCTACTGCTCGAAACACGTAGGCTGGCCGACATGTGTCCTTCTTCGTTCCTGTGTCTGTCCCTTAGGGGAAATGTCACGCGTTGTTCCTTTAAGTCCATGTAGCTTGCTACGACTTTGGTTCATACGTTGATGACCGACACGTTCGTTGCTGGGTCATGGATGCCTGTCTCTGTAATTTAGTGCCACTTTTGGTTTATAACTAGCCATGTCGGCCGGGGTTCTCTGTCATATGGATGCTAGCGACACTGTCATATACGTGTGCCAAAATACGCAAACGGTCCCGGGCCAGGTAAGGTGGCACCCGTGGGGATACCGTGCGTGAGGCCGCAAAGTGATATGACCTGTTACAGCTAGGTCGGTGTGATTTAGGATCGGGGTCCCGACAGCGTTGGCATCAGAGCCGGACTACCTGTAGGTTTCTCAAGCCAAACTGGTCGATGTTGAGTCTAGAATAATTCTTAGTTGTATGTAGGGGAATTGATTGTGGAAGGGAACGTAAGGCTCTTTTTACTCCTTTACCTTATGCCCTTCTGATCTGAGTCAGTCTATTCTTTCCACGGGGATCTAGGACTAGGCCTCTTATCCTTACTAGGTTCACGTGTTACTAATCCGTAGACTCTTAGGATTGTTGGTTTCAAGCCTCAGTTCAGTTTCTATCCTTTTAGTATGATGATTTGTTGGACCCGGAGCCTTGATATGATATTGTTGAGTGGCTATTCTATCATTTGTATGATGTCTCAAATCTTCTTTTGAGCATTTACAGCTGTTATGCTGCCCGATTTCTTCCAGAAACACTAATGCCTTTGCATTACTTCATGTTTCAGATGTCTGGCCGCACACCTCACCAAGTGGTTCGTTTGACTCGGTGCATTAATGTGCCCTGTCACACGGCCATGCTAGTCCGTGTGCTGACTGAGATCGGTTACTGCTGGTATCCTGAGTACACCGTGGAGGAACAGTACCGGGATTTCAATCAGAGTCAGTATTTCTGCACAGTCCGGATATACCCCTCATATCCCGGAGCTAACGACCCCATCCATTGGTCTTATGGACTCGGGGTTACTATCGAGATGGCAGTGCAGGATGCCGCCTATTCGATGATGACCATTCTCCGGGCTAGGCATGCCCTGTTGCTGAACACTGAGTTCTGTTACATGCCAGCCTCACTTCCCGGAGAGGAAGGCTACTACACTAGTCTGTATACTGATGCTGCTCATGAAGAGCCACTACTTCAGACTAGTGTTCAGATGCTAGAGGATAGGGACCGTGAGGTCCGTGCCCTCCGAATGGAGCTGTATAACACTCGAGCCGCCCACTGGACTACTTTGACACAGCTTGCACCTGCTGTGCACGCCGGATATCTGGATATGCGGGATTTGTACCCCGTGCGGACTCGTCTGCCTGATCGTATGGATTGGCGTGACGTTGGGGGTATTACACCTCCACGTGGGCGTCGGTTACCACCAGCATCAGGCCCGAGGCCACATCCATGTCCCTATGGTCCACAGCCTTCGAGTGCTCAAGAGTTTCAAGATCCATATGTTCCACTTCCAGGCTACGGTGGTAATCTTTACGAGGATTACTACGGGAATGTCTGAGCTAGACCTGGCAGTAGTAGTATTGTAGTAGTTGTATTTCCACAGTCCTGCGCGTCTTGTGGAATATGACTTAGCTAGTACTGAGTTCCGGAGGTGTAGTTAAATAATGTATAGGAGCTTGGAATGCCTCTGATGGGATGTATCGTCTTTCACCGTAGTTGTACTTTAGCCTTGGCTTGTACTAAACTATGTATGGTGTGTATGACCACTGGTGTATATATGGCAGTTTCTATATTACCATGTCGTACGGATGAACATCTCTGCATTCCGTGTCATCCATTACATTCTGCACTCCTATGTCAATTTTTTGCCATCCTTGTCTAAACCGTTGTTTTGTTTTCCTAGGATGGTCAACACTCGCAGCACTCCTGCTGCTCAGGAGCAGGGTGAGGCTAGTGGGGCTAGAGATGAGAATCTGCCCCAGCCACCCTCCTTGGCTGAAGTTATGCTCGAGGCAGAACGGAACAAGAGAGAGACCAACCGTCTGCTGGAACGCATAGAGCAGAACACCGGGTTCCGTCAGAGGAATGACGTGGTGTCAATCAATGACTTTATCAAGATGTGCCCACCGAAGTTCCATCACTCCACTGAACCTCTGGATGGGGATGATTGGCTTCGTAGTATCACCCACAAGCTGCACTCTGCCCGTGTGGCCGAAGCTGACAAGGTTACCTACGCCGCCTACCATCTTGAGGACCCTGCCAGTCTCTGGTGGGAGAACTTTGAGGCTATGCGTCCTGCTGGCCAAATCACTACTTGGGTTGAGTTCAGTGAGGCATTCCGTGAACATCACATTCCGGAAGGTCTCATGGATCGCAAGCGGGAGGAATTCTGCAATTTCACCCAGGGCCGGTTAACTATGGATGGCTATAGTCGCGAGTTTGGCAACTTGGCACGCTATTCACCTGAGAAAGTATCCATCGATGCCAAGAAGCAGGCGAGGTTCCGCATGGGACTCAGCCCTGAACTCCGCCGAGATCTACGTCTGCACGAGTGCACTTCCTTCCAGAAGTTAGTGAACAAGGCCATCAGTGCTGAGACGGGCCAGACTGATTTCGAAGCCACACGCAAGCACCCTCGTGATTTTGGTTCCTCATCCGGCTCAGGCTCTCACAAGCGCCATGTGTGGGTTCCTAACACTGCTCTGCCACCCAAGTACACATCGAGGCCATCCTATGAGGCACCTCGCCCAACTCAACAGTATGCACCTGCCAAGACTTATGGAGGACCACCTACCAATTTTGCTCCATGCACTGGCACTGTGACATGCTTCAAGTGTGGAGAACCGAGGCACTACATGCGTGAATGTCCCCAGAACCAACCAGGAAAACCCGTTGGCCGTGGTAAGCCGACCAGCAAGGTGAATTATGTCAAGCCAATCCCCACTGCACATGGTCATGTCAACTATGTCTCTGCTGAAGAAGCTTATGAGGATCCTAACGTCGTCCTTGGTACGCTTCTCGTTAACTGCCATCCGGCATCTGTTCTTTTCGATACTGGAGCATCACATTCGTTCATATCTGAGAGCTATGCTCGAATGCACAACATGACTTTTTGTGACATGCCTACTTCCATGGTTATTCAAACTCCTGGTTCAAAGTGGCAAACCTCTAGGGTAAGCCATGGAAATGAAATTCTTGTCGATAGACTTGTCTTCCTTGCATCACTAATCGCTCTCAAGTCCTCGGACATAAACATCATCTTGGGTATGGATTGGATGACAACTCATTACGCCAAGATTGATTGCTACACTAGGACCGTTCAACTTACACACCCATCCGGCAAGATAGTCAATGTCTTGACCGGAATGGCTGAGCGTCAGCTCTACTCTCTTAATGCCAGCCCTCTACCATAACTCGAAGATATCCCGGTAGTCCGTGACTTTCCGGATGTTTTTCAGAAGAACTACCAGGTGTTCCACCTGACAGAGATGTCGAGTTCGTGATAGATCTTATTCCTGGAACTGTCCCAATCTCTAGGAGACCTTATAAAATGGCACCCCTAGAATTAGCTGAGCTTAAGAAACAACTCGATGAGTCCTTGAAAAAGGGTTTCATCCGTCCTAGTTCTTCCCCTTGGGCTTGTCCTGTCCTCTTCGTCAAGAAGAAGGATGGAACGGAGCGGATGGTTGTAGATTACCGACCTGTCAATCTGGTCACCATAAAGAACAAGTATTCGCTCCCCAGGATCAATGACCTGTATGATCAGCTCGCTGGATCCTCAGTCTTTTCTAAAATGGATTTGAGGTTGGGTTACCATCAAATCAAAATCAAGAACGGGGACATTCCTAAAACGGCTTTTGTTACTCGTTATGGCCAATACGAGTACACTGTCATGTCCTTCGGGTTAACCAATGCCCGAGCCACCTTCTCCCGGCTAATGAATTCTATATTCATGGAGTATTTGGATAAATTCGTCGTGGTATACCTCGATGATATACTCATCTACTCCAAGAACAAGGCAGATCATGCCGAGCATCTAAGGCTGGTATTGACGAAACTTCGAGAGCACCGCCTTTATGCCAAATTCTCTAAATGTGAATTCTGGTTGCCGGAAGTGACCTATCTAGGTCATGTGATCTCTGGCAAGGGTATTGCTGTCAATCCCGAGCGAGTTCAAGCCGTCCTTGATTGGACTCCCCCTGAATCGGTCAAGCAAGTTAGCAGTTTCCGTGGCTTAGCGAGCTATTGCCGACGCTTTGTCGAGAATTTCTCCAAGGTTGCTAAACCTCTGACTGAACTCCTCAAGAAAGATAAAAGGTTTGAGTGGACCCCACAGTGCGAGTCCAGTTTTCAGGAACTGAAAAGACGCCTGACCTCTGCACCCGTACTGGTACCACCAGACTTTTCCAAGGATTTTATCATCTACTGCGACGCCTCGCGACAAGGACTAGCTTGCATACTCATGCAAGATCGTCAAGTGATTGCCTACGCATCCCGACAGTTGCGTCCACATGAGGATAACTATCCTACACATGATCTAGAGCTTGCCGATGTAGTCCACGCACTCAAAACATGGCGACATTACCTTCTTGGTAATCGCTATGAAATCTTCACTGATCACCAAAGTATGAAATACATCTTTACCCAACCGGATCTAAATCTCAGGCAAAGACGTTGGGTTGAGTTGCTCACAGATTACGACTTAGGAATCACTTACACCCCTGGGAAGGCCAATGTCATGGCTGACGCTCTAAGCCATAAGTCTTATTGTAACAACTTGATGTTACAACAAGGGCAACCACTTCTTCACGAGGAATTTCGTAAGCTTAACCTTCACATTGTTCCTCGAGGATTCCTTTCCACCTTGGTGGCGAAACCTACACTTATGGATCAAATCATAGCTGCCCAACGGTATGATAGAGGTATATCTCGAATCAAGGAGAACATTGCTAGCGGAGTTGCTAAAAGTTTCTCTACGGATGATCGAGGTGTTGTCTTCTTCGAGAACCGTTTAGTGGTACCCAAGAAACAACAACTACGACAGATGATTCTTAAGGAGGCTCATGAATCCCCTCTCACGATTCATCCCGATAGTACCAAAATGTATCAGGACCTACGCCATAGGTTCTAGTGGACTAGGATGAAGAGAGAAAACGCTCAGTTCATTGCTAACTGCGACGTTTGTCGTCGAGTTAAAGCAGAACATCAACGTCCTGCTGGCACCCTTCAACCTTTAGCTATTCCTGAATGGAAATGGGAAAAGATCGGTATGGACTTCATTACCAGGTTTCCCAGGACCAGGAAAGGGAATAATGCTATCTTCGTCGTCATTGACCGCCTCTCTAAAGTAGCCCATTTCCTACCTGTTCGAGAGAGTATAACTGCTAGCCAGCTAGCAAATTTGTATGTCTCTCGGATAGTATAACTTCATGGTGTGCCGTTGGAGATTAATTCAGACCGTGTAAGTTTTTTCACTTCACGATTCTGGGAAAGTTTCCAGAATGCTATGGGAACTCATCTCTCTTTCAGCACCGCCTTCCATCCTCAGTCAAGTGGTCAAGTGGAACGAGTCAATCAAGACATGCTTCGAGCCTCTGTCATCTCTTTCGGTATGGAATGGGAGAAGTGTCTTCCATTTGCCGAATTCGCTTATAACAATAGTTATCAAGCCAGCTTGGGCAAGGCTCCCTTCGAAGTTCTATATGGACGAAGGTGTCGAACACCTCTTAACTGGTCAGAAACCGGGGAAAGACAATTCTTTGGTACGGATATGATCCAGGAAGCAGAAGAGCAAGTTCGCATCGTCGTGAGAAATTGAAAACAGCCCAGTCTTGCCAGAAGAGCCAATATGATAATCATCATAAGGCTGTGACTTTTGAAGTCGGCGATAAGGCTTACCTTCGGGTTACTCCTCTTATGGGAACCCATCGCTTCGGTATCAAAGGCAAATTGGCCCCTCGTTACATCGGTCCTTTTCGCATTCTTGCCAAACGAGGAGAAGTTACCTACCAATTGGAACTACCTCCGCACCTCTCCAGAGTTCATGATGTCTTCCACGTATCTCAACTCAGGCGCTGCTTCTCGGATCCTATCCGCGGAGTGGACCACGAAACGCTTGATCTCCAGGAAAATCTCACATATCGAGAATACCCCGTTCGTATTCTTGATCAAACCGAGCGCACCACTCGACGTCGTAATATCAAGTTTCTCAAGGTTCAATGGTCACATCATTCCGAGAGTGAAGCTACCTGGGAAAGGGAGGATCGTCTTCGACTTGAGTACCCCACCCTCTTTCCGAAGGAACCCGAATCTTGGGACGTGATTCTTTTGAGTGGGGGTGAGTTGTCACATCCCTAGTCAGTGCTTGCATTAGGACTAGCTAGAGTGTGCATCATGTTTACTTTTCAAAGAAACTTGAAATGGGAACGACAGAAACCCAAGAACCCCTCTTCTAACAACTAGGGTTTAATAAAATATTTTCCAATGTACCCAAAATGCCCTTAAAAATGTTCATCATTTCTGCCTTGGTCTTAAACCTCTGCCAAAAATGGTGCACAATTTTCTAGGACATCTAAGGTCTCTGGATTAAATCATATGGTATTTGCATTTGGGCATTTAAATGCTATAAAATATTTTATGTGCCCAAATAATCATAAACCAAAATGTTCCATGCTGTTCATATTATATACAGTGGGCATGACTAGTTTTATGAGCTATAAAAATGTTCTGGCATTTTTTATTAATTCCACAAAGTTGCAAAAGAAATGAAACAGAAAGTAAAATAGAAATAAAAGGCAGAAGCAAACTAACCTGAGCCCACTTACCTGTCTGGCCCAGCCGGCCCAGCCCACCAGGGGCATCCTTGTCTTCTTCGCTGCGCCAGCGCATGAAGCTGCTCGGTGGCGAGCGCCACCGACGCGCCGGCCACCTCCTGCCTGCCTGGCTGGCCTCCTCGACCGCTGGATGAAACAAAACGACGCCACGCAGACCCCTCGACCCCCTCGACCGCTCCCCTCTCTCTCCCCTCTCCTGGTTCTCTCTCCCTCGCACCGCTCGAGCGGAGCTCGTCGCTGCCGCCGCGTCCACCGAGTCCCCCTCGCCTCTCCGACGAGCCCCCGAGCTCCGCCTCACTGTCGTGCTTCTCTACGCCGAACCACAGGACCCCGGGCGCCTTGAAGCTCCGCCTTCGAGCTCGTCTTCTCCGCACGGTCGCCGGACGCCATCGACAAATTCGCCGGACCCCGTGCCTCCCCTGCCTCGCCAGCAGTACCAGAAGAACCGCGGTGAGCCCCGGTTTCGTTTCCCCCATGCCCCGTCGCCTAACTTGCTCCCTAGCAGCATCAGCCACCAGAGACGAGCGCTCCTCGCCGCCGGCCATGGTGCCGCCGCGGCCACAGTGGCTGCCACTCGCGTCCGAGTGCATCACCGCACTCAGCACATCACCACGGACCCGTAGCAACCAACTGCTGCTCCTGCCGTGCGATGTAACGTCGTTTTTGCCGACGCCCGAATTCCGGCCACCGCCTTCAAGCTCGCCGCCGATGAGTCCGGCCACCCCAACACCCACTGTTGCCTCCACTAGATGTGCACGAGCCCCATCTTGCCGTAGAGCCCAACTGCAACTCAAACGACGGCATGTAGGCAAAACCCGAGCACCGCCGCCGTGTTTGGCCTCGCCGGCGTCGAGCCGCCGGTGGGTTTGACCTGTTTGACCACGCCTGGACTCCCCCCTGTGTCGCTGACATGTGGGGCCGGTCGTTGACTAACTTCAGTTTAGGTTTTATTTAAACACTAATTGGTGTCATTAGTTTAGTGAGTCACAGACATGTGGGGCCCAGCCCTGCTAACTTTTAAATTAGTGTTAAGCTCTTTTAGTTAGTACTGAGAGACACTGACATCAGGGACCCACTGGTCAGGTTTGACCTGGGTGCCCTGTTGACCTGCTGACGTCAGCATGATGTCATGCTGATGCAGTAAAGGATTTTCTGGGATTATTAGATTAAAAACAATTCAGGAAATTCCAAAAAATGATTTAAACTTCAAAAATCCATATAAATTCAACAGTAGCTCAGATGGAAAAGATTTATATATGAAAATTGATCAGAAAAATTGAATCTTTCCAATGGCACTGGTTTCATGCATGTTTGAGCAATTTAACCTTGCTGTTTACATTAAAACAAGTTAATGCACTTAAATAAATAATAGTTTGAGTTTCAATTTGAATCTTTGATTCAAATGGGCTCAAACCCTTCTGGTTATAGTTGCATTAGCCCAAAACACATGCATCTTGCCATATCATGAGCATGCATCATATTGTTGCGTTTGTTTGGTTATTGATTGTATCGCTGATATTCTCCGTGTTAGGTCCTGCTTCCGAGGATACTTCTGCGTATCCAGCTGAAGAGTAGTACCCGACAACCACTCTGTCAGGCAAGCAATCATTGATCATTCCGATACAAACCCATCTTCTCGCTCCTGCTCTCTTTTACTGCATTAAGGCAACAGCGTGTGAACTGCTACTTGCTGCCGTAGTTGAACCCTATTCCCTTGCATGACCTGTCATTGCCAGAGTAAATAGTGGAAACCCACTAGCATGTGTAGGAGTTGATTGAGCCATGTGATGTGTGATCCACCATGCTATTTGTTTATGTTGCCTGCTATGCTTAGAGTTGTGTCAGGTCTGGTTCATCTGGGTGATGGATCAGAGTGAAATGATCATACCGGTAAAGAGAAGGAGGTGTGGAACATGTTTGGTAAAGGTATCGATGAAAGGCCATGTAGGAGTACATGGTGGGTTGTTTCATTGGAACCGTCCATTGGACCCGAGATCTGTATGTGTGGTTCAAGTTTCAGCTACTACCACACATTGGGATCCTTAATTGACCCTCTCGACTTATTAATTACCCTTGATCTCTGTCCAGGAGTTGCAACTAGTTTCTTGTGTTTGTAGTTTACTGGTGGTCGTGCACAGCGCTGACCCTCGGGGTGGGCTGTGATGCGACAGGTACGTGGCACGGTGTACCGGTTGCCCGTTTGGTGACTCGGGAACCCTGTACACATCGTTTGGGGCCGTGAGCGACACCCCGGCCGGATCTCCCCACGGATGGAACCCAAATAGGCGATAACCTGGACGAGAGACTTGTGTAGTTAGTCAGGTCGTGGCCGACACCCTCGCTGGGCTTCCGCTTGAAGTTTGCCGAGTACATGTCGAGTAAACGGCGATAAGTGGTGGAAGCGTGTGTGAAGAAGTACACCCCTGCAGGGTTATCAATCTATTCAAATAGTCGTCGTTCGCGGTACGAACTACTTGGTTACTCTTACAGTTAATAGACAAGTTGATGGATACTACTAAAAACCTCAAGATTAGTCTGAGTGCCGTGGATGGCCCTTCCGTAGGATGACGGAAGAGAATCCTCGGTGGTGTATTGTCGTGGTGAGTAGAGGACTCGTGTACGTAGTCATATCTTGCAATCTGTTGAGAGTTGTAGTATAGGTTAGCCAAGAGTCAAAGCTGGCTTTCTGCTATGAACTCCACTACCCCCTGTTGATAATGTTGCATGTATGATAGGTTCTGTTGTAAGACTTGCTGAGTACCTTTGTACTCATGTTTGCTTAATAACTGTTGCAGAGGAGAACCCTGCCCCTTCTGATGGGTTCTACATAGACGTTGACGTCGACGAGTAGCTTGCTACCCAGACGGAGATCTGGAGCTTCTGGAGGGCCTTGTAGATAGTCAGGCTACACCAAGCCTGTTTTATTTTTCTAAGTTGTCTGTACTCAGACATGTAGCTTCCGCTTGTGCTTGTATGACTGTATGACTTGAGTGTTCGGTCATGTGACCCCTACCTGTATGGATATGTTATGTATGGCTCTTGGAGCCTTTAAAATAAAGTACTTTGAGTCATAGAGTTTTGTTGTGATGCAATGTTGCATTTGCACATATTGAGCATATTGTGTGTATGATTGAAATGCTTGGTATCTGTGGGATCCGACACCTAGTTGTTTTCCTTTGGTAGCCTATCTTACAGGGAAATGCCTCCTAGTGCTTCCAATGAGCCTTGGTAGCTTGCTACTGCTCGGAACACGTAGGCTGGCCGGCATGTGTCCTTCTTCGTTCCTGTGTCTGTCCCTTAGGGGAAATGTCACGTGTTGTTCCTTTAAGTCCATGTAGCTTGCTACTACTTGGGTTCATACGTTGATGACCTACACGTTCGTTGCTGGGTCATGGATGCATGTCTCTGTAATTTAGTGCCACTTTTGGTTTATAACTAGCCATGTCGGCCTGGGTTCTCTGTCATATGGATGCTAGCGACACTGTCATATACGTGTGCCAAAATGCGCAAACGGTCCCGGCCCAGGTAAGGTGGCACCCGTGGGGATACCGTGCGTGAGGCCGCAAAGTGATATGACGTGTTACAGCTAGGTCGGTGTGATTTAGGATCAGGGTCCCGACAGTTTGGCAAGGAACCCAAGTTGTTATTTCTTAAAGTTTGGGGTTACGATGCTTATGTGAAAAAGCTTCAACCTGATAAGCTCGAACCCAAGTCGAAGAAATGTGTCTTCATAGGATATCCAAAAGAGATTGTTTTGTACACCTTCTATCACAGATCCGAAGGCAAGATATTCGTTGCTAAGAATGGGTCCTTTCTAGAGAAGGAGTTTCTCTCGAAAGAAGTGAGTGGGGGGATAGTAGAACTCGATGAGGTAATTGTACCTTCTGCCGAATTGGAAAGTAGTCCATCACAGAAACTAGTTCCACTGATTCTTACACCAATCAGTGAGGAAGCTATTGATGATGATCATGAAACTTCAGATCAAGTTACTACTGAACTTCATAGGTCAACCAGAGTATGTTCCGCACCAGAGTGGTACGGTAACCCTGTTCTGGAAGTCATGTTACTAGACCATGATGAACCTACGAACTATGATGGAGCGATGATGAGCCCAGATTCCGCAAAATGGCCCGAAGCCATGAAATCTGAGATGTGATCCATGTATGAAAACAAAGTGTGGACTTTGATTGACTTGCCCGGTGATCAGCAAGCCATTGAGAATAAATGGATCTTTAAGAGGAAGACTGACGCAGATGGTAATATTACTGTATACAAAGCTCGACTTGTTGCGAAAGGTTTTCAACAAGTTCAAGGAGTTGACTACGATGAGACTTTCTCACCCGTAGCGATGCTTAAGTCTGTCCGGATCATGTTATCAATTGCCACATTTTATGATTATGAAATCGGGCAAATGGATGTGAAATCTGTATTCCTTAATGGACATCTCAAAGAAGAGTTGTATATGATGCAACCAGAAGGTTTTGTCGATCCTAAAGGTGCTAACCAAGTGTGCAAGCTCCAGCGATCCATCTATGGACTTGTGCAAGCATCTCAGAGTTGGAATATACGCTTTGATGAGGTGATCAAAGCATATGGTTTTATACATACTTTTGGAGAAGCATGCATTTACAAGAAAGTGAGTGGGAGCTCTGTAGCATTTATGATATTATATGTGGATGACATAATGTTGATAGGAAATGATGTAGAATTTCTGGATGGCATAAAAGGATACTTGAATAAGAATTTTTCAATGATAGACCTCGGTGAAGCTGCTTATATATTAGGCATCATGATCTATAGAGATAGATCAAGATGCTTAATTGGGATTTCAAAAAGCACATACCTTGATAAAGTTTTGAAGAAGTTCAAAATTGAGCAGTCAAAGAAAGGGTTCTTGCCTATGTTACAAGGTGTGAAGTTGAGTAAGACTCAATGCTCGACCATTGTAGAAGATAGAGAGAAAATGAAAGTCATTCTGTATGCTTCAGCCTAGGTTCTATCATGTATGCAATGTTGTGTACCAGACATGTTGTGTGCCTTGCTATAAGTCTAGCAGGGAGGTACCAAAGTTATCCAGGAGTGGATCATTGGACAGCGCTCAACAACATCCTGAAGTACATGAAAAGGACAAAGGATATGTTTCTCGTTTATGGAGGTGACAAAGAGCCCGTCGTAAACGATTACGTCGATTCAAGCTTTGACACTGATCCATATGACTCTAAGTCACAAACCAGATACGTATTTTTGTTGAACGGTGGAGCTCTCAGTTGGTGCAGTTCCAAGCAGATTGTCGTGGCGGGATCTACGTGTGAAGCGGAGTACATAGCTGCTCCGGGAGCAGCAAATGAAGGAGTTTGGACGAAGGAGTTCATATCTTATCTAGGTGTAATACCTAGTGCATCGGGTCCAATGAAAATCTTTTGTGACAACACTGGAGCAATAGCCTTGGCAAAGGAATCCAGGTTTCACAAGAGAACCAAGCACATCAAGAGACGCTTCAACTCCATCCGCAATCAAGTCAAGGAGGGAGACATAGAAATTTGCAAGATACATACGGATCTGAATGTTGCAGACCCATTGACTAAGCCTCTTCCACGAGCAAAACATGATCAACACCAAGACTCCATGGGTGTTAGAATCATTACTATGTAATCTAGATTATTGACTCTAGTGCAAGTGGGAGACTGAAGGAAATATGCCCTAGAGGCAATAATAAAGTTGTTATTTATATTTCCTTGTATATTGTGATAGAATTGTATTAACCAGAAACTTGATACATGTGTGAATACATAGACAAAACTAAGTGTCCCTAGTATGCCTCAACTAGACTAGCTCGTTAATCAAAGATGGTTATGTTTCCTAACCATAGACATGTGTTGTCATTTGATCAACGGGATCACATCATTAGGAGAATGATGTGATGGACAAGACCCATCCGTTAGCTTAGCACAATGATCGTTTAGTTTTTACTGCTATTGCTTTCTTCATGACTTTTACATGTTCCTCTAACTTTGAGATTATGCAACTCCCGAATATCGGAGTAACACTTTCTGTGCTATCAAACATCGAAACGTAACTGGGTGATTATAAAGATGCTCTATAGGTGTTTCCGAAAGTGTTTGTGGTGTTGGCATAGATCAAGATTAAGATTTGTCACTCCGAGTGTCGGAGAGGTATCTCTGGGCCCTCTCGGTAATGCACATCGTAATAAGCCTTGCAAGCAAATGACTAATGAGTTAGTCATGAGATGATGTATTACGGAACGAGTGAAGAGACTTGCCGGTAACGAGATTGAACTAGGTATGATGATACCGACGATCGAATCTCGAGCAAGTAACATACCGATGACAAAGGGAACAATGTATGTTGTTATGCGGTTATAAAGATCTTCGTAGAATATGTAGGAACCAATATGAACATCCAGGTTCCGCTATTGGTCATTGACCAGAGATGTGTCTCGGTCATGTCTACATAGTTCTCAAACCCGTAGGGTCCGCACGCTTAACGTTCGATGACGATCGTATTATGAGTTTATGTGTTTTGATGTATCGAAGGTTCTTAGGAGTCCCGGATGAGATCACGGACATGACGAGAAGTCTTGGAATGGTCGAGAGATAAAGGATTCTATATTGGACGATGTTATTCGGAAACCGGATGAGTTCCAGGGGTCACCGGATAAATATCGGAGTGTCGGGGGGTTATCGGAACCCCGAGGGGGAACTAATGGGCCAACATGGGCCTTGTGAGAGAGAGAGAGAGAGGAGGGGCCTCTATTGGTGGTCGCCCCCCTCCCCCATGTGGAGTCCGAATTGGACTAGGAGGGGTGGCGCCCCCTCCCTTTCCGTCTCCCTCTCTCTCTCTCCTTCCTTCCTCACTCTTCCCTTGTTGGAAACTTACTAGGAATAGGATTCCTATTCCTAGTAGGAATCCTACATGGGGCGCGCCCTATAGGGGCCGGTCGGCCTCCCCCTTGCTCCTTTATATATGGGGTCAGGGGGCACCCAAAGACACACAAGTTGACAATTGTTTTAGCCGTGTGCGGTGCCCCCTCCAAAGTTACACACCTCGGTCATATCGTTGCAGTGCTTAGGCGAAGCCCTGCGTCGGTAACTTCATCATCACCGTCACCACGCCATCGTGCTGACGAAACTCTCCCTCGGCATCAACTGGATCAAGAGTATGAGGGACATCACCGAGCTGAACGTGTGCAGACGCGGAGGTGCCGTGCATTCGATGCTTGATCTATTGGATCGCGAAGACGTTCGACTACATCAACTGCTTTACTAAACGCTTCCGCGTTCGGTCTACGAGGGTACGTGGACACACTCTCCTCGCTCGTTGCTATCCTATCCTAGATAGATCTTGAGTGTTCGTAGGAATTTTTTTCAAATACTACGTTCCCCAACACCAACACCTTCTTCACCACCAAAGGAGAATTGAGTATCGGGTGTGGGCACTCCCCTTGGTTGAGCCAAGCTTGGGGGAGTTGCCCCGGTATGATATCACACCACTATCTTTTTCCTTCATTTACCTTAGTTCGATCTTTAGTTATCTTTTGAATTAGTTGAATAAAAGTTTAGTTCGATCTTTCCTTTGAAAGTTTGCTTAGTTATCTATATATCTATGTAATCGTGTGCGAGATATATAATAAAATTTAGTTTGAGTTTTTCTTTCTTTACTTCCTTGTTGCAATAAAAAGAAAGGGAATAAATGAAAAAGATCATATGCTAATCTTATGGTAAGTAATGACATCACATAAAGAAAAGTATAAGTAGTAGAATTTATTGGAGATTAACAAACATAGCATTGGTCAATGATGAAATTCATGAAAAAATTAATAAGGGAAGAGAATATTCACATGCAAATATATTATCTTGGACATCTTTTATGATTGTGAGCCCCCATCAAAATATTATATGCCAAAACGGTTGACGTTGGACAAGACAACGTAATGATTTATGTTTGCTCATATTCACATAGAAGTTATCTTTCCATAGATCCTTTAACATGTGGTGCTTTCTCAATATCTTTTCTAGCCAAAAATTCCGCACTAAGTAGAGATACTACTTGTGCATCCGAAAACCCTTAAACCCAAATACTTTTCGAGAGACAACCATACCTACCTATGGATTGAGTAAGATCCTTCAAGTAAGTTGTCATCGGTGAAATAAGGCGATAAAAATTGCTTATAAATATGTTGGATCATTTAGTGTAAGAGAAAATTGAGCATTGTGCGAACTTGTGATGACAAAATAATAAAAGTGACAGACTGCATAATAAAGGTTACTATCATAAGGGGAAATATAACCTGACGTTCTTTTGCATTAAGGGATTTGGCGTGCAAACAAAAAAGCACATGACAACATGTGCTTCCCTCTGCGAAGGGCCTATCTTTTACTTTATGTATTTACTTTTATGCAAGAGTCAAAGTATACTTCTCTTTTTCTTTTTACTTTTTCTTTTAGAAAGCATCATGTGGTGAGGAAAGATCTAGGCACATATATCCAGTTGAATATGGGTGAGCATGAATTATTATTGTTGACATCACTCTTGAGGTGAATACGTTGGGAGGCGAAACTATAGGCCCAAATCTTTCTATGTGTCCAGTCGAAACTTTTTGCTCATGTGTATGTGGTGAGTGTTAGCAATCATAGAATACTATATGATGGTTGAGTATGTAGACTTTCCTAAAGGCTCCGATGTGAGACCCTTCCTGAAAAGATGATTAATTTTAATTGCAAAGTTGACTGAGAACATAGTTTGTTGGTTTTCAATGAAGTTTATGGTTCTACTTCAATAGTGTGATGAATTGTTACTTGCTCATGAGAAGTTATATGATAAAGCTATGTTGTATTATGTTTTAATAAAGCTTGTTGTTGTTACAATAATATACATGATGCTTCTATGTCCGTATTTTGTTTATCGACACCTCTCTTGCTAAGCATGTCGACATGTTTTCCGATTTCGGTTTTTTGCTTGAGGACAAGCGAGGTCTAAGCTTGGGGGAGTTGATACGTCCATTTTGCATCATGTTTTTCTACTGTTATTTACAATGTTTTTACGCATAATAATACTTTATGGAGTAATTCTAATGCATGTTCTCTCATAAAATGCAAGGTTTACACAAGGAGGGAGAATACCGGCAGCTGGAATTCTGGACCTGAAAAAGCTACGCCAGGCCACCTATTTTGCACAACTCCAAATAAGCTGAAACTTCACGAAGAATATTTATGGAATATTTAAGAAATATTGGAGCAAATAAGTACTAGAGGGGGCGCACCAGGTGGCAAAACACATCTGGGCGCGCCAGGGCCCCCAGGCGCACCCTAGTGGGTTGTGGCCTCCTCGGCCCACCTCCGGTGCCCATCTTCCGGTATATAAGTCATTTTGACCTAAAATAATTAGAGAGAGGACTTTCGGGACAAAGCGTTGTCGTCTCGAGGCAGAACCCGGGCCGGAGCACTTTTACCTCCCGGCAGAGCGATTTCGCTGGGGAACTTCCCTCTCGGAGGGGGAAATCGACGCTATCATCATCCCCAACAACCCCATCATTTTTGGGAGGCCAATCTTCATCAACATCTACAATAACACCATCTCCTCTCAAACCCCAGTTCATCTCTTGTGTTCAATCTTTGTATCGGAACCTCGGATTGGTACATGTGGGTGACTAATAGTGTTGATTAAATCTTGTAGTTGATTACTATATGGTTTATTTGGTGGAAGATTATATATTCAGAAACATTATGCTATTTAATACCCCTCTGATCTTGAGCATGTTTATCACTTGTGAGTAGTTACTTTAGTTCTTGAGGTCACGGGAGAAATCATGTTGCAAGTAATCATGTGAACTTGATATGTGTTTGATATTCCGATGATATGAATGTTGAGATTCCCTTAGTGGTGTCTTGTGAACGTCGACTACATGGCACTTCACCATATTTGGGCCTAAGGGAATGCATTGTGGAGTAGTTATTAGATGATGTGTTGCTAGAGTGATATAAGCTTAAACCTAATTTATGCGCTACTTCATAAGGGACCGATTTGGAGCCAAATGTTTAATGCTATTGTTAGATTTTATCTTAATACTTTTCTAGTAGTCGAAGATGCTTGCGACGGGGTTAATCATAAGTAGGAGGTTTGTTCAAGTAAGAACAACACCTAAGCACCGGTCCACCCACATATCAAAATATCAAAGTAACGAACACAAATCAAACCAACATGGCGAAAGTGACTAAATGAAATTCTCATGTACCGTCAAGAACACTTTGCTTATTATAAGAAACCGTTTTGGCATGTTCTTTGCCACAAAAGGATTGGGCTACCTTGCTGCATAATATTTACCGTTACCGTTACTTTCTCGTTACAAATTATCTTGCTACCAAACTATATGTTACCGACAATTTCAGTGCTTGCACACATTACCTTGCTAAAAACCACTTGTCATTTCCTTCTGCTCCTCGTTGGGTTCGACATTCTTACTTATCGAAAGGACTACAATTGACCCCCTATACTTGTGGGTCATAGGGTATCCACATTGGCGTTCTTGAACTTTGTTCCATTATCACTCTGAACCTTCTTGATCTTCACTTCAAATTGATTTTGCGCCTTCCTAGCAAAGTTCTTGAAGATCGTTTGAACCTGTGATTTTTCATCAAGAAAGAACACCCACGTAAATCTGGAAAAATCATCAACAATGACCAAACTGAAAGAGTTACCACCAAGGCTATTATAAGCATTGGGACCGAAGAGGTCCATGTGAAGTAGCTCAAGTGGTCTTCTAGTGGTCATTATGTTCTTCACGCGATGACTTCGTCCAACTTTTTTTCCTGCTTGGCAAGCACTACAAAGTCTATCCTTGTCAAATATAACATCTTTAACACCAAGGATATGATTTCCTTTAATAAGTTTATCAAGATTTCTCATGCCAACATGACCTAACCTTCTATGTCATAACAAACCCTTAGCAGATTTAGCAATTAAATAGGTACGAGGTTAGGCTTTCTTAGTGAAATCAATAATGCATATATCACCTCTACGGATGCTGGTAAATACCATATTATGATTATCTCGACAAAACACTTGGCAAACTACTTTGGTAAGTAGAACATTGAAACCAAAGATGGCTAGTCTAGATACATGAAGAAGATTGTAACCAAGAGATTCAACGGGCATAACATTTTGAATAGAGCTATCATTGGATATGGCCACCTTACCAAGGACAAGTACCTTACCATTGGACTTATCTCCAAAAGTCACATACTTGCATGGACCATCATTTTTGGGAAGCTCTCGGAACATGCCTTTATCTCTAGTCATGTGATCGGTACATCCACTGTCAAGAACCCATTCCTTTTCTCCGGATATGTAATTGCGATGATTTTCCATGAGACTAAGATTCTTCATATTCTTATCATATTCAATTTCAAATTCTTCATCTTCATCATAATAGACATGCTCAACACCATCATCATCATCATCATGCATATGATCATCACCTAGTTCAAGTGATTCGTTAGAATTTTGTTCATGACAATGTGCATGTTTATGAATTCTAATTGTTTCCATAATGGTGCTGCTAATGGTTCCAACATCACCCTTGGCACGCATAAGGTCACGGAGCACAAAAAGACATTCATCGAACTTGGGATCACTAGGCTTCATTGTCAGGACCCCGATCCTAAGTCACACCGATCTAGCTGTAACACGTCATATCACTTTGCGGCCTCACGCACGGTAACCCCACGGGTGCCACCTTACCTGGCCCGGGACCGTTTGCGCATTTTGGCACACGTATATGACAGTGTCGCTAGCATCCATATGACAGAGAACCCGGGCCGACATGGCTAGTTATAATCCAAAAGTGGCACTAAATTACAGAGACATGCATCCATGACCCAGGAACGAACGTGTCGGTCATCAACGTATGAACCCAAGTTGTAGCAAGCTACATGGACTTAAAGGAACAACGCGTGACATTTCCCCTAAGGGACAGACACAGGAACGAAGAAGGACACATGCCGGCCAGCCTACGTGTTCCGAGCAGTAGCAAGCTACCAAGGCTCATTGGAATCACTAGGAGGCATTTCCCTGTAAGATAGGCTACCAAAGGAAACAACTAGGTGTCGGATCTCACACATACTAAGCATTTCAATCATACACGCAATATGCTCAATATGTGCAAATACAACATTGCATCACAACAGAACTCTATGACTCAAAGTACTTTATTTAAAAGGCTCCAAGAGCCATACATATCATAGTCATACAGGTAGGGGTCACATGACCCAACACTCAAGTCATACAGTCATACAAGCACAAGCGGAAGCTACATGTCTGAGTACAGACAACTTAGAAAATAAAATAGGCTTGGTGTAGCCTGACTATCTACAAGGCCCTTCACAAGCTCCAGATCACCGTCTGGGTGTCAAGCTACTCGTCGACGTCAACGTCTATGTAGAACCCCTCAGCAGGGGCAGGGTTCTCCTCTGCAACAGTTATTAAGCAAACATGAGTACAAAGGTACTCAGCAAGTCTTACCACAGAACCTATCATACATGCAACATTATCAAAGGGGGTAGTGGAGTTTATAGCAGAATGTCAGCTTTGACCTTGGCTAACCTATACTACAACTCTCAACAGATTGTAAGAAGTTATTACGAACACGAGTCCTCTAGTCACCACATCAATACACTACCGAGGATCCTCTTCCGTCATCCTTCGGAAGGGCCATCCGCGGCACTCACGCTTATCTTGAGGCTTTTAGTAGTATCCATCAACTTGTCTATGAACTGTAAGAGTAAACAAGTAGTTCGTACCGCGAACAACGGCTATTCGAATAGTTTGATAACCCTGCAGGGGTGTACCTCTTCACACACGCTTCCACCACTTGTCGCCGTTTACTCGGCGTGTACTCGGCAACCTTCAAGCGGAAGCCCAGCGAGGGTGTCGGCCACGACCTGACTAACTACTCAAGTCTCTCGTCCAGGTTTATCGCCTATTTGGGTTCCATCCGTGGGGAGATCCGGCCGGGGTGTCGCTCACGGCCCCAAACGATGTGTACAGGGTTCCCGAGTCACCAAACGGGCAACCGGTACACCATGCCACGTACCTGTCGCATCACAACCCACCCCGAGGGTCAGCGTTGTGCACGACCTCCAGTAAGCTATAAACACCAGAAACTAGTTGCAACTCCTGGACAGAGATCAAGGGTAATTAATAAGCCGAGAGGGTCAATTAAGGATCCCAATGCGTGGTAGTAGCTGTAACTTGAACCACACATATAGATCTCGGGTCCTATGGACGATTCCAATGAAACAACCCACCATGTACTCCTACATGGCCTTTCATCGATACCTTTACCAAGCGTATTCCACACTTCCTTCTCTTTATCGAAAGATTGTTTCACTCTGATTCATTACCCAGATGAATCAGACCAGACACAACTCTAAGCATAGCAGGCAACATAAACAAATAGCATGGTGGATCACACATCATATGGCTCAATCAACTCCTACACATGCTAGTGGGTTTCAACTATTTACTGTGGCAATGACAGGTCATGCAAGGGAATAGGGTTCAACTACCGCAGCAAGTAGCAGTTCACGCGTTGTTGCCTTAATGCAGTAAAAGAGAGCAGGAGCGAGAAGGTTGGGTTTGTATCGGAATGATCAATGATTGCTTGCCTGACAGGGTAGTTGTCGGGTACTGCTCTTCAACTGGATACGCAGCAGTATCCTCAGGAGCAGGACCTAACACAGGGAATACCGACGATACAATCATTAACAAACAAATGCAACAATATGATGCATGTTTATGACATGGCAAGATGCATGTGTGTTGGCTAATGCAACTAGAATCAGAAGGGTTTGAACCTATTTCAATCAGGATTCAAATGGAAGTTCAAACTATTATTTAAATAAGTGCATTATCATGTTTTTGATATAAACAGCAAGTTAACTTGTTCAAACATGCATGAAACAAGTGCCATTAGATAGATTGGATTTTTCTGATCATTTTTCATATATAAATCTTTTCCATCTGAGCTATGGTTGATTTTATATGATTTTTAGAAGTTTTGGGTATTTTCTGGAATTTCCTGAATTATTATAAATCTAAAAATCCCAGAAAAACCTTTACTGCGTCAGCATGGCATCATGCTGACGTCAGCCAGTCAACAGGGTCAGTCCAAGTCAAACCTGACCAGTGGGTCCCTCATGTCAGTGTCACAGCTAATTAACTGAGTTAATTAGAGTTAAACTAAAACTAATTAGTTGTCAGTGGGGCCAGGGCCCACATGTCAGTGACTAAACTAATTAACTAATTAATATTAAATTCACACCTAAACTGAGTTTGACTTGCGGGCAGGGCCCACATGTCATTGACTAAACTAATTAACTAATTAATATTAAATTAACACCTAAACTGAGTTTGACTTGCGGGCAGGGCCCACATGTCATTGACCCAGGGGGTCAAACTCGTGGTCAAAACAGGTCAAACTCGCCGGCGTTTAGCCGCCGGCGAGGCCAAACGCGACGGCGTGCTTCGGAAAACGGCTGTGGGGCACGGCTCGAGCTGCGGCTGGGTGCGTTGGAGAGCTCTTGCTCTTCCGCATCGGATGGTGGTGGTCGCCGGACCTGGGGTGGCCGGAGACGACGGCAACGAGCTCGACGGCGGCGACCGGCGTCGGGCGTGTGTGGGGATCCGGCTGCAGGGGCCTAGGCGTTGCGTGCGTAGCACCGTTCGCCTCTACGTGATGTGGTGAGTGCGTTGGACGGGTGCCGGTGACCAAATGGTCACCGGAGCATCACCGGCGACGAGCACGGCGGCGGTGCGTGCGGTGGAGCTACGTGCAGTGGGTTACAGGGCAAGAGGGAGCCAACGGAGGGGGGGAGGAGGTAGCTAGTCTCACAGCGGTTGCAGCGAGCACCGAAGCGAGCTCGGAGGTGGTCGGAGCTGAGCAGCACGGCGAGGGGGATCTCCGCGGCCGGAGTTGGGGAAGAAGAGCTCGGGGACGTCTCCAGGGCGGGCGAGCGCTTGGGGCTCGGCCTGTCGAAGCAGTCGAGGACGGCGGAGACGAGGGACAACACGGCGGAGCTCGGGGACGACGGTGGACGTGGGTTCTACGACGGCGCGATCACGGCGGCGTCGGCCATGGCGCGGGGAGAGCGGAGGAGAGGAGCTGGGGAGAAACGGAGGTGTCTGGGGGGTCGAGGGAGACGTGGATGTTCGATCCACTCCTCCAGGACGGCGAGGGGGCGAAGCAGGGCGGCGGGCAGCTGCGTGGCGCGCGGCGCGGTCGCCGTCGAGCACCTGCCTGCCTGCCTGGCCGACCCAAGCAGCTCGCTGGAGCGGCAGCTGGGCTGGGCCGGCAGGTGGGCCGGGTGGGTGCCAGGTAAGTGTTCTCTCTCTCCTTTTTCTATTTTCTTTTCTGTTTCATTTCTTTTGCAACTTTGTTCATTTAATAAAAATGCCTAAACATTTTTATAAATCATAACACTTGTCATACCTGCTGTATATAATATGAACAGTAGGAAACATTATAGTTTATGATTATTTGAGCATTTAAAATATTTTATAGCATTTAAATGCCCAAATTCAAATACCATATGATTTAATCCAAAACCCTAGATTGTCCTAGAAAATTGTGCACCATTTTTGGCAGAGGTTTAAGACCAAGGCAGAAATGATGAACATTTTGAAGGGCATTTTGGGTACATTGGAATTTTTTTTATCAAACCCTAGTTGTTAGGGGAGGGGTGCTGGGGTTTCTGTTAATCCCATTTCAAGTTTCTTTGAAAGTAAACATGATGCACACTCTAGTCAGGTCCTAATGCAAGTGCTAGCTAGGGATGTGACAACTCACCCCCACTTAAAAGAATCGCGTCCCGAGATTCGGGTTCCTCCGGAAAGAGGGTGGGGTACTCAAGTCGAAGACGATCCTCCCTTTCCCAAGTAGCTTCACTCTCGGAATGATGTGACCATTGAACCTTAAGAAACTTGATATTGTGGCGTCGAGTGGTGCGCTCAGTTTGATCAAGAATACGAACGGGGTATTCTCGATATGTGAGATTTTCTTGGAGATCAAGCGTTTCGTGGTCCACTCCGCGGATAGGATCCGAGAAGCAACGCCTGAGTTGAGAAACGTGGAAAACATCATGAACTCTGGAGAGGTGCGGAGGTAGTTCCAATTGGTAGGCAACTTCTCCTCGTTTGGCAAGAATGGGAAAAGGAC
The DNA here is from genome assembly GCA_902687465.1 of Secale cereale. Lineage (NCBI taxonomy): Eukaryota > Viridiplantae > Streptophyta > Magnoliopsida > Poales > Poaceae > Secale > Secale cereale. Next base: position 119,701,095 of record LR738709.1, on the reverse strand, counting down.
CGATGAAACGAGGGGCCAATTTGCCTTGATACCGAAGCGATGGGTTCCCTTAAGAGGAGTAACCCGAAGGTAAGCCTTATCGCCGACTTCAAAAGTCACAGCCTTATGATGACTATCATATTGGCTCTTTTGGCGAGACTGGGCTGTTTTCAATCTCTCACTAACGATGCGAACTTGTTCCTCTGCTTCCTGGATCATATCCGGGCCAAAGAATTGTCTTTCCCCAGTCTCTGACCAGTTAAGAGGTGTTCGACACCTTCGTCCATATAGAATCTCGAAGGGAGCTTTGCCCAAACTGGCTTGATAACTATTGTTATAAGCGAATTCGGCAAATGGAAGACATTTTCCCATTCCATACCGAAAGAAATGACAGAGGCTCGAAGCATGTCTTCCAGAATTTGATTGACTCGTTCCACTTGACCACTTGACTGCGGATGGAAGGCAGTACTGAAAGAGAGATGAGTTCCCATAGCATTCTGGAAACTCTCCCAAAATCGTGAAGTGAAAATACTTCCACGGTCTGAGTTAATCTCCAACGGTACGCCATGAAGTGATACTATTCGAGAGATATATAAGTCTGCTAGCTGGCTAGCGGTAATACTCTCCCGAACAGGCAGGAAATGAGCTACTTTAGAGAGGCGGTCGATAACGACGAAAATAGCATTATTCCCTTTCCTGGACCTGGGAAACCCGGTAATGAAGTCCATACCGACTTTATCCCATTTCCATTCAGGAATAGCTAGAGGTTGAAGGGTGCCAGCAGGCCGTTGATGCTCTGCTTTAACTCGACGACAAACGTCGCAGTTAGCAATGAACTGAGTGATTTCTCTCTTCATCCTAGTCCACCAGAATCTTTGACGTAGGTCTTGATACATTTTGGTACTACCGGGATGAATCGTGAGAGGAGATTCATGAGCCTCCTTGAGAATCAGTTGTCGTAGTTGTGGTTTCTTGGGCACCACCAAGCGGTTCTCAAAGTACACTACACCTCGATCATCCATAGAGAAACTTTTAGCGAGTCCGCTAGCGATGTTCTCCTTGATCCGAGATATGCCTTTATCATACCGCTGGGCAACTATGATTTGATCCAAAAGGGTAGGTTTCGCCACCAAGGTGGAAAGGAATCCTCGAGGAACAATGTGAAGGTTAAGCTTACGAAATTCCTCGTGGAGAAGTGGTTGACTTTTCTGTAACATTAAATTGTTACAATATGACTTACGACTTAGTGCATCAGCCATGACATTGGCCTTTCCAGGAGTGTAAGTGATTCCTAAATCGTAGTCGGTGAGTAACTCAACCCAACGTCTTTGTCTGAGATTTAGATCCGGTTGGGTGAAGATATACTTCAAACTTTGGTGATCGGTGAAGATTTCACAGCGATTACCAAGGAGGTAATGCCGCCATGTTTTGAGTGCATGGACTACAGCTGCAAGCTCTAAATCATGAGTAGGATAGTTATCCTCATGTGGACGCAACTGTCGGGATGCGTATGCAATCACTTGACGATCTTGCATAAGAATGCAACCTAGTCCTTGTCGCGAGGCGTCGCAATAGATTGTAAAATCCTTGGAAAAGTCTGGTGGTACCAGTACAGGTGCAGATGTCAGGCGTCTTTTCAGTTCCTGAAAACTGGACTCGCACTGTGGGGTCCACTCAAACTTTTTATCTTTCTTGAGGAGTTCGGTTAGAGGTTTAGCAACCTTGGAGAAGTTCTCGACGAAACGTCGGCAATAGCTCGCTAAGCCAAGAAAACTCCTAACTTGCTTGACCGATTCATGGGGAGTCCAATCGAGGACGGCTTGAACTCGCTCGGGATTGACAGCAATACCCTTGCCAGAGATTACATGACCTAGATAGGTTACTTCTTGCAACCAAAATTCACATTTAGAGAATTTGGCATAAAGGCGGTGCTCTCGAAGTTTCGTCAATACCAGCCTTAAATGCTCGGCATGATCTTCCTTGTTCTTGGAGAAAATGAGTATATCATCGAGGTATACCACGACGAATTTATCCAAATACTCCATGAATATAGAATTCATTAACCGAGAAAAGGTAGCTGGGGCATTGGTTAATCCGAAGGACATGACGGTGTACTCGTATTGGCCATAACGAGTAACGAAAGCCGTTTTAGGAATGTCCCCGTTCTTGATTTTGATTTGATGGTAGCCCAACCTCAAATCCATCTTAGAGAAGACTGAGGATCCAGCGAGCTGATCATACAGGTCGTTGATCCTGGGAAGAAGATACTTATTCTTTATGGTGACCAGATTGACAGGTCGGTAATCTACAACCATCCGCTCCGTTCCATCCTTCTTCTTGACGAAGAGGACGGGGCAAGCCCAAGGGGAAGAACTAGGACGGATGAAACCCTTTTGCAAGGACTCATCGAGTTGTTTCTTCAGCTCAGCTAATTCTAGTGGTGCCATCTTATAAGGTCTCCTAGAGATTGGGACAGTTCCAGGAATAAGATCTATCACGAACTCGACATCTCTGTCAGGTGGAACTCCTGGCAGTTCTTCTGGAAAAACATCCGGAAAGTCACGGACTACCGGAATATCTTCGAGTTCTGGTAGAGGGCTGGCATTAAGAGAATAGAGCTGACGTTCAGCCATTCGAGTCAAGACATTGACTATCTTGCCGGAAGGGTGTGTAAGTTGAACGGTCCTAGTAAAGCAATCAATCTTGGCATAATGAGTTGTCATCCAATCCATACCCAAGATGATGTTTATGTCCGAGGACTTGAGAGCGATTAGAGATGCAAGGAAAACAAGTCTATCGACAAGGATTTCATTTCCATGGCTTACCCTAGAGGTTTGCCACTTTGAGCCAGGAGTTTGAATAACCATGGAAGTAGGCATGTCACAAAAAGTCATGTTGTGCAATCGAGCATAGCTTTCAGATATGAACGAATGGGATGCTCCAGTATCGAAAAGAACAGATGCCGGATGGCAGTTTACGAGAAGCGTACCAAGGACGACGTTAGGATCCTCATAGGCTTCTTCAGCAGAAACATAGTTGACATGACCACGTGCAGTGGGGATTGGCTTGACATAGTTCACCTTGCCGGTTGGCTTACCACGGCCAACGGGTTTTCCTGGCTGGTTCTGGGGACAATCACGCATGTAGTGTCCCGGTTCTCCACACTTGAAACATGTCACAGTGGTGGTGCGTGGAGCAAAGTTGGAGGGTGGACCTCCATAGGTCTTAGCAGGTGCAAACTGTTGAGTTGGACGAGGCGCCTCATAGGATGGCCTCGGTGTATACTTGGGTGGCAGAGCAGTGTTAGGAACCCATACACGGCGCTTGTGAGAACCAGAGCCGGATGAGGAACCAAGGTCTCGAGTATGCTTGCGGGTAGCCTCGAAGTCGGTCTGGCCTGTCTCAGCACTGGTAGCCTTGTTAACCAACTTCTGGAAAGAGGTGCACTCGTGCAGACGTAGATCACGACGAAGTTCAGGGCTGAGTCCCTTGCGGAACCTCGCTTGTTTCTTGGCATCGGTGGATACTTCTTCAGGTGCATAGCGTGCCAGATTACCAAACTCACGACTGTAGCCATCCACAGTTAAACGACCCTGGGTGAAATTGCAGAATTCCTCCCGCTTGCGATCCATGAGACCTTCCGGAATGTGGTGTTCACGGAATGCCTCACTGAACTCAACCCAGGTAGTGACTTGGCCAGCAGGACGCATAGCTTCAAAGTTTTCCCACCAAAGACTGGCAGGGCCCTCAAGATGGTAGGCGGCGTAGATAACCTTGTCAGCTTCGGCCACACGGGCAGAGTGTAGCTTGTGGGTGATACTACGTAGCCAGTCATCAGCATCCAGAGGTTCAGTGGAGTGATGGAACTTCGGTGGACACATCTTGATAAAATCGTGGATTGACACCACGTCATTCCTCTGACGGAACCCAGTGTTTTGCTCTATGCGTTCCAGCAGACGGTTGGTCTCTCTCTTGTTCCGTTCTGCTTCAAGCATAACTTCCGCCAAAGAGGGTGGCTGGGGCAGATTTCCATCTCTAGCCCCACTAGCCTCACCCTGCTCCTGAGCAGCAGGAGTGTTGCGAGTGTTGACCATCCTAGGAAAACAAAACAACGGCTTAGACAAGGATGGCAAAAATTTGACATAGAAGTGCAGAATGTAATGGATGTCACAGAATGCAGAGATGTTCATCCGTACGACATGGTAATATAGGAACTGCTATATATACACCAGTGTCATACGCACCATACAAAGTTTAGTACAAGCCAAGGCTAAAGTACAACTGCGGTGAAAGACGATACATCCCATCAGAGGCATTCCAAGCTCCTATACATTATTTAACTACACCTCCGGAATTCAGTACACACTAAGTCATATTCCACAAGACGCGCACGACTGTGGAAATACAACTATTACAATACTACTACTACCACGGACTAGTTCAGACATTCGCGTAGTAATCCTCGTAAAGATTACCACCGTAACCTGGAAGTGGTACAGACGGATCTTGGAACTCGCGAGCACTCGAAGGTTGTGGACCATAAGGGCATGGGTGTGGTCTCGGTCCCGATGCTGGTGGTAACCGACGCCCACGTGGAGGTGTAATACCCCCAACGTCACGCCAATCCATGCGATCAGGCAGACGAGTCCGCACAGGATACAAATCCCGCATGTCCAGATATCCAGCGTGCACAGCAGGTGCAAGCCGTGTCAAAGTAGTCCAGTGAGCGGCTCGGGTATTATACAGCTCCATTCGGAGGGCACGGACCTCACGGTCCCTATCCTCCAACATCTGAACAGTAGTCTGAAGCAGTGGCTCTTCATGAGCAGCATCGGTATACAGACCAGTGTAGTAGCCTTCTTCTCCGGGGAGTGAAACTGGCATGTAACAGAACTCAGTGTTCAGTAACAGGGCATGCCTAGCACGGAGAATGGTCATCATCGAATAGGCGGCATCCTGTACCGCCATCTCGATGGTAATCCCGAGTCCATAAGACCAATGGATGGGATCATTTGCTCCGGGATATGAGGGGTATATCCGGACTGTACAGAAATACTGACTTTGATTGAAATCCCGATACTGTTCCTCCATAGTGTATTCAGGATACCAGCGATAACCGGTTTCAGTCATCACACGGACTAGCATGGCCGTATGACCGGGCACATTAATGCACCGAGTCAAACGAACCACTTGGTGAGGAATGCGGCCAGAAATCTGAAACACGATAAAATGCAGAGGCATTAGTGTTTCTGGAAGAAATCGGGCAGCATAACAATTGTAAATGCTCAAACAAAGATTTGAGACATCATACAAATGATAGCATGGCCACTCAACAATTCCATATCAAGGTTCCGGTTCAATAATCATCATACTCAAAAGGATAGAAACTGAACTGAGGCTTGAAACCAACAATCCTAAGAGTCTACGGATTAGTAACACGTGAACCTAGTAAGGATAAGAGGCCTAGTCCTAAATCCCCGTAGAAAGAATAGACTGACTCAGATCAGAAGGGCATAAGGTAAAGGAGTAAAAAGAGCCTTACGTTCCCTTCCACAATCAATTCCCCTACATATAACTAAGAATTTTCTAGACTCAACATCGACCAGTTTGGCATGAGAAACCTACAGGCAGTCCAGCTCTGATGCCAACGCTGTCAGGACCCCGATCCTAAGTCACACCGATCTAGCTGTAACACGTCATATCACTTTGCGGCCTCACGCACGGTAACCCCACGGGTGCAACCTTACCTGGCCCGGGACCGTTTGCGCATTTTGGCACACGTATATGACAGTGTCGCTAGCATCCATATGACAGAGAACCCGGGCCGACATGGCTAGTTATAATCCAAAAGTGGCACTAAATTACAGAGACAGGCATCCATGACCCAGCAACGAACGTGTCGGTCATCAACGTATGAACCCAAGTTGTAGCAAGCTACATGCACTTAAAGGAACAACGCGTGACATTTCCCCTAAGGGACAGACACAGGAACGAAGAAGGACACATGCCGGCCAGCCTACGTGTTCCGAGCAGTAGCAAGCTACCAAGGCTCATTGGAATCACTAGGAGGCATTTCCCTGTAAGATAGGCTACCAAAGGAAACAACTAGGTGTCGGATCCCACACATACTAAGCATTTCAATCATACACGCAATATGCTCAATATGTGCAAATACAACATTGCATCACAACAGAACTCTATGACTCAAAGTACTTTATTTAAAAGGCTCCAAGAGCCATACATATCATAGTCATACAGGTAGGGGTCACATGACCCAACACTCAAGTCATACAGTCATACAAGCACAAGCGGAAGCTACATGTCTGAGTACAGACAACTTAGAAAATAAAACAGGCTTGGTGTAGCCTGACTATCTACAAGGCCCTTCACAAGCTCCAGATCACCGTCTGGGTGTCAAGCTACTCGTCGACGTCAACGTCTATGTAGAACCCCTCAGCAGGGGCAGGGTTCTCCTCTGCAACAGTTATTAAGCAAACATGAGTACAAAGGTACTCAGCAAGTCTTACCACAGAACCTATCATACATGCAACATTATCAAAGGGGGTAGTGGAGTTTATAGCATAATGCCAGCTTTGACCTTGGCTAACCTATACTACAACTCTCAACAGATTGTAAGAAGTTATTACGAACACGAGTCCTCTAGTCACCACATCAATACACTACCGAGGATCCTCTTCCGTCATCCTTCGGAAGGGCCATCCGCGGCACTCACGCTTATCTTGAGGCTTTTAGTAGTATCCATCAACTTGTCTATGAACTGTAAGACTAACCAAGTAGTTCGTACCGCGAACAATGGCTATTCGAATAGTTTGATAACCCTGCAGGGGTGTACCTCTTCACACACGCTTCCACCACTTGTCGCCGTTTACTCGGCGTGTATTCGGCAACCTTCAAGCGGAAGCCCAGCGAGGGTGTCGGCCACGACCTGACTAACTACTCAAGTCTCTCGTCCAGGTTTATCGCCTATTTGGGTTCCATCCGTGGGGAGATCCGGCCGGGGTGTCGCTCACGGCCCCAAACGATGTGTACAGGGTTCCCGAGTCACCAAACGGGCAACCGGTACACCGTGCCACGTACCTGTCGCATCACAACCCACCCCGAGGGTCAGCGTTGTGCACGACCTCCAGTAAGCTATAAACACCAGAAACTAGTTGCAACTCCTGGACAGAGATCAAGGGTAATTAATAAGCCGAGAGGGTCAATTAAGGATCCCAATGCGTGGTAGTAGCTGTAACTTGAACCACACATACAGATCTCGGGTCCTATGGACGATTCCAATGAAACAACCCACCATGTACTCCTACATGGCCTTTCATCGATACCTTTACCAAGCGTATTCCACACTTCCTTCTCTTTATCGAAAGATTGTTTCACTCTGATTCATCACCCAGATGAATCAGACCAGACACAACTCTAAGCATAGCAGGCAACATAAACAAATAGCATGGTGGATCACACATCATATGGCTCAATCAACTCCTACACATGCTAGTGGGTTTCAACTATTTACTGTGGCAATGACAGGTCATGCAAGGGAATAGGGTTCAACTACCGCAGCAAGTAGCAGTTCACGCGTTGTTGCCTTAATGTAGTAAAAGAGAGCAGGAGCGAGAAGGTTGGGTTTGTATCGGAATGATCAATGATTGCTTCCCTGACAGGGTAGTTGTCGGGTACTGCTCTTCAACTGGATACGCAGCAGTATCCTCGGGAGCAGGACCTAACACAGGGAATACCGACGATACAATCATTAACAAACAAATGCAACAATATGATGCATGTTTATGACATGGCAAGATGCATGTGTGTTGGCTAATGCAACTAGAATCAGAAGGGTTTGAACCTATTTCAATCAGGATTCAAATGGAAGTTCAAACTATTATTTAAATAAGTGCATTATCATGTTTTTGATATAAACAGCAAGTTAACTTGTTCAAACATGCATGAAACCAGTGCCATTAGATAGATTGGATTTTTCTGATCATTTTTCATATATAAATCTTTTCCATCTGAGCTATGGTTGATTTTATATGATTTTTAGAAGTTTTGGGTATTTTCTGGAATTTCCTGAATTATTATAAATCTAAAAATCCCAGAAAAACCTTTACTGCGTCAGCATGGCATCATGCTGACGTCAGCCAGTCAACAGGGTCAGTCCAGGTCAAACCTGACCAGTGGGTCCCTCATGTCAGTGTCACAGCTAATTAACTGAGTTAATTAGAGTTAAACTAAAACTAATTAGCTGTCAGTGGGGCCAGGGCCCACATGTCAGTGACTAAACTAATTAACTAATTAATATTAAATTAACACCTAAACTGAGTTTGACTTGCGGGCAGGGCCCACATGTCATTGACTAAACTAATTAACTAATTAATATTAAATTAACACCTAAACTGAGTTTGACTTGCGGGCAGGGCCCAGGGGGTCAAACTCGTGGTCAAAACAGGTCAAACTCGCCGGCGTTTAGCCGCCGGCGAGGCCAAACGCGGTGGCGTGCTTTAGAAAACGGCTGTGGGGCACGGCTCGAGCTGCGGCTGGGTGCGTTGGAGAGCTCTTGCTCTTCCGCATCTGATGGTGGTGGTCGTCGGACCTGGGGTGGCCGGAGACGACGGCAACGAGCTCGACGGCGGCGACCGGCGTCGGGCGTGTGTGGGGATGCGGCTGCAGGGGCCTAGGCGTTGCGTGCGTAGCACCGTTCGCCTCTACGTGCTGTGGTGAGTGCGTTGGACGGGTGCCTGTGACCAAATGGTCACCGGAGCATCACCGGCGACGAGCATGGCGGCGGTGCGTGCGGTGGAGCTACGTGCAGTGGGTTACAGGGCAAGAGGGAGCCAACGGAGAGGGGGAGGAGGTAGCTAGTCTCACAGCGGTTGCAGCGAGCACCGAAGCGAGCTCGGAGGTGGTCGGAGCTGAGCAGCACGGCGAGGGGGATCTCCGCGGCCGGAGTTGGGGAAGAAGAGCTCGGGGACGTCTCCAGGGCGGGCGAGCGCTCGGGGCTCGGCCTGTCGAAGCAGTCGAGGACGGCGGAGACGAGGGACAACACGGCGGAGCTCGGGGACGACGGTGGACGTGGGTTCTACGACGGCGCGATCACGGCGGCGTCGGCCATGGCGCGGGGAGAGAGGAGGAGAGGAGCTGTGGAGAAACGGAGGTGTCTGGGGGGTCGAGGGAGACGTGGATGTTCGATCCACTCCTCCAGGACGGCAAGGGGGCGAAGCAGGGCGGCGGGCAGCTGCATGGCGCGCGGCGCGGTCGCCGTCGAGCACCTGCCTACCTGCCTGGCCGAGCCAAGCAGCTCGCTGGAGCGGCAGCTGGGCTGGGCCAGCAGGTGGGCCGGGTGGGCGCCAGGTAAGTGTTCTCTCTCTCTCTCCTTTTTCTATTTTCTTTTCTGTTTCATTTCTTTTGCAACTTTGTTCATTTAATAAAAATGCCTAAACATTTTTATAAATCATAACACTTGTCATACCTGCTGTATATAATATGAACAGTAGGAAACATTATAGTTTATGATTATTTGAGCATTTAAAATATTTTATAGCATTTAAATGCCCAAATTCAAATACCATATGATTTAATCCAAAACCCTAGATTGTCCTAGAAAATTGTGCACCATTTTTGGCAGAGGTTTAAGACCAAGGCAGAAATGATGAACATTTTGAAGGGCATTTTGGGTACATTGGAAAATATTTTATCAAACCCTAGTTGTTAGGGGAGGGGTGCTGGGGTTTCTGTTAATCCCATTTCAAGTTTCTTTGAAAGTAAACATGATGCACACTCTAGTCAGGTCCTAATGCAAGTGCTAGCTAGGGATGTGACATTCATCTTATGAAAAGCAATGGACTTTTGAAGAATTTCATTCAGATTTTTGAAAGTATAATTTGGAAAGCGTTCCTCAAGATAATTCCATATAGTTTATGCGCATTCAAAGTTTTGCGAGCAAACAAGAACATTTCTAGGCAATCCTCTAATGGTGAGATTAATTGTTCTAAGATTTCGAACCATGGTAAGATACTCATTGGGGGTAGGAAGCAAAGGATCAATCGGAGGCACATAAGGGCTAAGAATATACTTGCTCAAGTTATATTGATTGAAGATCTCAAGCTTCCATTTTTTCCAAGAACCATAAAACTCTCCACCAAGAATAGACACTCTATGTCTAATACTCCTGGACATAGACACATCCATCTTCCTCCAATGGCAATTAAACCAAAGCAATGGAGACCAATGCTTTGATACCAATTGAAAGGATTGAGAAGAGGGGTCTAGAGGGGGATTATACCCTTAACAAACAAAAGTGGCATCCTTTAGTTTCTTCAAGTTAAGGTTAAGTTTAGCACATGTTAATAGGCACACAATACATTTTACACAAGCATGGCAAGAGTATGAGCAGCGGAAAGAGTAAAACATGCAAGTGCAAGAATGTAAAGAGATGGGATTGGAGTGTGCCAATGTAATGTAGACGCGGAGAATTTTCGGCGTGGTTCCAATAGGTGGAGCTATTGTATGTCCACGTTGATCGAGACTTCAACCCACGAAGGGTAACGGCTGCGTGAGTCCACGGAGGCCTCCACCCGTGAAGGTTCCATGAATAACCAACCTTGTCTATCCCACCATGGACATCGTCCACGAAGGACTTGCCTCACCCGGGTAGATCTTCACGAAGTAGGCGATCTCCTTGCCCTTACAAACTTCTTGGTTCTACTCCACATCATGTCGGAGGCTCCCAAGTGAGACCTAACAAATCTAGGAGACACCACTCTCCAAAATGTAATAGACGGTGTGATGATGATGAACTCCTTGCTCTTGTGCTTCAAATGATAGTCTCCCCAACACTCAATTCTCTCTCACACATATTTGAATATGGTGGAAGAAGGATTTGAGTGGAAAGCACCTTGGGGAAGGCTAGAAATCAAGGTTCAAATGGTAGGATTGGAATCTCTTGATCTCAACACATGAGTAGGTGGTTCTCTCTCAGAAAATGAATGGTAGAAGTGTAGGCACGTTCTAATGGCTCTCTTTACTAAGGAAGAAGGGGTGAAGGGGTATATATAGACTCCACACTAAATCCAATCGTTACACACTTTTGACCCATCTCGGTGGCACTGATTAGAAAACTCAGTGGCACCAATCTATGTAAAAATATGAACATTAGGAATCTCTGTGGGACCGACGGGGACAACTCGATGGGATTGATGTGCTAGTTCTTAGGGCAAACCTCTTCTCAGTGGTGCCGATTGCATCATCTTGGCGGGACCAAAATAAAAAGAAGATTTTTACAAATTCGTCACTGAGGAAATTCTAGACAAGGAATTTCCTAAGCAATGAACTACTAGCAGCGGAATAAATACTTAGGTGCATGCACAACAAAGCAGTAGCATGGCCATCGTGATGAATTGAATCATACACAAAGCACAAGTAGCGTGTAAACATGATAAGCAAGCGGAAGACAAAATGACTGAAGAAATAGGATTGAGGAAATTGAGAAAGTCTTCAGTCAAAGTCTTCAAACAATACATATCAAGTTCATCAACACATGAATGAGGGAATGAAGGTGCTGAGGAAATAGAACTAGTAGCTCGGTGAAGACGATGATTTGGTAGACCAGTTCCAACTGTTGTGACAGTTGTACGTCTCATTAGGGAGGATAGGTATTCAAACCCGAGGACACACAGTCCCGGACACACAGTCCTCACAGTATTCCCCTTGATCTAAGGTCACACAGACCTCGCCCAATCACTCGTGGTAAGTCTTCAAGGTGACTTCCAAACCTTCATAGACTTCGGTCGCCCGGCGATCCACAATTCCTCTTGGATGCTCTAGACCATTGACGCTTAACCGTCTGGAAGATGCACAATCTTCAAAGGTAACAAGCGTCGGTTCCACACAGGAACACTCTCTTCAGTGATGCTCAATCACTTTCGGTTTTAGGTGTTGGTGTTTTGAGTTTTTCCCCACTTGATGATTTTCGCTCAAAGTCCTCTGAGGATGGAGCTCTAAATGACAAGTGACAGTTTTTCTCAGAGCATCCAACCAGCTAGGGCAGCTATTTATAGCCTAGGGAGCAGCCCGACATGATAAGGCATAAATGCCCTTCAATGATATGACCATTAGGTGGATATGATATTTTTTGGGACAGCTGGCGCATAGCACAGGAACGGTCTGAAATTTGAGCTCTCAAATTCCTCAAGTCTATCATGTCCTCACTTGTAGGCAATCTGCGCTGGTGAATTCCTAACTCCTCAATCAGAACAAATTCCTTAGAGACTAGAAGATCTTCATCTCTGTCACTGAAGAAATTGACCAAACTATATGAGGTTTCCAATGGCTTCACTTGAAAGGATTGGGTAGTGTAGGCTTTGAGATGAGCATCGCTTAGAGAGTGTTTCCTTAGTTTTACCTCGACCCCCTTTAACAGTATGGTGTTTCCTATGACTGAAGAAAGAGAAAATGAAACTATGAAAACAAAAGTCTTCATGCTTCAAAATCCTCGCATTAATATCCAAGTCTTCAAGGTCACACCAATTTCCTCATTTTCAAAGTCTTTAAGAAAACCAAAGTCTTCAACCGAAGACATACATTTTTAGGGGGCGACTTTCTTCGTAAATATCAAACTCCTCAAAGACTTATATAACCTATGTACACTCACAAACACATTAGTTTCTTAACCTATAAGTCTTAAATACACCAAAATCACTAAGGGGCACTAGATGCACTTACATTACGCAATAAGGCAACAGAGAATCACTCAAGCCATCTCGGTGAGACCTATTGCAACATCTCGGTGGAACTGAAATAACTTCAACAAGCAACAAAGAGCTGGGGATGGCAATTTTATCCATGGACATGGATATCCATGGATATCCGACCCGAATGGATAGGGTTTGGATATGCTTTTGTCTCCATGGACAACGCCCAAACCCGACCCGATTACTCGTGGGTAGGGCATGGATATAAACTTGTACTCATGGGTATATCCTAACCCAACCCGATAGTATGACTTAATAGGAAAAAATATGGTATCCCTACCCCGCAGTCACATGTCCCACTGGAATTTTACACTTTGTTATCCAAAACATGCAAAAGAAATTATACAATCCCCGTCATAACTTTTATTAGTTGACAATTAATCCCCTTTGTAACATACCCCAACGCCCTTCCCTTATTTTTATCTCCTTGTTAAATGACTCATCATTCTCATCTGTTAGAAAAATACTAAATGATCTTATGTTGTTAGTGGCCGTTGATTTACCATAAGTGAAGCCTAGCCCGCCATGAAGTGAAGAATGGAAGAGCTTATGTTAACATTGTGTTATGTATTATTTATTTGTCTAGAAAGGACCCAATGGATATCCAATGGGTATGGATATCCATCGGGTTTGGACATGGACACAATTTTTCACCCATGGATTTTTTTCATGGGCGGGCAAAGACTTTCTTCATGGATATGGATATGGATTTGATATTGTTCAACCCGATCCAAACCCGACCCATTGCCATCCTTATGGTAAGGCCATCTCGTTGGGATCAAGATCCATATCGGTGGAACCGAATTGTTAGGGTTATGGCAGTGGCTTAGTCCAGATGAACTCGGTGACTCCGAATGGGAAATATCAGTGGGGCCGAGTTTGGAATTTAGGGTTTGGACATATTTGGATGGAGAAAGTGGCTGAGGGTTTTAGATAAATATCACTAAGCACTTGAGCAACCAGGTCATCAAGCAACACCTCATCTCCTTTTAATAGTGTTGGCTTTCCTATGGACTCAATGTGATCTTGGATCACTTAAACAAAAATGTAGAGTCTTGAGCTTTTTCCAATCGTTTTCCTTAGCATTTTGAAGGGGTTCCACATCCTCCTATCCTTGCCACTCCACTGTTGAACTTACCTAAAATATACTAGATACAACTATTAGTCCAACAAGAGATATGTTGACATTAATTACCAAAATCACCCAGGGAGCACTAGCGCTTTCATAGACGCGTGACCCCAAGGTGGACGCCAACTGTCGGGTTACTATCCTGACAATGAGTACTAGGGGTACGAGAGAGGGACAGAGTCTAGCTACAGCGCAGGTGTGACACCCGGTATATACGAGTTCAGGCCCCTCTCGGTGGAGGTAATAGCCCAACGTCTCGTGCCCGGGGGCTTGTTTTCTCTTGGGCTATGTCATTACAGGGAGTGTTGAACCCTTGTCTAGGAGGAGGAGGGCGGCTTATATGGAGTGCGCTGCAGCCCTCTTTACTCACACATCACAAGGGTGATTAATACATATAACTACGATAGTTACAAGTGTAAATAGTCACAACTACGACTGTTACAGGTAACGGTAGTCATGACTATGCTTAAAGCCCGACTTAAGACTACTCAACCATTGCAGCTCCCACGTCGCCCCTTTTGCCTTCCCTTGTCCGAGTAGTGGTGGCTGGGCCGACTGGAGGAAAGTGTCCGAGTGAATTTGTGTTGTACGCATTTGAATGTGTTTATGGTTGAGGGAACCTTGTCGTGGTACTAAGCCTGACAGTAAGAGTAGGGGGTACGTAGAAGGAGGCAAGGTCCTAGCTATGGAGATATTGTACACACGAGTTTTACAAGTTCAGGCCCCTCTCGGAGTAGGTGAAAGCCCTGCATCTCGGTGCCCGGAGGCTGTCGACTGGAATATGGGTGTGTGTGTGTGTTATAGGGGGGTGCGAACCCTTGTACCGGAGGGGTGGTGTCTTATATAGAGTGCGCCAGGACCCCAGCCATCCCACGTTACAAAGAGTTTAATGTACATAAAGATAGGACGTTACTGATAACGCCTGTAATAAACAGTTATAAATGACCTTTAAGACTACGGAGTGAATGCCCGACCATTGCCATCTGGGGTGACCCTTTATCTCCTATGCTCCGAGTGATTCCTTGTTCGGTCGAGTGACTTCATACTGGTCTAATAGAATTGGGGTATCCGAGTGAGACACATGGTCGAGTGGATTGTACTCTTTGGTTACTTCAGTCGCTATCTTTTGTCATCCTTGGGATGTCTTTGATTCTAGGGTACTGACCTTGGGTAGGGTGTCTAGGTCAGGCCTATGACCCTACCCTAGGTCTATGGTATCGTCAATAGCCCTCGAAAGGATTGAGGTCCGAGTGAAAAAGAGAGTTGAAGTTGAAGTTGATTCTGACCCGATTTTTATGCTTCTGAGGCATTTTTCCTTGAGCCTGGGAATCAGGCTGATCCTTCAACCTTATTTCAGTCGCCTTCATTGATTCAGAAGTCGAGTGAACTATGCGAGTAATCTTCGAGTGTTGATGAGGCGCGAGATCCTCGGCGCGATTGGTTGTTATGCGGTTCCCGGATTTTGCAGGATTCGAATTTTCGGGGAAGTGCACGAGGCGAAGCGTGCCGTAGTAATCGGACTGGATAGACTGGGGCGCCTCAATTCTCGCGCCACCTTTTCCACCATGTATCAGGTGCGCGACTGTTTCGGGATTTGACAGGATTGCTCAGGCCCACAAGTTAGTCACTCAGAAGTTGGCCCATAAAAGGGCGTCGAGGCCGATGCGTTGGTACTGTGTACTTCATTCTTGTTCTTCTTCCTCCTATGCTTCTCCACCACATCCCTGCCTCTCCCGACACCGCCGTTCCGCCCGGGTGCAGTCTGCCACCATGGAAAGAGATAAGACGGCGGCCCTGGAGCGTGCGAAGAAGGCGCCGGCGACGGGGAAGGGCAAGAAGATGAGTCGGGGTCGACGTCGAGATCTCGACTGCCGCCTGGTTGGATCCAAGGGGACTGGATTCGATCTGCGATGTGGCGGGAAGACATGGAGGAGCTGGTTGATGGGGGCCTGATCGCCCACGAATCCTAGAGGCTGCCGGGGAACGAGATCGAGCCACAGCCGCAGGAGGGTGAGTGTGTCCTTCTTGCGACCTATGTTGACCGTGGTTTCTCCCTGCCTCTGCATCCTTTTTCTAGGGTTTCTTAAAATTCTACGGTGCTCAGCTTCACCACTTCTCTCCCAACACAATCACATATCTTGCTGCATTTATCTCTCTGTGTGAGAATTTCTTGGGTTGTCGACCGCACTAGGGCTTGCTCAAGCACATTTTTACTTGACGCTCCCAAGCCGTCAAGAAGGCGAACCCGACTGATGAGAAGACGCGCGTGATCCAAACGTGCGGTGATATGCAAGCCCAGATCTTTCCGTAGGAAATATTCTCAATTGGATGGTTGTTTACAATTACTTTCTTATCACCTCCTACCTGTCATAACTGACCCAAAGCAGAAAAGGTTTGCAATCCATATACTGGAATTTGGTTCCACCGAAGTACAAGGACTAAATTGGTCGACTCCACTGCAGCATACCCGGTAAAGCTTACAAGTAAACCAGATATGGAGATGGCGACTAAAGTGATGTTTCCATTTTCATAAAATCTCAAGATTACAATGGATCTACAAAAAGATCGTGCAGTTACCCAACTGGGGCGCATTGACCACCACGTCTCCTATTCGAGATAGGCTGCTCACTTCCGTTGATCATCAACAACTTCAAAAGTACGAGATCGTTAGAACGTCGAGCTTTAGGCATACAGACGAGGGGTAGGAGCACTTTTCCCACTATGACCCTTCCTGAGATGGTCAGAGGGTGGCAGTCGACCTGGTTCTACTACAAAGATATTCCTACTTCGGGTCAGTCGACCGGTCTTCCTCCCTTCACCTTAGATCGAGTCAGTCAGCCTCCTTCGTTGATAGTGACCTCGGCTAAGAAAGTAGAGGTGAACATGTTAGTCGAGCGGGTGGTCCAACTAGTCTGCGACCGTGTGACTAGCATGGATCTGCTGGAGGTATTTCTCAATCGGCGGATTCAGCCTCTCCAAGCCCATGATCATCCGATGTGGATGTACTCGGGCACCAATGACACCGCTCAGGTCCACCCGGAGGAGGTCACAGAGAAGACAGTGGAACAGTGGTTGCGGAGCATCATCGGGAACAAGGACAACCCTAGGGGGACCAGGAGAGTTCATCCATTCGACGCTGCCCACGAGTCGGACAAGGTTTGACCTTCGTTTCCGAGTGACTTTTTTGCTCTGATTTTGTAGCTGCCTTTGAATCCTATTGACATTTGTTCAACTTTTTGCCCTGCAGATTTATACTGAGATGTACTCGGTGCCCAATGGAGAGCAAGTCCAGGAGGGAGTGGAGGGCGGCGGTGAGGTCACCATCACCGACTGGAGATCTGATGATGAAAGCAAGGAAGAAAGTGAGGACTCAAGCAGTGGCGAGGAGGTCGAATCACCACCTCGCGTCGAGAGGCGTTACAAGCTGACACATGATCCAGAAGGTGCGCGCGGCAAGGCGGCTCCGCCCAACACGCATGTACCGAAACGCACTCGGACAACTTTACCTGATCCGACTGAGAAGGCCACTAAGCAGCTTAAGGTTGCGCCTTCAAAGTCTCGGAAGGTCCTACCTAAGATCAAGGTGGACGTTCCGATTGCTTCCACGTGAGTGTTATTCTTTTCTGCTCTCCCCTTGTTCGAGAAATTCTATGCATCTTGTCGATTCATCTATCTGTTTGACCGAGTGAGTTCTGAAACTTCTAGTGCCGCTGCTTCTGGGACTTCAATGGATATTGACAAGGGCCACAATGATGAGGAGACTGCAGACGCGGCCACTTCCAGCACAGGTATAGCCCTACATCCATGTCCCCATTTTGTTGACCACTCGATTAGTCGACTGAATGTTCCTTTGGTCGAATGTTTTGTAGCACCACCCAATGTCATTGAACTGCCGGATGAGGATGATGAGTACGAAGAAGTGCCTCGGAGGAGCACGGGAAGGAGGGGCAGGAAGGTGCCTGCTGCTTCGGACGCTCAGCAATAGGGTGACACAGCTCGGACTGTCATTTCTTTTGTTGTTCCCGTGTCAACTGATCATCCTTCGGCGTCGACTGTCCAAGTCCATGCCTCGTCCGTGCAACTCCAAGCTTCAGATCCTCTCGCTACTCCGACTGCTCCATTGACTTCGCTCTTCGCTACCCACCATGTCCCGGAGGACCCAGTGAGTGCGGCTAAGGAGGCTATACGCCAAGCAGGTCTGATGATGGAACAAACGAAGGCGGCGCACGAGGCTAGTATGGCTTCTTACAATTCTAGTTCAGCTCTTCGGATAAATGTCTAGGTGAGTTCTTTCCCGACTGAGTTCCCTTCCGACTGGTCGTTGCTCTGATAGGATATTCTACCTGAAAACCGCTGCTTTGTTCGTAAGATGATGCCCGTGGATGAGCATTTGAAACCTTTACTGAACATCTACCCTGAGTCTGGCTTAGTTCCGTTCACCCACTGGGTGTTCTAGCTTCTGTTGTATAGTTCTTGTACTTCAATCGACCAGTTTGTGTCGAATGAACCAGTGGGGGCACGCAGAGTGCACCCACTAGGTGTAGTCCCCGAGACCATGGTCGACTGTGGGCAGTCGGCCGTGGTCTAAGAACAAATGTTGTTGTTGTTTCTTGTATTCCTTTCACTTGTACGGGACGGATCGCGTCGAGTGGGAACCGGTGGGGGCACGCTAAGTGCACCCACTTGGTGTACTCCCTGAGACCATGGTCGACTGCGGGCAGTCGGCTGTGGTCTAAGAATAGGGCCATTTTTTCTCTCCACTCATACTGGACGGATCGAGTCGAGTGGGAACCAGTGGGGGCAAGCCAAGTGCACCCACTCGGTGTAGTCCCCGAGGCTACTGTTGAATGTTTGATTCAACAGTAGTCTTAGAACTCTTTTGACGTAATAATTCAATCTCTGCACTTTATCACTTGGAAGCAACTGCCTTTACTGACTTGTCTTATTTGTTGACTACAGAAATCTTGTGAGTTCGGAGCTCAATTTTCTGATTTTGAGAAGAAGCAGATCCATCTCAATCTCGATCTGGAGCTGGCCAAGGAGAACTTTCAGAAAGCCAAAAATGAAGCATCTTGTCGGAGATATTGACCACGGGTGTCTTCATCGACCACCCATGGCGTTTTAAGACAATAAGGCCGCATGCCATCCTTCAGCCGCCTACCCATCCAGCCGCCTCCTAGGGCCGCCAGGCCTAGGAGCCGACTGCCAGCAGACGGCAAATCACTAACAGGTGGCTGCCCAGTAGCCGGCATCTGGCAGAAGGCCCAATGCCTCCCCCTCGGTGTAATGCCCAGGATGGGACTATACCTCCTACGTGTCGAGGCACGACTTAAAGGTATAAGCCCATTCTGGAATGATCTCAAGTTTGGTATCTTTGCACGACTCATGTAAAAGAGGGATTAAATTGCAAAATGAGATAATTGGCTTACACTCGCCACTTCACACAATACATTACATAAGCAAAACATCATCCAAAACATCACAACCCGACTACGGGCGAAGATCCAAAAGAAAGATACCAAACAACATAACGCCACAGGTCAGGATCGAATCCTAGTAGAAACCACTACTGATCGTCGAAACATCACAAGCAAACGGCCACTCTCTTCATCGAGCTCCCAGCGAAGTACTGAACCAGCTCCTGCATCAATCTCGGCTGAACCTGCATCTGGTGTTGTAGTATCTGTGAGCCATGAGGACTCAGCAATCCCATAACCATGGGTATCAAGACTAGCAAAGCTTTATGGGTAGGAAGAGGTAAAGTGGTGAGGTTGCAGCAGCGGCTAAGCATAATATGGTGGCTAACTTACGAGTACAAGAGTAAGATGAGCATCTACGCAAACGGTCGCATACTAGTAGTGATCGCTAAAGATCCTGAACTACATACGAGTCAAACATAACCCCACCGTGTTCTCTTCTCAAAAATGAAAAGAGACAGTCACGGTTACTCACACAGTTGTGTGTTTTACTTCGGATCATCTGCAAGTTTTCTACAATCGGACATTAACAAATTCCAATCTGCCACATAACCGCGAGCACGGCTTTCAAAAGATCATAACCCTGCAGGGGTGTCCCAACTTAGCCCATCACAAGCTCTCACGATTAGCTGAAGTGATAAATATAATATCATCACTCCTTATCTTAGGGAAATCCAATCAGGCTCGGCATCCCGGTGCACAAGACATTTCGATAATGGTAAAACAAGTCCAGCAAGACCTCCCAGCGTGTCGACACCCTGATAGTAGCCGCGCGTATCTCGTCTCAGGCCACGACCGGATGAGCACAGCGTACAGCAGCCAAACCCCAAGTTTCCAAGGGGGGGGGGGGGCGCCGCACACGACTCTATTTGGGACCAACACCATCAGCACTGGGCCCCCCCCCTGTTATGTAGAATTAAGAACCCGGGGACGCGACCCCCTATGCAAATTTAATTATTTAATTAAGTTGTTATTATGAGGCAAATTAAAACAAATGTTGGGCCTTGCTGGAGAAGTTTTATTCAAAGTCGAACTGTCAAGGGGTCCCCATCCACCCATCGTGTAAGGAACGCAAAATCAAGGAACATAATGCCGGTTTATCGGCACCTAAGGTGGCATGAGTGGGACAAAACACCGAGCAAAAGGCCAAGCCTTCCACCCATGCCCAGTATATAGGTGTGTTAATAATAATAATAGATATTGTGATATAACAACAACAAGTTCCCTCCTGGAGCGAACTTCATCTTCACCTGCAACTAACAACGCTATAAGATGGGCTGAGCAAGCGGGTAACATAGCCAAACAGTGGTTTTGCTAGGAAGGTGTCAAAAGGTTAGAGGTTTCATGGCAACAAGGAGAGGCTGACATAAAAGATGGGTAGCGCGACATGTAACGATAGCATCGAGACACTAAGCATGGCAATGGTAGTAAAGGTATCCAAGGGTATGATCATCTTGCCTGGGATTCCGCAAGGGAGAAGAACGGGTCCATGAAGTAGACGGAGCAACATAGTTGAGCGAATCCTCACAACTCCGGAACGAAACCGAAGCTAACAAGAGAAGCAACCGGAAAGAAGCAAACAACACGGTAAACACACAAGCATAAACATGGCATACGATGCACGTCCAAGTATGATGCATGTCCGGTTTAATTATGCAAGGCATGGCAAAGTGCACAAACAAAACTACAAGTTAAGTGGAGCTCAATATGCAACGAGTTGCATATTGACGAAACACCACATTTTATTTATTTAGTTGACTCTCGTTTATATACACAACAATATTAAATGTTGATTACATGGCAAGGGGTGAAGCAAAAACAAACTACCTATTTAGACATTTAAATGAGGCCGGAAAAACAACAACAATTCCGGGAAAAACCCCATAAGCATGTTTAGCAATTATTAAAGCAACAACAATTACACATATTTAATGTTGTTAACATGATGCGGATGACATGATCAAGTTTATGCAATTTTTATTAAAGTTGACATGAAGAAGATAAGAAGTATTTGTCACCGTGGTGGAAGGAAAGGGTGCCACGGCAACGATCCGAAGATGATGCAACGCAACATCTCGGTTCCGATAACTCGTCGAGAGACCGATGCAAAAGAAAAGGTGGCGTGAACGTGTCAAACAAGAATGGTGGGGTGATCCCGGTTATCGGGTGTCCCACAGGTCGGCGACGAGGCAACTGAGGAGCACGACAAAAGATGAAACGGGCACGGAGCACACAAGTGGGGCATTTCATACAACACATGCAAGCAAACGTTCACGGGTCATCGTCTCGGGTTATACCTTCAGAACATTTGTTTCGGGGCGGAACAAGATCGTCGAGGGACGTAGAGGAAGTAGTGGTACACGGCCATAGAGGAAGTAGTTGATCACATTTCCGAAGAGGTACTCGCCGGCGGGGTACTTGTCAAGTCGTCGTTGATGTAGGGGTACACGTTCGTAGATGTACTCGGCGCATCCATCGTTTTCCGGGGCGACGGTAGTGGTACTTGTTCAAGAAGTCGTTCTCGTTCGTAGAGGTTCACTTCTCCAAAGGGGTACTTGCCGTCGTGGTACTTGTCGGGGTCGGTCTTGGTTCTTGTGACGTAGTGGTACTTGGTTCTTGTAGTCGAACTTGACGGTCGTCGGCGACTCGAAGGGGTACTTGGACTTGTAGAAAAATGCAACAGCAGCAACAAAACAAACACAGCACGGTCTGGGTCTCGCGTCGAACTTGCCGGTCTTGGCGACGGTGGTAGAAGATGTACATATCAGCCTGGCATTCAGCGAAAAAAAAACAACAGCAACAGCCACGGTGGCGGCGCTGGCCCGCGGCTGAAGGGACCCGATGGCCTTGCTGCGCCGGTGGCGATGCGGCCATGGAGACGAGGCGCAGAGCAGGGCGCTGGAGGCTGAGGACGGGCGAGCCTGGGGACGCGGCATAGGAAGGAGGCAGCGGCCTGGGCGCTTGGCCTGGCGATGTGCAGAAGACGGAGGGCGGTGCTGCCTGGCCGAGGCAGAGGCCCGGGTCGCGCAGGGAGCTGCCGGCGCTGGAGAAGGGAGGCCGGAGGGGAAGCGGGATCCGGCCGGGAGGCGAGGAAGGGGCGCCCTTGGCGCGGTGGCGGCCGGCAGTGGCCGGGCGACGAGAGAGCAGCGTCGGGGCGCTCGGGGCTGCGGGCACGCGCGAGCCTTGGCGACGGAGGAAACGGCGCTGGCGAGGAGGGGCGACGAGCCCCTGCGGTGCGACGAGGACGGCAAGAGGCGGCCGGAGGGGATCCGCCGCGGCGGCCGGCGGCGACTGGCAAAGGGCCTGCGCGGCGGACGTGGAGCACGGAGGGAGCGGGGCGCGTAAGGAGCGGCGCGGGGCGCTGGCATCGATGCGAGAGCGAGAGCGAGGAGCGAGGGAAAACGAGGTGGCGGCGCTCGGGCGGAATCGAGGGACGAGCGGATGGGGAGATGGTGCGGTCGTCGCTAGGGTTACGGAGAGGCGCGGCTGGGCCTATGGCCACGGGAGGAGTTGGGCCAGGGAGGGAGTAGGAGGCCCAAGAGGCTGGCGGCTGGGCCTGTCTGCTCCACTTATTTTATTTCTTCAGCAGAAATAAAATAGAGAGGGATCCAAAATATTAAGAAAAGAGGCCAGAACAGGAAAAAAAATGATGGAACATTTTTGTACGGTTTTATGGAATATTACCAACCCAACAAAAAAAGGTTCGAACAAAATAGGGAAGATATGCAAGTGTGTTGGTTAATTCCAAACAAATGGAATATTTATCTATATAGCTCCCTAAATATTGGGATGATATGTTTTAAAGAGAAGTCACGCTTCCCTCGATTTAAATAGACCGAAGGTCCACACAATTTATTTAGGTTGAGATGCAAAATAAATATGACATGATGGCATGATGACAAGATGCAATGCAAAAAATAAATAACACAACACAAAAGAAACACACGGAAGAACCCGGAACATCTGGAATCTTCTGGAATCTTCTGGGACGTCGGTCTTCGGGCGTCACAACTCTCCCACACTAACAGAGGATCTCGACCCGAGATCCTAGAGATGGCACCGGGTAGAAACGAAAAAAGAATAGGTAAAATAAAGTTGCTTCTTTCACAGACGAGTGAAACCAAAGAACCTTGAGCGGTTGAACAAGTTGAACAAGAATACAACAGAGATGAACGAAGATGAAACACTCCGTTAGAAAAGAGGAACAAGGAGCATTAAGAGAACCTTGTAGGTTGAAAGACATGAAACCAGAGCTTACGAACCAAAAGAATATGAAACCGCAATGGTATAGCCAAGGAATAAGAATGACAGAATTTGGACAGCACTCCGTCTGAAAATCGAAGGAATTGAACATGAACTTGCCAAATTGGGAGGATACTTGATGAAAACAACAACACACAGCCTCTGAAACAATTGAAAGAATGGCACAAGGGGTAAGAAGGATTCAGACAGCACTCCGATTAAAAGATAGGCAAAAACTAGATGAGCTGAGAGAATTAGAATGGAGAATACAACGCTCCAGTTAAAAAGACAATCAAGGGAAGAATATGATCTTGATAACAACGAGATGATGGTCAAAGAGAGCAATATCACAAAGCCTCCAGAATGAAAGAATATAATATGGATCAACGAAAGAAATGAATGGAGAAGAAGAAAAAATGACAACATCTCCCGCAAATGAATTAGGAAATCCTCCTTACAAAGAAGGGTTGAACGGAGTTGTTAGAAAAATTAACAGCAAAAGAATAAGCTTGATGTGGGCTTATGGAAAACATCTCAAAATTCTGAGGTGACAACCGGCCACTAACGGAAACAATTGATTGGATTGAGATCAACAAGGAGATGAAAAACTTATTTCACCAGAAGGATAAATGAAGAACTTGGGTCATTTATAAGCACCACAATAGCAACAATCCTTAGGGAAAGCTTTTAGGTGAAATAAAACCCAAGATAACTCCAACATAGAGATTGAAGGGTTGAAAGATCTCTTGAACGGGGAGAAAATGATGGGTTTACATGTCTCATTCTTGAGAACTTGAGAATCATGAAGCACGAAGGGAAATTGTCAAAAATGACATAACACCATCTGAAAGGATAAGGTAGAAAGGATTGCAAATGGAAACATGATGAAGAATGCTTGAGCTCCAACAAGAATCTTGAAGAACACTTCAAGCATGAATTAATTCATGATGAACCACCAAGATGGACTCCGATAATGAAAGCATGAGAAGTGAAAGATGAAAAGAATAAGATTCAAGGCCTGTGATGAATTAGATGGAGCTTTGAAATGATAATTGAAATAACTTGGAGCTCCGGAAAACAAGATGAAGAATTTAGAACCGAGAATATGATATGATGAACAAGCTCCGGACAAAAGAATTAAATCACCTTGAAGGAATAAGAATAAGAATTATGTCATGCATCTCCTTCACCAATTTAAATTGATGACAACCAAAGGATTTGGCATACTACTTATTCTCGTTGGAAAGAATTAAGAGAGATCTCGCACAAACTTGGGTAAATTATACAAGGAACCACCGGTAGGATTATGAAAAGAACAAATGAATTAATACGATAACAAGGAAGAGTAAACTTGAAAGAACCACCGTAAGAATATTGAGATGAACGAAGAGGCATCGATGAAGAATATTTGGAGAACGAAGTTGAAAACTGAGAACGAAGAATCTTCTGAAATTATGGCCTTCGGAGGATCACAAAGAAAAGAATTCATGAAATGCTTCGGATGGTTATAAAAGAATTCCCCACAATCGGAACAATAATGAGGATGGCATGAAGCTAGAACCCCGAATCTGAGAGAACGAGCAAGATTTAAGAGAAACTCTTCTCCGGTCTCCAAATGTTGAGACTGAAGACGAGAAATGCCATAAGAATTGTTGAGCACTCCGAATGAAGAATTAAAAAGGTTGAACCAATGATGAACAAGAATTTGAAAGCGATCTTGGAGAAGGTATGTGACTGATGGAAAATCATTCTTACGACACACTTTGAAAAGAATTTCAAAATAACTCCAGAAAAATAGAAGAGTCGGGTAAGATCCTGGAAAAAGACGTGTGGGTTAGGGCCCACTAAAGAAAACACCATTGAAAAAGATTGCTTGAGAGATATTGCACCGGTTGAATTAATGGCTTGAATAAGAAGACAATCCTCAAAAAATAGCTTGAACGGATTAAGAATGGAATTATGAATCTTGAGCACTCCGGATATGAATAACAAGAGGAGAATGATTAATTGGTGCACCGGAATAATAAATCATTGTGAAATGAGGAAAAGGATAAGATCAACACCGAAATCTTGAATTACATCCACCGGCAGAATTTGAGAACAAAAGAATGATGAACTTGGAGTTCTTGAGCATCTTCACGATAAATCACCGGATAAGAACATTGAAGGAAAAGAATGAAGAAATATCACATGAATAAAATGGATACTTGATCTGAGAATTTCTGGCTCCATGAAGAAAAAGGGTGGGAGGGTGGGAAAAACAAAGACAACTTGGGATGAATGAAACAGACAAATCGTCGGATTTCTCAACGGCGTCCGTATGGAATAACTTGAAGAGAAGGCACATCGGTTGAAAAGGATTAACATGAAGATCTCGATGGTCAAGAAGAATTAGCACTCCCATAGAAATATGAGAACACCGATTAGAAAAGGTATGGAATCAACATTTGACATCGAAGCAACTCGAATACCAGAGTCAAAAGAACAACAAAGGATAGATATATTTATGAAGAAGATTATGTTGCAACATATCTATCCGAACAGAGAATTGAACGAATGAATTCCGTAGGTACATCAACTTGACGAGAAGCCACTTGGGAGAATAAAAGGTAAATAAAAGCAACAAGGATCAGATAGAACAAATACAAGATAGAAGTTTCGTTCGACATATTCGTGCTGAAAGCTTATGGAACGCGTTACGAAAGGGTTTTGCAATCCCCGGATCACCATAGCCAAGGACCCTTTAAGATGCAACTCCCAATCGGAACAAGTCCATAAAACCACTTCACTCAATGTAGAACCCCGAACTTCATATCATGCACTCGTTGGAAGAATGCCTAGAACTACTAGATGAACCCACCTATTAATTTCCGAAAGTTTCCAGTTATGCAATCAGGTGTTGGGGATACAGGGGAAGCACCGCGCACTCAACTCTAATCCTACATCCAGCTGTATCCATCCTTCAACACATAACCACTTGTTCTCGGAAACCGTTTACCTCGGACCTTCGAAACGCATCTACTATACAAGCTATGGCAATACTCCCGAACTACCTCCCCAGTACTGGGTGATGTCGGGGTTATCTTGTCACTAACCGCATAGGAGAGTTTTCGATGTCGGTCGTCTTAAGTATTCTAGTACTGCCGCGCTGGATTTGTGACGACAACACCTCGGAGCTCAACTCCCCGGGACACTGCCACAACCCCTAATGACAGGAGGCATCGAGAACAATGTTCTCGTCACAAAGACATCGGAACAATCCAAACAATACTCGCGTGATCCTAAAAAAAATTTGGTGCAATTCTTGAAAGTAGAAGAGGCAAGAGTAGTCGTCAGGAGTCCTCACCAGAGTGAAAAGAGATGAGGAGCAAAAGAAATCCTACTCTCCGATATAAATATAGGACTCAAAACATTTTAATGTGTGTGCCTAGACTCAACCGTCAACGATTCGATAAATCAGTGGGTGCTTCTAGGTCGGAGAAGGCTCTGAATACCAACTTGTAATGCCCAGGATGGGACTATACCTCCTACGTGTCGAGGCACGACTTAAAGGTATAAGCCCATTCTGGAATGATCTCAAGTTTGGTATCTTTGCACGACTCATGTAAAAGAGGGATTAAATTGCAAAATGAGATAATTGGCTTACACTCGCCACTTCACACAATACATTACATAAGCAAAACATCATCCAAAACATCACAACCCGACTACGGGCGAAGATCCAAAAGAAAGATACCAAACAACATAACGCCACAGGTCAGGATCGAATCCTACTAGAAACCACTACTGATCGTCGAAACGTCACAAGCAAACGGCCACTCTCTTCATCGAGCTCCCAACGAAGTACTGAACCAGCTCCTGCATCAATCTCGGCTGAACCTGCATCTGGTGTTGTAGTATCTATGAGCCACGAGGCCTCAGCAATCCCATAACCATGGGTATCAAGACTAGCAAAGCTTTATGGGTACGAAGAGGTAAAGTGGTGAGGTTGCAGCAGCGGCTAAGCATAATATGGTGGCTAACTTACGAGTACAAGAGTAAGATGAGCATCTACGCAAACGGTCGCATACTAGTAGTGATCGCTAAAGATCCTGAACTACATACGAGTCAAACATAACCCCACCGTGTTCTCTACTCAAAAATGAAAAGAGACAGTCACGGTTACTCACACAGTTGTGTGTTTTACTTCGGATCATCTGTCAAGTTTTCTACAACCGGACATTAACAAATTCCAATCTGCCACATAACCGCGAGCACGGCTTTCGAAAGATCATAACCCTGCAGGGGTGTCCCAACTTAGCCCATCACAAGCTCTCACGATTAGCTGAAGTGATAAATATAATATCATCACTCCTTATCTTAGGGAAATCCGATCAGGCTCGGCATCCCGGTGCACAAGACATTTCGACAATGGTAAAACAAGTCCAGCAAGACCTCCCGGCGTGCCGACACCCTGATAGTAGCCGCGCGTATCTCGTCTCAGGCCACGACCGGATGAGCAGAGCGTACAACAGCCAAACCCCAAGTTTCCAAGGGGGGGGACGCCGCACACGACTCTATTTGGGACCAACACCATCAGCACTGGCCCCCCTGTTATGTAGAATTAAGAACCCGGGGACGCGACCCCCTATGCAAATTTAATTATTTAATTAAGTTGTTATTATGAGGCAAATTAAAACCAATGTTGGGCCTTGCTAGAGAAGTTTTATTCAAAGTCGAACTGTCAAGGGGTCCCCATCCACCCATCGTGTAAGGAACGCAAAATCAAGGAACATAATGCCGGTTTATCGGCACCTAAGGTGGCATGAGTGGAACAAAACACCGAGCAAAAGGCCAAGCCTTCCACCCATGCCCAGTATATAGGTGTGTTAATAATAATAATAGATATTGTGATATAACAACAACAAGTTCCCTCCTGGAACGAACTTCATCTTCACCTGCAACTAACAACGCTATAAGAGGGGCTGAGCAAGCGGGTAACATAGCCAAACAGTGGTTTTGCTAGGAAGGTGTCAAAAGGTTAGAGGTTTCATGGCAACAAGGAGAGGCTGACATAAAAGATGGGTAGCGCGACATGTAACGATAGCATCGAGACACTAAGCATGGCAATGGTAG
This sequence comes from Secale cereale, assembly GCA_902687465.1. Taxonomy (NCBI): domain Eukaryota; kingdom Viridiplantae; phylum Streptophyta; class Magnoliopsida; order Poales; family Poaceae; genus Secale; species Secale cereale. Next base: position 119,672,389 of record LR738709.1, on the reverse strand, counting down.
TAAAGGTATCCAAGGGTATGATCATCTTGCCTGGGATTCCGCAAGGGAGAAGAACGGGTCCATGAAGTAGACGGAGCAACATAGTCGAGCGAATCCTCACAACTCCGGAACGAAACCGAAGCTAACAAGAGAAGCAACCGGAAAGAAGCAAACAACACGGTAAACACACAAGCATAAACATGGCATACGATGCACATCCAAGTATGATGCATGTCCGGTTTAATTATGCAAGGCATGGCAAAGAGCACAAACAAAACTACAAGTTAAGTGGAGCTCAATATGCAACGAGTTGCATATTGACGAAACACCACATTTTATTTATTTAGTTGACTCTTGTTTATATACACAACAATATTAAATGTTGATTACAGGGCAAGGGGTGAAGCAAAAACAAACTACCTATTTAGACATTTAAATGAGGCCGGAAAAACAACAACAATTCCGGGAAAAACCCCATAAGCATGTTTAGCAATTATTAAAGCAACAACAATTACACATATTTAATGTTGTTAACATGATGCGGATGACATGATCAAGTTTATGCAATTTTTATTAAAGTTGACATGAAGAAGATAAGAAGTATTTGTCACTGTGGTGGAAGAAAAGGGTGCCACGGCAACGATCCGAAGATGATGCAACGCAACATCTCGGTTCCGGTAACTCGTTGAGAGACCGATGCAAAAGAAAAGGTGGCGTGAACGTGTCAAACAAGAATGGTGGGGTGATCCCGGTTACCGGGTGTCCCACAGGTCGGCGACGAGGCAACCGAGGAGCACGACAAAAGATGAAACGGGCACGGAGCACACAAGTGGGGCATTTCATACAACACATGCAAGCAAACGTTCACGGGTCATCGTCTCGGGTTATACCTTCGGAACATTTGTTTCGGGGCGGAACAAGATCGTCGAGGGACGTAGAGGAAGTAGTGGTACACGGCCGTAGAGGAAGTAGTTGATCACGTTTCCGAAGAGGTACTCGACGGTGGGGTACTTGTCAAGTCGTCGTTGACGTAGGGGTACAAGTTCGTAGATGTACTCGGCGCATCCATCGTTTTCCGGGGCGACTGTAGTGGTACTTGTTCAAGAAGTCGTTCTCGTTCGTAGAGGTTCACTTCTCCGAAGGGGTACTTGCCGTCGTGGTACTTGTCGGGGTCGGTCTTGGTTCTTGTGACGTAGTGGTACTTGGTTCTTGTAGTCGAACTTGACGGTCGTCGGCGACTCGAAGGGGTACTTGGACTTGCAGAAAAATGCAACAGCAGCAACAAAACAAACACAGCACGGTCTGGGTCTCGCGTCGAACTTGCCGGTCTTGGCGACGGTGGTAGAAGAGGTACATATCAGCCTGGCATTCAGCGAAAAAAAACAACAGCAACAGCCACGGTGGCGGCGCTGGCCCGCGGCTGAAGGGACCCGATGGCCTTGCTGCGCCGGTGGCGATGCGGCCATGGAGACGAGGCGCAGAGCAGGGCGCTGGAGGCTGAGGACGGGCGAGCCTGGGGACGCGGCATAGGAAGGAGGCAGCGGCCTGGGCGCTTGGCCTGGCGATGTGCAGAAGACGGAGGGCAGTGCTGCCTGGCCGAGGCAGAGGCCCGGGTCGCGCAGGGAGCTGCCGGCGCTGGAGAAGGGAGGCCGGAGGGGAAGCGGGATCCGGCAGGGAGGTGAGGAAGGGGCGCCCTTGGCGCGGCGGCGGCCGGCAGTGGCCGGGCGACGGGAGAGCAGCGTCGGGCGCTCGGGGCCGCGGGCGCGCGCGAGCCTTAGCGACGGAGGAAACGACGCTGGCGAGGAGGGGCGACGAGCCCCTGCGGTGCAACGAGGATGGGAAGAGGCGGCCGGAGGGGATCCCCCGCGGCGGCCGGCGGCGACTGGCGAAGGGCCTGCGCGGCGGACGTGGAGCACGGAGGGAGCGGGGCGCGCAAGGAGCGGCGCGGGGTGCTAGCATCGATGCGGGAGCGAGAGCGAGGAGCGAGGGAAAACGAGGTGGCGGCGCTCGGGCGGAATCGAGGGACGAGCGGATGGGGAGATGGTGCGGTCGTCGCTAGGGTTACGGAGAGGCGCGGCTGGGCCTATGGCCACGGGAGGAGTTGGGCCAGGGAGGGAGGAGGAGGCCCAAGAGGCTGGCGGCTGGGCCTGTCTGCTCCACTTATTTTATTTCTTCAGCAGAAATAAAATAGAGAGGGATCCAAAATATTAAGAAAAGAGGCCAGAACAGGAAAAAAAATGATGGAACATTTTTGTACGGTTTTATGGAATATTACCAACCCAACAAATAAAGGTTCCAACAAAATAGGGAAGATATGCAAGTGTGTTGGTTAATTCCAAACAAATGAAATATTTATCTATATAGCTCCCAAAATATTGGGATGATATGTTTTAAAGAGAAGTCACGCTTCCCTCGATTTAAATGGACCGAAGGTCCACACAATTTATTTAGGTTGAGATGCAAAATAAATATGACATGATGGCATGATGACAAGATGCAATGCAAAAAATAAATAACACAACACAAAAGAAACACACGGAAGAACCCAGAACATCTGGAATCTTCTGGAATCTTCTGGGACGTCGGTCCTCGGGCGTCACACTCGGAGTATGCACTGGGGATCCTCGACAAGACTGAAGCATGGCTACTGTTGAACCTACCACCCCCCAGAATCCAAAGTTGCATGGCTACAGTGTGAGTGTACCTCGCGGACACTCCTTGATCGACGCATCACTGTAGCCATGTTACCCGTGACCTCGCTTTGGTCAAAGGAGACCATGATCCCACTACTCGGAGGCGGAGTGGCCTACAGGCGGTAGGCCCCACCCGTCAGCGAGCCACCAAGGTGCGGCTGGTGGCGTAGGGAGCGGGCCGCCCTCTAGCAGGCGGCCTGCCGTATCCTCGAAGTTCAGACTCCATCAAGAAGACGAGAGGGGCGTGGAAATTGTGTATGACCACTAGATGGCGGTACTGTAGCCGCGCTCCCCTCGGCGACTCCTTCGTCAGCAGAGGGATGTCAACAGTAAAACACAATCACGGGGGCCCACAGATGGCGGGCCCACAGGACGGACATGCCATCAACAACCGGCGGGACCCACCAGGCGGCGGGACCCAGCAGCCGGCGCCCAAAGAAGCTGACGGCCAGGGCCCGCACCCGGCTGAATTACCATTGTAGCCCTGGGGGTAGGCCTATGTAAACCCCCCAGGGTCCTTCGTGCAGAGGGGTTAGACTTTAAGAGATACACAGAGATAGGGAAGAAACCCTAGCCGCCACTCACATTTCATAGAAGGAGAAGAGAGAGCTAGCCTTGCTCTTCTTCCTCCTCTAGACGACAGAGCTCGATGAGCAACCTTGTAGCTACCATATTGACGATAGTCATGACGCGGAGTCCCCGCAGAGCACGACTATGGGTGTTATCTCCATGGAGAGCCCCAAACCTGGGTAAGATTCGTAGGCGTCTCAAGTTTCGCCTTATCCCGCATCCAGGGCTCGGCAACGTTCTCTTGTCCCCATGCATGATAAGCCATCCTTTGGCATATGTCGCACAAAAACCCCGACATTTGGCACCCACCATGGGGCAAGGTGCAGCGTCGTCCGGAGACATGTTCTGGACGGGAACTTTGTTCCTCCCTGGCAAGCGTAGCCAGCCCAGCACGCCCGATGGCGTAGATACCGGGGCACTTTGCGGCGCACAGGCTGCATGCGCCGAGAGCAAGCTCAGTGTTCTTCTCGGCGAGGTCCACCTCCATGACAAGCCCACTCCGGTCGCAGAAGTGGTCGGCTCGAAGAACTGCCTCGTCTCCTCGACAAGCTCCACATCGTCGACGAGTTCGCCTCCGACCTGGAGTCAGTTGGCTCCTCTGATCCACCCGTCAATATGGTCATCAACCCCGACACGGCATCCGCCGATACATTCCCCGACCACGTGGTGGTCATCGATGATCCATTCCCCCCTGCGACCTGCGACATAAGCGTCAGCACCGTCACGGAGGTGTTGGCCGCCAGCCACGACGAGCCCTCCAATGGGTCTAGTTAGGACCCGCTGCAGGCGGCAATGCAGAGCCTCTCCAGTCCCATCGCCGCGGGAACATACAGCGCGGCGCTGGAAACACTCCGCGTCTCGCTCCTCGACAACACCAACAATTTGGCTGCCATGCAGCGCCTCACTGAAGCCTACCGCCGCGAGGTCGACCGTGTCGTAGGCGGCACGCCGACTGCTGGTGAGCCCAGCCGAGCCGGCGCCGTCCGGGACCGAGGCGGAGCCCTCACCAGTATGCTGGGGGCCACGCGTCTGGTTTATGCCACCCCATTGGAGAACCTAAGGGCTGCCCAGGCGGCAGCAGCTCGTCCAGCAGCTCCTCGACGCGGCGACCGAGCAGCAGGAGGCTCACCGCCGGGCTCTGGAGGCCGGCGCATAGGCGGAAAACCATCCTCCCCGTCGCGAGCAAGGAGCTACATCCCGATCACCAACAGTCAGCGCTCGCAGTCGGCATGACTCGGAGCCGGCTGCCAGCAGCAGTCGGCAAACTCGCATCACCATTGAGCGCGACCAAGACGACCGCCCAAGGGCAATGGAACAGTGAAACGAGCGCTCGCCTCCCCCTCGCCGGGAGAGGCGCGTGTCCCTGCCGCCTGTCGAGCATCCATATCTCGGAGGCCGTCTGGGCCGCTGCGAGGGAGTTGGGGAGAACGATGCGCGCCACCGGCTCGACCGGCTGGCCCGATCCCAGGCGGTCAAAGAAGACGACGCGATTGACCCGGCCTGTTTCGGCCCATGTATCCACGACGAGCCTTTCCCCAAAGGTTTCTCGCTCCCCAGAGACACTCCCAAGTACAATGGTTCCGTAAAGCCAGAGGGCTGGTTGGTGGATTACTCCAGTGCCGTCAACATTGCAAATGGCAACAAGCACGTTACCGTGAAGTATGTACCGCTCATGCTCCAGGGCACGGCCCGGGCGTGGTTGAACAACCTTAAGCCCAACAGCATCAACAGCTGGCTAGACTTCGCTGACGTCTTCACCCGCAACTTCACCAGCAACTACAAGTGGCCGCCCAAGCCACGACAGCTCTCCCTGTGCGTCCAAGGCCCGAACGAGTCCGCTCGCGATTACCTGACGCGTTGGGCCGAGCTGCGCAACTCCTGTGAAGGGGTGCATGAGGTGCAGGCCATCGAGTACTTCACGGCCGGGTAAAGAGAAGGCACCCTACTCAAGCACAAGCTCCTTTGCAACGAGCCCACCACGCTGGACGAGCTGTTAAGCATAGTAGACAAGTACGCCACAGCCGACTCCTCCATGAAGTCAGAACTGCACGTAGATGCCTCCGGAAAGATGGCTCCACCGGCTCCTCGGACGCCGGCTGGAGAGTCTAGTCGGCGCCAGCAGCAAACGGACAACAAACGCAAAGCCCCCCCCCCCCCACTTCTTGCAACAGCTGGCTGGTGGCAGCAGTTGAAGGCCAGCAGCCGGAGGGCCAAGCCAGACCAAAGCACCAGAAGGGCGGCAAGCCCGCTTGGCAGCCCGCCTTCTCCTTCGAGCAAGCCCTTGATGCCCCCTGCAAGTTTCACAGCGGTGCGAAGCCTTCCAGCCATGTCACACGAAAGTGCCACTGGCTCACTCGGATTTCCAGAGGCGAGGCTCTGCCCCCACCGCCTGCTGGGCAGGCGGCTCCTCCACCAAAGTAACCGGCAGCTCATCTAGGCGTCCAGGTCCAGGATGAGTTCCTAGAGGAGAATGGAGCTTATGTCGTCTTCATCAGCCAGGCGGACGACAGGCACAGCCAGCGTCAGCACCACCGAGAAGTCAATCATGTTGCCTTAGAGGCCCCAGAATTCATGCACTGGTCGAAGAAGCCCATCAGTTAGAGCCGCGCTGACCACCTGGCTGTCATGCCGTCACCAGGAGCCTATGCCATGGTTCTAGATGCAACATTCTCCACTGACAGGCGGGCCTGTCATTTCTCCCAAGTGCTGATAGACCGCGGCAGCAGTATCAACATCATGTACCGAGACACCATGGAGAAATTGGGCATCAAAGAGAAGCAACTGTAGCCCACCTGGACCGTGTTCCATGGCATCATCCCCGGCCTCTCTTGCTCACCAATCGGCAAGGTCAAGATAGATGTCTTGTTTGGAGACAAGATGCATTTCCGTCGCGAGCCAGTCTAGTTTGAGGTGGTAAATTTGGAAAGCCCTTATCATGTAATATTGGACCGGCCTGCCCTCGCCAAATTCATGGCGGTGCCCCATTATGCCTACCTCAAGATGAAGATGCCGGGTCCCAAAGGAATAATCACCTTAATCGGCGACTATGAGAAGTCCGTCGATTGTGCCGCTGCCAGCAGCCGGCTGGCCGAGTCCCTTGTCATAGTTGAAGAAAAGCGCCGCCTAGATCGGTTGGTGGCAATGGCTGGCGAGCAGCCAGCCATACCATATGATCCCAAGGAGGCGGAACCTCAAGGCTCATTCCAGCCGGCCAAAGAGACCAAGAAGATTGCCTTGGATCCGGCACACCCAGAGCAATTTGCTGTCATAGGGTCAAACCTAGACAGCAAATAGGAAAGCAGGCTCGTCGATTTCCTCCGTGAGAATCGGGACATCTTCGCATGGTCCCCAAAGGACATGCTGGGTGTTCCGATGGATTTCGCCGAGCACAAGTTGCACGTAAGAGAACACGTGAAGCCAGTCATATAGCCGCTTCGCTGCCTGTCTGAAGAGAAAATAAGAGTTGTCGGAGAAGAGGTCGCCCGCCTGCTACCAGTTGGCTTCATCATGGAAGTGTTCTACCCAGAGTGGCTCTCCAACTCCGTCCTTGTGCTGAAGAAGAACAACAAGTGGCGCATGTGCATTGACTACACCATCCTCAACAAAGCTTGCCCTAAAGATCTTTGTGCTCTGCCGCGAATAGATCAAGTGATCGACTCCACAGCCAGATGCGAGCTGCTGTCTTTCCTTTACGCTCATTCTGGGTACCACCAGATCAAGCTGGATCCGGCTGATCGCCTAAAGACCGCCTTCCTCACACTGTTCGGAACCTTCTGTTGCCTGACCATGACATCCAGATTAAGAAATGTCGGCGCCACGTTCCAGCGTTGCATGTAGAAGTGTCTCCTCAAGCAACTTGGCAGAAACGCCCACGTTTACATGGACGATATCATGGTGAAGACGGAGAAGTGTGGTACTCTTCTAGAAGACCTCCAAGAGACCTTTGAAAACCTACGCCGCTTTCAGATCAAGCTAAACCCGGAGAAATGCGTCTTCGGGGTGCGAGCAGGCCACCTCCTTGGCTTCCTGGTGTCTGAACGAGGCATCGAGTGCAACCCGGCGAAGATCAAGGCCATTGAGTGGATGGAGAGACCAACCCGCATACGAGACGTCCAGAAGTTCACCGGGTGCTTGGCACCACTCAGCCGGTTCATCAGTCGGCTGGGTGAGAAAGCACTCCCTCTGTACCAGTTGATGAAGAAAACCACCTGCTTTGAGTGGAATGACATGGCGAACGAGGATTTCTGCCAGCTCAAGAAAGTGTTGTCCATGCCGCCTATCCTGGCGGCGCCAACAGACAAGGAATCGATGTTCCTTTACATAGCCACCACCAGCCGGGTGGTCCGCACTGTGATTGTGGTCGAGCGCCCAGAAGACGGCAAAGCACTGCCGGTCCAAAGGCTCGTCTACTACTTGAGTGAGGTGCTGCCAACCTCCAAACAGAATTAGCCCCACTACCAGAAGATGTGCTATGGCATGTACTTTGCCGCCAAGAAGCTCAAGCAATACTTTCAAGAGCATCCCATTACGGTCGTTTGCACGGCCCCACTGGCTGAGATCATGGGCAACAGAGATGCTTCAGGTCAAGTGGCGAAGTGGGCCATTGAGCTGGCCCCTTTCATCATCTTCTACTAGCCCCGCACCACCATCAAGTCACAAGCACTGGCCAACTTCCTCGTCGACTGGGCCGAGACCCAGTACCTGCCGCCTGCTCCACATTCAACACATTGGCGGATGCACTTTGATGGATCAAAGATGCGCACTGGCTTGGGAGCCGACATTGTCCTCACCTCCCCCAAAGGCGACAATCTCAAGTACACATTGCAAATCCACTTTGCCGCCTCCAATAACGTGGTTGAGTATCAAGCACTCATTCATGGGCTCCGGCTGGCCAAGGAGATTGGCATCCGCCGAGTGTTGTGCTACGGTGACTCGGACTTGGTGGTCCAGCAGTCATCTGGCGACTGGGACGCCAAAGATGCAAATATGGCAACTTACCGCTTCATTATCCAGTAGATCAGCGGGTACTTTGATGGCTGCGAGTTTCTCCATGTGTCACAAGCCGACAAAAGCAAGCAGATGCCTTGGCACGAATTGGATCAACTCGGCAAGCAATACCAGCCGGCATGTCCCTCTAATGCCTCCGCAAGCCGTCTATCCAGCCTTCACCAGAATCAAAGTCTATCTTCATGCCGGCTGACCCTAGAACAGCTGGATCCGGCTTAGGTACTGCCACAACCAGCCCGAAAACCTCAGCAGATGGCCCGAGGACTGCAGCACCGGCACTCGGCCCAAGGACCCCAGAACCCGGCCCGAGGACTGCTGCAGCCGGCCCGGGAACTTCAGAACCCGGCCCGGGGACTGCTGCAGCCGGCTCGGAGACATCAGCAGGCGGCCCGGGGACTGCGGCACCAGAACTCGAACGAGGGACTTCAGATCCCGACCCAGGGACTACTGTAGCCGGCCCGGGGACTTCAAGAGCATAGCAAGCGGCGGCTAATTCCGGCCCTCCACCTCCCGGCCCAACCACCCTGGTGTAAGTTGCCGAAGTGACAGGAGTCATAACGTGCAGCCCATCCTTAACTTTCTCCTAAGAAGAGAACTGCCAGCAAATGAGATCCTAGCCTGACATGTGCAGCGCAGAGCGTCAGCATACACAATAGTGAACAGAGAGCTCGTTAGACACAGCGTGACTGGCATCTTCCAGCGCTGTGTAGAAGCAGAGAAGGGCTTGGCCATCTTGAGGGATATTCATCAAGGCAAATGCAGCCACCATGCGGCCTCCAAATCCCTCGTCGCCAAAGCTTTCCGCCACAGTTTCTTCTGGCCGACTGCTTTGGACAACGCCAAAGATCTAGTCAAAAAATGCAATGGGTGCCAGCGCTTCAGTTCAAAACAACACCTACCGGCTTCTGCACTCAATACCATTCCCATCACATGGCCATTTGCAATTTGGGGATTGGACATGGTGGGCCCCTTCAAGACAGCACGCGACGGCATGACTCACTTTCTTGTTGCCTTGGACAAGTTCACCAAGTGGATTGAAGCAAGACCAATCAAGAAACTCGACGGTCTGACTGCCGTGACCTTCATCGTCGACATTACAGTCCGGTATGGCATACCACACAGCATCATCACCGACAATGGCACAAACTTTGCCAAAGGAGCTTTGGCCCATTTCTGCGCAACACAGGGCATCCGGCTGGACTTAGCGTATGTTGCCCACCCACAGTAAAACGGCCAAGTTGAGCGTGCAAACGGCCTCATCTTGTTCGGCATCAAGCCCCGGCTGGTCGAGCCCTTGGAACGTTCGGCCGGCTTCTGGATCGAAGAATTGTTGTCTGTCCTTTGAAGCCTCAGAATGACACCAAACAAATCAACTGGCTTCACTCCCTTCTTCCTTGTCTATGGAGCCGAGGTCGTCATCCCAACAGATGTTGAGTTTGACTCGCCTCGCGTCACCATGTACACTGAAGCCGAAGCAAGAGAAGCATGTGAAGATGGCGTTGACCTACTGGAGGAAGCCCGGCTGGTAGCACTCGGCCGATCTGCCATCTACCAGCAGGGTTTGCGTCGCTACCACAGCCCGCGGGTCAGGCCGTGTTCTTTCCGCGAGGGGACCTTGTGCTCCGGCTGATCCAGCGAACATCGAGCCAGCACAAGCTCTCGGCCCCTTGGGAAGGACCTTTCATCATCAGCAAGGTGCTAGGCAAATATGCCTACTACCTCATCGACGCGCAGAAGCCAAGAGCACGCAAGCGAGATGACTCAGGCAAGGAATTAGAGCGCCCGTGGAACGCAAATCTCCTTCGCCGCTTTTACAGCTAAAGGCAGTATGTATCGTACTATCTACTGTATTTTGAGAAACAACGGGATCCCCAAGGAGCACTTGGGGACTGCCCTCCCTTTATCTATATGATAAGATTATGCCTATGAATGCGTTATTTTCATTCCTTCGCCCGGCACTGGGACCGAACAGACGGCCCGGGAGCTTGCCGTCTTGCCCTATGTTTGAAATTTTCCAACAGTCGGACAAGTAATATGCCGGCATCCAAGCCCTCTCTTGCCTAAAAGTCACAAACTTGCAGAACGCGGTTGTCCAACTGGTAGGAGTCAAAGGCAGGAAGCGATGCCCACATGAAAATGGCTAAGGAAAAAAAGTAAGCATAGGTCAAGACGGCCTTTCAGACAAGTTGTCCGGCTGCCGAGCAGCCGGCGGGCCGGGTTCTAGATTGACCAAGCCACGTTCCAGACGGCAGGATACTTGCCTATCCTGAAAACAACTAAGTCCCTGACCCAGCCACAGACCACAGAGTGGCTGTCTGGCTGGCTGGCGGCGGTAAAAGGAGACGGCAAAAGAAAACGCCCAAAGGAACAAAAGGCAGCGTTAAGACTAGAACTCAGCAAAAAGCATAAACATATGCTAATTTAAAAGAATATTCACATAGCAAAAGTCCCACGGCCGCCATTCAACAATGTTTTAGATACACCCAGTGGGTGGAATTGTGCAAGACTAACTCGACCAGTTGCAAAGCAAACAGGAAATTAAAAGATAGCATGGCCGCCTAGGCCAGAGGTGCAGCAAGCGGATCTGGTAGCACCATGGGGTCCGCTGCACCGGATACTGAGGGGCCGCCTGATGGACCTCAACCTGGTCGCCTTCTATGGCATACGGCGCGGTTCCTTGGGGCTCGCTCATCGACGCTTAGTCGAGTTGACGACGAACAGACGGCTCATCCTCCAGAAAGCCGCCTTCCTCGTCTTCGTCCTCCTCGTCCTCGCCCTCGTCGCTCGAGGCGATCTCCTCATCGAGCTCCTCCGACGCCACAAGGTCTGGCCCAAAGTGATCAGGCGGCACCACATGGCCGTTTTCATCCAACTCTGGGATGAAGACGGCGGTGCCGGCATAATCGGCGATCGCGACGGCACGCTTGATGAGATCTCCCCTCACCGCCGCCAGCTCGGGCTCGACTTCCAGGCGGAAAGTCGCCAGTTGAGCAAGATCCAGATCGGGATACCATCCCTTGGCGAATTCCAAGGCCGCCCGCGTGCCGGCCCTCACGGCAGCGCCTTTCCAAGCCTTGAAGCGGTCGACTGCCACCTCCAGCCACTCGGCAGCCCGGCTAGGAGTGCGCGGACCGGGGATGTCTGGCCAGAGGGCGGCCAGCAGCTGGCACCCGGCACGTTGAAGACGAAGAATCAAGCGATGGGCCGGCTGCAGGCGCGCCCTCACGGCAAGAAGTTGCTTGTTGGGGGTCCGGGGTGCGTTGGGCGCAATCACCATACCCGCCCGACGCTTCTCATCGCACTGGGCCTCGATGGCCTGGCTGGTCGCAACGGAGTGGCCAGGGAAGAACTCTGTGCCAGAGAAAAGACAAAAGAATAAGAAGATGGGAGCCGGCTCCTATGGCAGTCGGCAACTATGGGAAGGAGAAGAAACCAACTTACCATCAACCATGTCCTCACTCGCTCCATAGCCGTCTTGCAGGGACCTCTCCCTTCCGACCCAGTTCGAGCGCTCAGTCTCGAACTCGGCCCGAAGGAGCCCTTCTTCGTCCGCCAGCTTCTTGAGCTCCGCCTTGTGCTTCTCCGCCTGGTCCGCCAGCTCTTTGGCCAGGCGGTCGCGCTCTTGGGTGGCCAGGCTGCTCCTGCTTCTTGGTAGCGAGCTCGGCTTGGACCCCGCCCAGCTGGGTTTGAATGTCGGTTGCGGTCGCTGATAAGAGAAGAAGAGAAAGTGTCAGCATCGGTCAAAGACAAATTAACCTTGGAGTTCCAAGCCGCATGCTCAGCAGGTGGCTCGAAACTCGGGGACTACACCCAGCGGGTGCGCTGACGCGCCCCCGCAAGGAGAAAAAGGAGGCACTTACTCCGACTCTCAGCCAAGGCAGCTCTCAGCTTGGCCAGCTCTTGGTGCTGGGAGTTGTAGGCGGCCTTGAAAGTGCAACTAATCCCCGGGTGGTTTTGGTAATTAATAACAACATATATATCATTGAACTAATAGTTCTTGAGAATCATTTCAGAGAAGTTCAGTGATATGGGTATGGAAATGTCTGAAGAAGTGGACCCCTCAAAATGCTAAGGCAAGCATTGGCAAAAGCTCAAGACTCCATTTTTGGTTTAGTGATCAAAGATCACATTGAGTCCATAGGAAAAGCCAATACTATTAAAAGGGGATGAGGTTGTGTTGATGATCTGGTTGCTCAAGTGCTTAGTGATTTAGCTCCTTCAACTATCAGCAACTTTCACTTCTAAAACACACTCATAAGTAATCTCGGACAAACCGATTCTTCCAACTCAGTCCCACCGAGATGAACCACCTCAGTTATATTCCAAACCCTAGAAATTTCGGTCAATCCGATTTTGAGTTCGGTCTCACCGAAACCGGGCTGCCAACCTTCTGTAACCGTTTGTCATCATTTCGGAATATCCGAGTTGTTGATTTCGGTCCCACCGAAACTGGCAAGTTCCTACCTTTGACTCATATCGGACAAACCGAGATGGTAGTTTCGGTCCCACCGAAAACCCCAACGTTCACTATATTTGAACTTTCGGTCTGACCGAGTTTTCACTTCGGTCTCACCGAGATTGCTCAATTATGTGTGTAACGGTTGGATTTTGTGTGGAGGCTATATATACCCCTCCACCCCCTCTTCATTCGTGGAGAGAGCCATCAGAAAGAACTACCACTCCTACCTTACACTTTCTGAGAAGAGAACCACCTACCCTTGTGTTGAGATCAAGTCATTCCATTCCTACCATATGAAACTTGATTTCTAACCTTCCCAAGTTGCTTTCCACTCAATCCTTTCTTCCACCACAGCCATATCAGTGAGGAGAGTTGAGTTTTGGGGAGATTATCATTTGAAGCACAAGAGCAAGGAGTTCATCATCATCTACAACATCTATTACCTTTTGGAGGGTGGTGCCTCCTAGATTGGTTAGGTGTCGCTTGGGAGCCTCCGTCTTCGAGATGTGGAGTTGAACCAAGAAGTTTGTAAGGGCAAGGAGATCGCCTACTTCGTGAAGATCTACCCCGAGTAAGGCTAGTCCTCCGTGGGCGTAGGCCATGATGGAATAGACAAGGTTCCTTCTTCGTGGACCCTTCGTGGGTGGAGCCCTCCGTGGACTCGCGCAGCCGTTACCCTCCGTGGGTTGAAGTCTCCATCAACGTGGATGTACGATAGCACCACCTATCGGAACCACGAGAAAAATCTCTGTGTCTCCAAATTGCGTTTGATCTTCTCCACCTCTCTTTACTACATGTGCAATTTACTTTCCGCTGCTTATACTCTAGAATTGCATGTGTAGGGTGATACTTGTCTTGATCATAATTGTGAAACTGCCAAAAACTGTTCGTGATCAAAAGGCAGAATTTTTATATTTACAAGTAGTCTAATCACCCCCCCTCTAGACATACTTTCGATCCTACAAGTGGTATCAGAGCTTTGGTCTCCATTGTTTTGGTTTCCATTGCATTGGACTCCATAAGCTTGGTTTCACAACCTAGGAGAGTATGGCGTCTAGTGAGGGTAATTATCGTAGAGGTCCTTACTTTGATGGTACAAATTTTGCTAGTTGGAAGCATAAAATGAAAATGCATATTCTTGGTCATAACCCAGCCGCATGGGGCATTATTTGTGTTGGTATGCAAGGTGAATTCTTCGAGGAAGGAAAAGTTCCGGATCGCGAAGCTACACCGGAAGAGTTGCGGATGTTGCAAAACAATGCTCAAGCTTGTGACATTCTCTTCAATGCTTTGTGTCCCGAGGAATTCAACAAAATCAGCCGTCTTGTGAATGCTAAAGAGATTTGGGATACTTTGGTTGAAATGCACGAAGGTACTGAATCTGTGAAGGAATCAAAGCTAGATATTCTTCAAGGTCAACTTGACAAGTTCAAGATGAAGGATGGTGAAGGAGTCGCTGAAATGTACTCTAGGCTTGCTCTCATCACAAATGAGATTGCCGGCTTAGGAAGCGAAGAAATGACCGACCAATTCATCATTAAGAAGATTCTCAGAGCTTTGGATGGAAAATATGACACCGTGTGCACTTTGATCCAAATGATGCCAAACTACAAGACTCTCAAGCCAACTGAAGTCATTGGAAGAATTGTTGCTCATGAGATGACACTTAAGGATAAGGAAGAGCTTCACAACAAGTCAAGTGGTGCCTACAAAGCTACAAGTGATGCTCCCACAACCTCAAGTGACAAGTTAATTTCCAATGAAGAGATAAGCCTAATGGTTAGGAACTTCAACAAGTTCTACAAGAATAGAGGCAAAGAAAGAAGCTCAAAGTCTAGATCATATGATGAAAAGAGATCTTCTAGTCGTGATCGAAACTGCTACAATTGTGGAAGACCCGGACACTTCTCAAATGAGTGTACGGCTCCCCACAAGAGAAGAGAAGAATCTCCAAGAAGAAGAGCAAGAGATGAGTCACCTCGGAGAGAGAGAAGGAGTAGAGATGATCGTTATGAACGAAGACCCTCTCGGAGAAGCAAGGATTCGGAGAGGAAAGACAAGTCATCAAGGAGCTACACAAGAAGAAGACATCAAGCTCATGTAGGTGAATGGGTCTCCGGCTCCGACTCCGACAATCAATCCGATGGAAGCTATCACTCCGACTCCGACTACAGTCAAGATGAAGGTGTTGCCGGACTTGCACTCGTATCCTCCAACTCCAACTCCTACGACTTATTTGATTCACCAAATGAGGGAATTGGAAGATGCTTCATGGCTAAAGGCCCCAAGGTAACACACCCTGAATTCATTGACTTTGATAGTGATGAGGATGACTTGCTTGGTGAAGATGAGCTCTTGCATGATAAATCTAGTGAGCTTAGTAACGATGAAAATGCTAGTAGTCTTTATAGTCGAGAAGAGTCGAATGACAATGCTATGAAGGAGATTGAGTGTCTAACTAAAGAACTAAACACTCTTAAGTTAGCTCATGAAACAACTCAAGAAGATCATAGAGAGCTCCTAAGATCTCATGAGAAGCTACGCTTCGAGAAGCTCACTCTAGAGCAAGAATATGAGTTTCTAAAAGCGATCAATGACGATCTTCGAAAGAAGAGTTCTTCATATCTTGCCAAACGACTTCTCTTGTCTAATTTCTTGCCACCTATTAAGACTAAGCATGACAAGCATAAGAAAAATTCTTCCTCTAGTAGTAACAATAACCAAGTTAAATCTAATGTTGTTGCTTCTAGTAGTTCTCTTGATTCCACTAACAATGTTTCAAGCCAAGTTACACTTGAGCAAGAAAATAGCTTATTGAAGGAAATCATAGAGAAAGGTGTCTACAAGAGTCTTGCCGGAAGCAAGAACTTTGAGGAAATTGTTCGCAAACAAGGAAGGCACCGGAAGAATCAAGGTATTGGTTTTGAGCGAAAGTTCAACGCCGAAGGTGTTGAGTGGGAAGAAGGTCAATACCCTACTCCACAGTTTGTTTCTCAAAAGGAGAAGTATGATCCTACTTCTTCCAATGTGGAACAAGCTCAAGATGACCTTCCACCACAAGACCACAAGCTAAAGGCCAAGGACAAGCTTCAAGAGGAGATTGATGCATTCATTGAAGCACCTCAAGCCATGGTCAAGTGGGTTCCCAGGGACACGTCAAGTTCTACTTCGTCAAGCTCAACTACAACCCCAAGGATTCCCATCAAGATGATGTGGATCCCGAAGAAGAAGAACTAGAAGGTTCTTGAGGGTGACTCCGCCAACATACTTCACTCACATTCATTTTGGCAACTTGTGCAAACAACTTCCACATCATGCACTAGTTCATGGAGTCACAAACCCTCTTGTTGGTAAGTCAAGGGACAAGGTAATCATTGCTTTCATGGACATCATCTTTTGTGAACTTCAATCTATGTCTATGGATATCCTTGTTTGTTCCTTGTGGGACTAACCCATGTAGGTATTGAAAGTGCCCTAATCCAAAGGATAGCTCCCAACTCTTGATGATCTACATCAACATTGAGCATCCACATCTTCAACATCTACATGAAGTCTTCTACGACAACCCAAGGTTAGTTTGACCCTTTAAAAGGGGTTCTCACATCTAGGGGGAGCTTTGCTCTAAAAATTGAGCTAAAGCATCTCCAAATGATGTGAACACATCAATGCTTTATATAAAAGTGGTAACCCCACTTGTGCTTAAACGATGAGTATGACCTATGATCAAATGTTCTCATTTGACTCCTAAGTCAAAATACTCATATATAGATGACCTAGTCATCGACAAATTGTGTGCTAGTACTAGAGTGTTGGTTGTGCATGTTTGACACATATTTCATTTGCTATCTTATTGTGTGAGCATGTTGAATGCATGATTTTATCCATTCAAGGACATCCATTTGTTGTTTTGGTTGCTTTGATTTTTCTGGCCAAATGGATGGACAAGAATGCCTAAGCACCTTCCCTAGCTATCTATGCTTTCTTGTCTCAAATTCTATTCATGCTATTATCACAACTTTGAACAAGTCATTTTCGGACCCTCCGAGTGAGGAGCACTCGGAGCCACCGATCCGTCTAAGGCTGACTTCCAAAACCTTCTAAGTCAATTTCGGTCTGACCAACTTTTCCCACTCGGTCCAACCGAAACGCTTAGACTGATCTAGGTTTCATCTCGGTGAAACCGAGTTATAAATCTCGGCGTGACCGATATGTGTAACTGCACAGCAGTTATCCATTTCGGTGTCACCGAGTTTTTCAACTCGGTCCCACCGACAGCATGGGGATATATATACTGAGGGCAGCGCGCGATTTAATTCTTCAAACCGTTTCGCCCCCAAGTCCCCTGCTGCCGTCGCCCTGGTCTTCGGATCGTCGCCGTCGTCGCCTGTGCGCCCTCGCCGCAGGTCTCCGCCGCCGTCAACGGTATTCTTCTCCGCGCCGTTGCCGCCGTACAGGGACTCCACCAAGTTAGGGTGAGTCTCGATCCCTCTCGTGCTCCCCATCTGATTCTTGCACGATTGGTTTGCCCTGCATCTAGCCACGTTTGAGATATTCCTTAACATCAGATCAGATCGTTTTAGTTTCGAGCGAAATTCTTAGGTTTAGGTTTCCACGGAACACATCTCGGTGAAACCGAATTTAATTTTTCGGTGTGACCGATTTGGCCTCTGGCCATTGCACTGCACTTTCGGTCTAACCGAGTTGTGTAAATCGGTGTGATCGAAACTCAGTTTTAGTGAAACCCTAGTTTATCGGCAGGACCGAAACCCATTTCGGTCTGACCGAAAGTGGTGTGTAGGTTTCTGTTATACACTTCGGATTCACCGAAACTGAAAATCGGTTTGACCGAAATGCATTCTGTGAAAACTCAAAACTAAGATTTGAACTCATTTTTTTTTTGCAAAAACCTCTGCAGTTGTGATAACTCTTCTACTCCGCCTATACCTTAACTATTCACAGGTTGTCAGCCATGTCAGATGCCAGTGACAGCCAGAACAGGTCTGAGTCACCTTTTGCAGAGATCCCTGAGGCAGATACTAGTCCTGAGGCTAGTAGTTCCAGTGATGATGGTGAGAGGAGTACCCCTAGTGGTTTGCCTCCTGCAGCCACCAGAACCAGGAAGAAGAGAAATTCTGATGATGAGGACTCTGACTTCATTGCTGAGGAAGTAACCTCCAAGCCCAAGAGAAATGTTGTTGTCAAAGAGCACCAAGGGCAGCAGTTCAAGAAAGGCACCAGCAAAGTCAAGCAGTCAGCTGTTGCCAAGAAGCTGAACTTGGAAGAGCCAGCTCCAAGTAAGGTGAAGAAAACTTCCAAGAGGAAGAGGGTAGTATATGCTGAACCTCATGTTGAAGCAGCTGTTGCAGAAGAAGAAGAAGATGCACCCCAGCCTCCTCCTCAGAAGGCTAAGTTCATGGGTGATGCAATTAGGGCTCAAGCCACTTCTAAGCCCAAGAAGCCTGCTCAAGCCAAGGCAGCTCCTGCAAAGCCCAAGAGGACAACCAGGAACATCCCAGCCTCTGAGAAGAACAAAGGTGATGTGCCACCGTCTGAGTCTGAAGAAGAACATGTGTTGCTGAAGCTCCGTCCTAAACTACCACTCCACAACGATGCTCATCCTCAAGCCGAGGATATGAAGGCAAGGAAGGATAGAGGTCTCAGGCTATGGAGACAGTCTGATCCATATGCCGTGAGGAGAAGGACTGCTGTGGACCCCAGATTCCACACCAGAGAGCAGCAGGACTTCTATGAGACCGTGCTGATGGATAAGAAGCCTATTGTTGCAGACACCAGGTATGTTGACTGGAAGTACATTGACAGTGAAGAGCACCGAGACTTCTTTCCCCATGTGCATGAGAGCTTCACTGCATGTGGAGTTGATGAGTTCGTGGGTCAGAAGCTGACAGATTGGAACGACGAGATGATCATGCAGTTCTACGCCACAGCCCACTTCTATCCTGATGGGAAGATCACCTGGATGACTGAAGGTCAAAGGTTTTCTTCGTCTGTTGAAGAATGGGCAGAACTTCTGAATGCTCCAGTGCAGAGAGAGGACAACATTGATGTCTATGGGATTCCTAAGAAGAACCATGATTCCATGAAGAACATGTACAAGGAGATCCCCGCAGCTGATTTGGAAGGGTGGAAGCTTGGCTCAGTGTACTATCTCCAGGCAGGTCTCACTACCACAAACACTATTCTGAGGCATACCTTGATGCCCAAGTCTGGAGACCACCGCATGATTCGAGGCTATTCTATCAACAAGCTGCACATTCTTGATGAGAAGGCACCTTTCAAGGTGATGGACTTAATGGTAGAGACCATTAAGAGGACTGCAGCTGACCAGAAGAGGTCGTGTGGATTTGCCCCGCAAATTCAGATGCTCATCAACGCCAAGTTTGGCACGGGCAAATTCATGTTGGATAGGAAGCACTTGCCACTGCAGCCAGAGCATGAAGATAACATTGTTGTGATGGATGAGGAGGATCCATCTTCTGTTGAAGGTCAAGCCAAAATTGAAGCTGCCAAGAAAGCTAAAGCTGATAAAGAGGCAGCAGCAGCAGCAGCTAAACCAAAGAGCTTCGGAGAGCAGATTCTTGAAGCTACCCAGAGGATTGAACAACGCCTGGCCAGCATTGAACAATCTCAGGAAAGCCTAGAGAGGGTTGTTGACGACAAGATCCACGCTCTGGACGTTAAGCTGACTGAGATTCAGGTGACCGTCAACAAGCTTGAGGCGGACATGGAGGAAGCACTGCAGGAGAGAGCAGAGCTCATGCAGGATGATCTAGTCCAGGACTCTCATCGCCAGACTGCTCAGGTTCCCAGAGGATCCCGATCAGCAGCTATCCCAGTGACTGACTCCAGGGCTACCACTTCAGCACCTCCTACAGCTCCAGCAGTTACTCCAGCTCCAGCTCCAGCTCCAGCATCCACTCCTCCAGCGCAGACATCAGCTGAAGTCTTCGCCGATGCCGTCATTTCTACTCCGACATCTACCCAGACGGGAGCCGCCAGCAGAGCCCACAGTGACGTTTAGCTCTATGCTTTTTCGAACTTTTTGGTAACTTGTTTCCAAAGGGGGAGAAATTGTATAGATCATAGGGCTTCGAGAGAGAGAGTGCTCTTTCGTTCTTTTGCCGGTTTTTCTTTGAGATACATTTGGTTCATTTGGTTCTTGAAACTTTAAGTGTGCTTGCTACTACGTTTGATGCTACCTTAATGAGTGCTTGGTCGTACTATGCTTTAATGTGTGCTTAATGCTTATCATATGCTATTCCTTCTTGTATGATCATTTACTCATGTCTTGGTGATTGAGTGCATGTTATTCATTCTTATCATTTTGTGCGCTCCACCAAGATGTATGTGACATGGAAGAGTGACCCATAATCCTAATCGATTGTGCATTTGCATTCAAACGCAAATTTTAAATAATGCACAAATTTAGGGGGAGCTCTTGTTTATCACATACTTCTCAAAGCGACGATATTATTCATTGATTATATCCTTTGTCGAAGCTTTGATCTATATGTTGTCATCAATTACCAAAAAGGGGGAGATTGAAAGTGCAACTAATCCCCGGGTGGTTTTGGTAATTAATAACAACATATATATCATTGAACTAATAGTTCTTGAGAATCATTTCAGAGAAGTTCAGTGATATGGGTATGGAAATGTCTGAAGAAGTGGACCCCTCAAAATGCTAAGGCAAGCATTGGCAAAAGCTCAAGACTCCATTTTTGGTTTAGTGATCAAAGATCACATTGAGTCCATAGGAAAAGCCAATACTATTAAAAGGGGATGAGGTTGTGTTGATGATCTGGTTGCTCAAGTGCTTAGTGATTTAGCTCCTTCAACTATCAGCAACTTTCACTTCTAAAACACACTCATAAGTAATCTCGGACAAACCGATTCTTCCAACTCAGTCCCACCGAGATGAACCACCTCATTTATATTCCAAACCCTAGAAATTTCGGTCAATCCGATTTTGAGTTCGGTCTCACCGAAACCGGGCTGCCAACCTTCTGTAATAGTTTGTCATCATTTCGAAATATCCGAGTTGTTGATTTCGGTCCCACCGAAACTGGCAAGTTCCTACCTTTGACTCATATCGGACAAACCGAGATGGTATTTTCAGTCCCACCGAAAACCCCAACGTTCACTATATTTGAACTTTCGGTCTGACCGAGTTTTCACTTCGGTCTCACCGAGATTGCTCAATTATGTGTGTAATGGTTGGATTTTGTGTGGAGGCTATATATACCCCTCCACCCCCTCTTCATTCATGGAGAGAGCCATCAGAAAGAACTACCACTCCTACCTTACACTTTCTGAGAAGAGAACCACCTACCCTTGTGTTGAGATCAAGTCATTCCATTCCTACCATATGAAACTTGATTTCTAACCTTCCCAAGTTGCTTTCCACTCAATCCTTTCTTCCACCACAGCCATATCAGTGAGGAGAGTTGAGTGTTGGGGAGATTATCATTTGAAGCACAAGAGCAAGGAGTTCATCATCATCTACAACATCTATTACCTTTTGGAGGGTGGTGCCTCCTAGATTGGTTAGGTGTCGCTTGGGAGCCTCCGTCTTCGAGATGTGGAGTTGAACCAAGAAGTTTGTAAGGGCAAGGAGATCGCCTACTTCGTGAAGATCTACCCCGAGTAAGGCTAGTCCTCCGTGGGCGTAGGCCATGATGGAATAGACAAGGTTGCTTCTTCGTGGACCCTTCGTGGGTGGAGCCCTCCGTGGACTCGCGCAGCCGTTACCCTCCGTGGGTTGAAGTCTCCATCAACGTGGATGTACGATAGCACCACCTATCGGAACCACGAGAAAAATCTCCGTGTCTCCAAATTGCGTTTGATCTTCTCCACCTCTCTTTACTACATGTGCAATTTACTTTCCGCTGCTTATACTCTAGAATTGCATGTGTAGGGTGATACTTGTCTTGATCATAATTGTGAAACTGCCAAAAACTGTTCATGATCAAAAGGCAGAATTTTTATATTTACAAGTAGTCTAATCACCCCCCCCCCCCTCTAGACATACTTTCGATCCTACAGGCCTCCAGAAGATTGTGGTAATCCTACGACAAGGACAGCAAGAAAAAAGTTAACTCATAGTGAATCACTTTGGAGTTCCAAGCCGCCTACTCAGCAGCCGGCTCGGAACTCGGGGACTACACCCAATGGGTGCACTGACGCGCCCCCATGAGAGAAATTGAAGGAATAAAAACCCAAAGAAGAAATCAGCATACCCGGACGGCAGTCTGCGTGGCCAAGAAGTCCTGCAAGGCATTTTGCAGGGTCTCACCTTGGGCGTTGAACCGGTCGAGGACATCCCGGGAGGCGACATTCAAAACGCCACCACTACCAGGCGACCAATCTGGCGGCGCGGGCTAATGGCCTCGTTGTCCGGCGATGACGAGCTGGCGGTGCCGGCTTCCACTTGCCGCAGGGCCGAGGCCGCTCTCGCCAGCCGTGGGCGTGTAGGAATCCAGGTGGTGGGAAGCGGACCCACCACCAGCACGCCTTCGGCCGGCGGCGCAATCGGCTCCTTGGGCCGGCTGTCCCGGGCGTCGGCAGGCGTCACGAGGGGGGGGGCACATCCGCCTCCATGACGGCGTGGTTGTCCCCTTCCCTTTCCAAAACCGTTTGGTCACCACCAGCCGACACTTGATCAGACGGCTCCAAAGGAGCCGCGTGCTGAGGGACGGCATGGCCAAACGACTGCCGACGGGCCGCCTCCTGCTCCTATGCCCTTGCGGCGGTGTCTTCCTGGGCCTTGGCAGCCGCCTCGGCCTCGGCCTTGGCTGCGGCGTCACCCTCTGCATGCGCTGCCTGGGACACCTCCGCCTTCTTGCGAGCCGTGGCTTCCCGTGCCTCTTGCGCATTCCTCTTTGTCGCCTCTCGGAAGGCGGTGGCTGGGTCCACGCGGTGTGGGGTGGTAGAAGCCTCTGCGGTTCCAACCTCCGAGCCATTGGGATCTTGCGAGAGGGAAAATGGGGCTCTGTTCAGAAGTGTGCAAGAAGACAGAGAAATCATTCACAAAAGAAGAGAAAGACCAAGGTGAATACAAAGAAAAAAAGGCAGTGCAGGGCGCTTACGCGGACACGGTCGACTTTGGCTTAGGGACCCTAAGAAGGGCCGCCTTGGCGGCCGCCTCCTGGCGTTTGGTGGTGGCGGCCGAGGCCTTGGGCTTCTTGGGCCGGCTGCCATACAGCCCGGCGGTAGCCCGGCGCTTCGACCCGCCGGCTGCTGCTGGCGGCGCCATCGAGGAACTGCCTCCCAACGGGTCAGCCTCATGGATGTGAGGCGGTGCCTCGTTGTCCTCATCATCATTTGGTTAGTCCCCGATGCCGCCTCCGGACGAGCCGCCTGGTGGCACGCCTCCGCTACCTGTGACCTCGTGCTCCTCCATGGTGGCCGCCCCCAGATCGAGGTCGCTCATATCGCTCTGAGAGCGGTCCAGCATCAGCGGGCGGGCCGAGTTTCCTGAGACCAGCTTCGGTTGGCCTGGGAAGCGCTGCAACGCGGTATGATGGTCAGGCGGTGGGAACAGGCGGAAGGAAAATAAAACTGAAAGGAGCTTACCGCAGGCGGCGGATTACTGCGGCTATATGGCGGCTTGCCAAACACCCAACCCGACTCCGACATCTTGCAGTTAGAGATAGAATTCACCAGGCGGGCCACCTCCGCGTACGGCATCGGCTTGGTGCATGTCCGGCTCGAGTCCCGGGGCCCGCTCATGTCGCTGATCAGATGGGGTCGAGACTGCAGCGGCAGCACACGATGCTCCGCAAAGGCAGCCGGAAAATCCGCGCCCACAAGGCCCTCCACTTCCGTCATCTCCCGAAGGCGGGCCACGGCGATGGAGGTGCGGAACCTCCAGGAGGTGTCGGTCTCGGCAGGCGGACCGGCTTCATAATCTGGCAAGTTGATGTAGTCCCGCTCCGAGTGGACGTTCAAGACGTAGAAGTACGTCTTCTGCCACAGCTTCGCCGAGTGCACTAGGGCGACTTTCGGGAAGTAGTTCCTGGCTCTGGTGCGCTGCAATGCAACCCACGCACCACACTGGGCCGCCTCGCCCCTGAGGGCGGTGCCGAGCTTCAGATAAAAAAGTCCCCCCATAGCTCGAGTGTGGGGACGAAGGCGGTGAGTAGCACCACCATGTTTGGAGTAAGGTGATGGGGCTGCACGCCATAGAAATCAAGGAACGAGCGGAAGAACCCTCTCGCCGGAAGACCAAACCCACGGAGAAAGTGCGATCGACAGACGACGCGCTCACTGAGCCGCAGTGCCGGCCTGAGCTCGGTCGCCGGCGCAAGGCACACTCCAACCTTCCCGGTAGGGGGGGCAGCCGCCGCAACCGGCGGAGGAACTCAATGTGGTCCTCATGGATCTTGATGTCGTCCCATTCGCCGGAGCGGTGAACCGGTGCCTCGACGACCATGGCCCGAGACAAGATCGAGCGATGCGGCGAGAGGACAAGAGGGATGGGCGAGCACGAGCTCCGGCGGGAGCTGTAGGCGCGACGGTGGCGAGTGCGCAAGAGAAGCGAGGAAGAAGAAGGAAATGGGGGGTGCGCGTGCGTTGCGCCCACCCCTCCCACGCCTACTTATAGGCACAGGATGACGAAGCCGAGGGGACAGGACATGGGATTAATTGTGCCACGCCTCGCACGACCCACGCTTTTTGCGCCAAATCTGTGCGCATTTAATGTGCGTGGGAAGGGCAATCAACCACCTCGGCCGCAATAGATCCGTGCGCGCGTCGAGGCCCTGTAGTGTTGGGCCCAAGCCTGCCGCAACGTCCCATCGCGCGTGTGGGTTGGCAGGCCGGCTTGGCATGATGACGTCACGTGGCATGCGGCCAACGGGCGCCAAGCCCGTCCTGTGGCCTGCCGGCCGTACGGCCACCTTCCCTCCGAAGATCCAAATCCAGCGACCAGCTGCTGACAGCTGGCCTTTCGAGAAGACAGACGAGGAAAACAATCACTCATCATAACAAAGAGGGAAGCTGCTGAAGCCCCGCCGTCCCACTCGCGACCGCAGAACTCCACCGGCTTCAGGGACTACTGTCGGAGATATTGACCACAGGTGTCTTCACCGACCACCCATCGCGTTTTAAGACAATAAGGCCACATGCCATCCTTCGGTCGCTTGCGCATCCAGCCGCTTCCTAGGGCCGCCAGGCCCAGGAGCCGGCTGCCAGCAGACGGCAAATCACTAACAGGCGGCTGCCTAGTGGCTGGCATCTAGCAGACCGCCCCGTGCCTCCCCCTCAGAGTATGCGCTGGGGATCCTCGACAAGACTGAAGCATGGATAAAGCTGAACCTACCCCCAGAATCCAAAGTAGCGTGGCTACAGTGTGAGTGTACCTCGCGGACACTCCTTGATCGGCGCATCACTGTAGCCATGTTACCCATGACCTCACTTTGGTCAGAGGAGGCCATGATCCCACTACTCGGAGGGGGAGTGGCCTGCAGGTGGCAGGCCCCACCTGTCAGCGAGCCACCAAGGTGCAGCCGGCCTTTGGCCGGCGGTGTAGGGAGCGGGCCGCCCTCTAGCAGGCGGCCTGCCGTACCCTCGAAGTTCAGACTTCATCAAGAAGACGAGACGGGGCGTGGCAACAATGTATGACCACTAGACGGCGGTACTGTAGCCATGCTCCCCTCGGTGACTCCTTCATCAACAGAGGGATGTCAACAGTAAAACACAATCACGCGGGCCCACAGGATGGACATGCCTCCAACAACCGGCGGGACCCAGCAGCCGGCGGAGAAGCCGGCGCCTAGAGACGCTGACGGCCGGGGCCCGCACCCGACCGGATTACCATTATAGCCCTGGGGGGTAGGCCTATATAAACCCTCCCAGGGTGCTCCATGCAGAGGGGTTAGACTTTGAGAGATACACAGAGATAGGGAAGAAACCCTAGCCACCACTCGCATTTCCTAGAACGAGAAGAGAGAGCTAGCCTTGCTCTTCTTCCTCCTCTAGACGACACACCTCAAGGAGCAACCTTGTAGCTACCATATTGACGATAGTCATGACGCGGAGTCCCCGCAGAGCAGGACTAGGGGTGTTATCTCCATGGAGAGCCCCAAACATGGGTAAGATTCGTAGGCGTCCCAAGTTTCGCCTTATCCTGCTTCCAGGGCCCGGCGAGGTTCTCTTGTCCCCATGTCTGGTAAGCCATCCTTTGGCATATGTCGCACCAAAACCCCGGCACATCTGGTATGAAAGGTACAGAACTTGTCAAATGTCTTTGAATGAATGTGCACAGTGAAAACCGACAACTTCAATCTCTTCTGAAGAGCGTTATTCCTTATAGATCAAATGAAGCAACCCTAGAGCAGAAGGATCTCGACTTGGCAGCGGCGCAACAGAAGGCGCAGGAGAAAACCGAACTTGCTGACCAGAAGCTGGCTTCAGTCGGCAAGTTGAAAGAAGAAAACGCTAATCTAAAGACTACTCTTGGCGAGGCTAACAAAGAAGTAACGTGGCTGAAGAAGGATAAGTTGGCTCTGGGCGACAAAGTTGGTGATCTCACCCAGAAGAGGGACGAGTTGGAGACTTATTTGGAAGGACTCGCCAAGAAGATGTTCCTTATGCTTGAAGGTATTTTCTTTTGTCCAACTAATTTGTAACTGTTGACTCGCCATCCAACTGTCGACCCAATATATCTCTGCATGTACAGAATTCTGTCGAAACTTCGAGGAAGAGACCGGACGGATCGAGACGGGTCTGGATCCTGTCAATTCCCTTGTCAAGGATGAGGTTGCGATGAATGTGTTCCGACTGGAATCTCGCCTTGCCAATGTCACAGGCTATCTTGCACGACTGAAGGTGGTGGTGTCGCGGATCGACACGACGCTCTGGCAGGGAATGGTGCTCGAAAATGACCTCGAGTCTCTGATGACTCGGCTCAATGAGATCCCTAGTCGAGTGCAGGAATGGAAGAAGTCGTTTGGTTGGTGTGGTGCTGACATGGCTCTGTCTCTGGTCCGTGTCCATTGCAAGGAGGCTAAGGAAGAGAAGCTGGCGGCTCTCAAGGTCGCCAACACCAAGAAGCTTCAATTCCAGTCATTCACAGAGACTTTTATCGATGCTACCACCTACATTGCTGACGGAATTGTTCTGGACGAATTTTTTGAGCCTGCAAGCCCTCCTCCTGCGGAGTGAGCAAACTTTATGCCTCGATTCATTTTGCCTCGGAATGCTGAGTGATTTTGTAATAGTTAAACTCTTTCGGTCCTGATGCCCGAGTACTTCCGCCCGAACCTTGCGGGGTTTATCTAAACTTGGTTTCCCTTGGAATATGATTGCTTTGTTTTCGCCACTTTCAGACCTTCAGATTTCGAGTGAACCTTGGTACTTCACTCGGAACGGACGTTGTAGTTGTGGCGCAGCTCGGAGTGCAACGGTACATTATACTTGTGGCGCAGCTCGGAGTGTGAAGGTACATTGTACTTGTGGCGCAGCTCGGAGTGCAATGGTACGTTGTACTTGTGGCGCAGCTCGGAGTGCAAAGGTACGTTGTTGTAAGTGCATCTAGTGCCCCTTAGTGATTTTGGTGTATTGAAGACTTATAGGTTAAGGGACTGATGTGTTTGTGAGTGTACATAGGTCTATAAGCCTATGAGGAGTTTGATATTTACAGAGAAAGTTGACCCCTAAAAATGGATGTCTTCAACTGAAGACTTTGGATTTCTGAAGACTTTCTGATGATTTTGAAAGTGAAGAAATTGGTGTAACCATGAAGACTTGATATTCATGCGAGGAACATGAAGCATGAAGACTTTTGTTTTCGTAGTTTCATTTTCTCTTTGTTGAGTCATAGGAAACACCGTACTGTTAAAGGGGGTCGAGGTAAAACTAAGGAAACATATTTCCAAGTGATGCTCAACTCAAAAGCCTACACTACCCAATCCTTTCGAGTGAAGCCATTGGAAATCTCATACAGTTCAGTCAACTTCTTTAGTGACAGAGACTAAGTTCTTCTGGTCTCTGAGGAACTAGTTCTGACTGAGGAGTTAGGAATTTGACAGTGCGGATTGCCTACAAGTGAGGAACATGATAGCCCTGAGGAATTTGAT
The DNA here is from genome assembly GCA_902687465.1 of Secale cereale. NCBI lineage: Eukaryota > Viridiplantae > Streptophyta > Magnoliopsida > Poales > Poaceae > Secale > Secale cereale. Next base: position 119,644,583 of record LR738709.1, on the reverse strand, counting down.
ACTCAAATTTCCGCCCGTTGCTGTGCTATGCGCCAGCTGTCCCAAAATATCTACCCACCTAACGGTCATATCATTGAAGGGCATTTATGTATTATCATGTCGGGTTGCTCCCTATGCTATAAATAGCTGCCCCGTACAACCACTAGCTGGTTGGCTGCTCCGAGAGAAATTGACACTTGTGATAAGAGCAACTGATACGTCCAAAACGTATCTATAATTTCTGCTTGCTCCATGCCACTTTTGGGTGATATTGCTATGATATTCATACACTTCCATACACTTTTGATCATATTTGGACTAACTTACTAATCCAGTGCACCCCAGTGCCAGTTTCTGTTTTCGGCTGTTTTTGTATTTCAGGTTTTCACGTTTCGAGAACTGCCCAGAAAAATCCAGAAAAATTATATAAAAAATCAGCGAACCGGAAACAACACTGCGTCCGAAGGGCAGCCTGGGGGGGCACAGGGGCTCCAGGCGCCCTGTGGGCGCCGCCCCCCCCCCCCCCCTAGGCCGCGCCGGGGGGGCGCCTGGGCCCCCCGAGGCTCCCCCGGTGCCCTACTTTGGCATATATTTAAAGGACTCTCCAAAACCCTCAGAACAGGACTTCTTTTCGCGATCCCATCTTTGTTCCGCCGCCGCCGCCGCTTCCAAGATTGGGAGCACCAGGAGAACTCTTCCCGGCACCCTGCCGGAGGGGAGGATCACCACCGGGAGCTTCTCCACCACCATGGACGCCTCCCGGATGACTCGTGAGTAGTCTCCCTTGGACCATGAGTCCATGACCAGTAGCTATGTGATGTTCTCCTCCCGTTCTTGTGCTTCACTAATTAGTCCTCGTGAGCTGCCCTACATGATCGAGGCACCTATGTAATCCTTATGCTGTTGCTATGTTGAGTTTGCTGGGATCCGATGGATTATGAGATTATGTTCAGATTGATCTTGAGTAATATATTTGATTCACCTCTTTTATATTTTAGTTCATAAGTAATTCTTGCATGTTCTCCGTTGTTATTTATTGCTTTGGCCGAGTAATAGGTAGTGACTCCAAGAGGGAACGTTATGCTCGATTGTGGGTTCATACCCCTCGATGACTAGCTTGAGTGACAGAAACATGAGTCTAGGGGATGTGATGTTGCCACAAGGGGGAAAACAATGGTGCTTGTGCCCGCGGGTGCAAGGATTGTTTACTTTACGCAAAGTTCTTTTAATGCAGTTGTCTGTTGCATTGAGTTTACACTATGGGTGGGACTCGCAACTTAATACCAGTGAGATGTTCTGGATAGATATCTCAAGGTGGATGATTAGTAGTAGATATTGATGGATTTCGGTCTAGTTACTTTGGCGTACCGCCCATGCTTTGAACCTCAACCTTTCTTGCAATGTAGTCAGCATTGGTTTGCGTTCGTGGTCCTGTCAATTGCCCAGCTGTAATTTGTTTACCTCACATAGCTGTTTTATCGTCTTTTGGGAGAGAGACATCACTAGTGAACATCATGAGACTCCGGTCCATATTACCATCATTGATCACATACACTATTTACTTTCCCTTTATTATTTACTATTGCAAAAACTATCTATCACTACTATCATTGCTTTTAACCCTTTGTGAACTACAAGGCCGGAGAGATTGACAACCTCTATGTACTCGTTGGGAGCAAAGTTATTTGTATCTGTGTGCAGGTCCACGTTGGTTGCTACTAATCTGGCGCTGTAGCAATTGACACCTACCTGTTGAACCTAGGAGTCTCTGGGAATCGATCCTTGGCATCTTTGCTAGGGGAAAACACTTCTACTTACTGCATCTTACACCTTCCACTTGGGGTAACCAACGAGGGGTTCGAGGCCCATCAAGGAGTATTTTCTGGCGCCGTTGCCGGGGACTCCACTCTTCAGGATAGGGGAGTTGCATGCTATCTTTTACCTTTGCTTTTTAGTCTTGTTAGTTTACTTTTCATTTTTGCTTTAGTTCCTTTTATCGAAAATCACAAAAATAGTTATCTTGCTTGCTTGCTACTATGGGTTCCACCAAGAACACCAAGTTGTGTGACTTCACTAGTCACAACAACGATGACTTTATCAGCACACCTATCACTACACCTGCCACTTCAGCACCTTCATATGAAATTAAACCTGCTTTACTGAACTTAGTTATGAAAGAACAATTCTCCGGTGCTGGAGATGATGCTGCTTTACACTTGAACAACTTTGTTGAACTTTTTGATATGCAAAAGTACCAAGAAATAGATGGTAATATTGTTAAGCTTAAGCTTTTTCCTTTCTCTTTGAGAGGAGGAGCTAAAATTTGGTTTCAGTCTTTGCCTAGAAATAGCATAGATTCATGGGACAAGTGCAAAGATGCTTTTATCGGAAAATACTATCCACCTGCTAAAATTATCCAACTTAGAAGTAACATCATGAATTTTAAACAATTGGATAATGAACACGTTGCCCAAGCTTGGGAATGTATGAAGTCTCTTATCAAAAACTGCCCTACTCACGGTTTGACTACTTGGATGGTTATCCAAACTTTTTATGCAGGCTTGAACTTTACCTCGCGGAACTTGTTAGATTCGGCCGCGGGAGGAACTTTTATGTCAACTACACTTGGTGCTGCCACAAAGCTTCTCGATGAGATGATGACCAACTATTCCCAATGGCACACCGAACGCGCTCCAACAGGTAGGAAGGTAAACTCTGTCGAGGAGATTTCCTCCCTAAATGAAAAAGTTGACTTGATCATGTCTCTACTTTCGAAGCAATCTACTGTTGATCCTCGTGATGTTCCTTTAAATTCTTTGATTGCTCAAGAACAAGTAGATGTGAACTTTATCTCTAGAAACAATTTTAACAACAATGCTTATAGGAGTAACTTTGGTAACAATTCTAGACCGTTCCCCTCTAACTCTTATGGGAACAACAATGCTTATCCTAGTACCAAGAACTCCAATACTGAACTAGAGACCATGCTCAGAGATTTCATCACTACCCAAAAATCCTTTAATAAGAATGTAGAAGAGAAAATACATAAACTAGATGATCTTTCTTTTAAGGTAGACCACTTAGCCAATGAGTTAAAATTGCTAAAAATTGAAACTTCTCCTCTTAAGGAGAGGGAAGTCATCCCTATTAATGCTACTCAAATACATATTAATGAAAACATTAGGATGATGGCTAAGCTTAAAGAAAGATGGGCTAGAGAAAGGGAGGAAGAGGAAAGAATTAAGAGCCTTCCTACCCACCACACTGTTGCTACTATCCAAGTTATTGAGGATGTTCACGCTCTTAGCACCCAATGTACTCCTGGTCCCAATGGACCTATTAATGGTGATGCTATAGAAACTACCAAACAGGTGAACCTTAAGGACACCACTACTACTTTACTCGATGCTCGTGACCTTGATTTTGATAATTGCACTCTTACCGAAGTTATTGATTTCCTTCACAAGATGTCTAGAGATCCCCGCACTAGCACGCTTAACCTTGCCTTCACAGAGCATATCACTAATGCTCTTATCAAAGCTAGGGAGGAGAAAATTAGAGTAGAAGCCTCCATACCTAGAAAGCTAGAAGATGGTTGGGATCCTATGATCAAAATTAATTTGAATGACTTCTCTTGTTATGCATTATGTGATGTTGGTGCTAGTACCTCTGCTATGCCCAAAAGGATATATGATATGCTTAAATTGAAACCTTATGATTCTTGTTCTTTTGGTGTTCGTCTCGTTGATTCTTCCATAAAGAAACCTTTGGGGAGGATCGACGATGTTCTTATTGTTGTCCATGATAATTATGTGCCCGTTGATTTCACTATTATGGATATTGAATGTGATCCTTCTTGTCCAATTATTTTGGGACGTCCCTTTTTACGCACCGTTGGTGCTATCATTGACATGAAAGAGGGTAATATAAAATTTCAATTTCCTCTCAAGAAAGGGATGGAACACTTCCCTCGTAAGAAGGTCAAGTTACCTTTTGAGTCCGTTGTACGGGCTAGCTATTCTTTTACTCTTGATAAAACTTGATCTATGCATTATGCCTAGCTTAAAGGCATAAAAGAAAGCGCTTTTGGGAGGCAGCCCACATGAATAAATTTTTGCTTTTGTTGTGTCTTGATGTTGTTTACTGCTGTAGCATCATCATTGTATCTTTACTTTTCATATTTGTGCCAAGTATAGCCTCTGATTGCTAGAAAGTTCAAAAGTTGTGAGGTGCTGTCCAGGAAACAGATTCTGTCCTTGGATAGAAAAATTCGTATAAAATCACCAGATCATCTTTTTGGTCTGAATTTTTTCGACAGCGTTCTCTATATAATTATCTTTCGTGCGTCAGTTCTGAGTTTTTTGATTTGAGTTGCAAAAGTATCCCGAACAGGTCAATTACTGCCTGCTGTTCTGTTTTTCACAGATTCTGTCCTGTTTTGCCTTACCTTCACTTTACAAATTAAGAACTTGCTTTTTCTTTGCAAAAACCTTTTGGCAATCTTTAGAAACAGTAGAACTTCAAGAATATCCTTATTTCCAGCAAGGTATAATTATTTTATTAAGAGTACTAACCTCGCTAGTCAGATTATGATGAGTTGTGTATGAAGGGAGTTTTCAAGTGTGCGAGGGAAGATGATAAAAAGATTCAGGAGTGTCAAGCGCTCAAGCTTGGGGATGCCCCCGTGCACCCCCAAGAAATATTCAAGGAGACTCAAGCGTCTAAGCTTGGGGATGCCCCCGTGCATCCCCTTCTCCATCAACATTATCAGTTCGTCTTTCGTTCCGCTATATTTTTATCACTTCATGTGTTATGTGCTATGCTTGGAGCGTCTTGCTTTTAGTTTTCTTTTCAGTTTTTCATAACGAGTCGGAACCCAGCATTCCTTTATGTGGGAGAGAAACACGCTCCACTTCTACCTAGAACATTACATAGAATTTTCATGTCTATCTATGTTGTGTGTGTTCTTTGTCTTTTAATAGCTACTATCATACTCTGCTCTTATTATTCATGCTTATCTTTTCAAGAGCTTTTATTTAGTTGGTTGCTTGAACTCTCTTTAATTACCATGCTCACCTTATTAAGAGAGTTTGCTTCCGTTGCATGGGTTAATGTGTCTATGATAAAGATGCTACTTGCATGATGGTGCTTAGTAGTTCAGGTTTTCTTATGGTTAATCTCAGATAGCTGGGGGGTTCCCAATGTGTTATTGGAGTACCAACTTGGTTTGTTTGCCTATGATATGGTATGGTCTAGTAATATCTTCCTTTGAGAATTTATTTTGATTGACTTGGCGTATGCTCACGCATATTTAAGACTGTAAAGAAAGTCTGTCAAGCCTTGATGATCTTTTATTTCTAAGTAGCGATAAAACTACCATGCCTGATTCAATATTGCTTTGTCGCTCTACATGATTATGACCGTCATTGCTCTCTTAGTTGGTCGCTCCCATCTTTTGCTAACCTCCACCTGTACTAAGCAAATTAACCATGCAATACAAAGCTCATGGGAAAGTAGCCTAAAAACTATTATGGTAAAGAATATGTTGCTTATGTATCTTATTTCTTATAAGTTGCTTGCTGAGCGGTAACCATGTTTCTGGGGACGCCATCAACTGTCACACTTTTGTTGAATATCATGTGAGTTGCTATGCATGTTCGTCTTGTCTGAAGTAAGGGTGATTTACCGTGGGTTGAATTAATATGCATATTGTTAGAGAAGAACATTTGGCAGCCAACCAAAGCCATGCATCATGGTGGAAGTTTTAGCTTGGACCTTAATCCTCAATCTCTCATGAGAATATGCTTATGCATTAAAGAGGAGTCCATCATCTATTTTCTATGTTGTCCCGGTATGGATGTCCTCAAGTTGAGATCTATCAAAAACGAGAAATCAAATGCGATTTATCTCCTTGGACCTTTGTACAGGTGGCATAGAGGTACCCCTTTGTGACACTTGGTTAAAACATATGCAATGCAATGATAACCCATGGGGATCCGAGCTAATTAGGACAAGGAGCGAGCACTATTGGTATTCGATGCATGAGGCTTGCAACTTATAAGATGTTTTATGCATGACACATTGAAGTACTACTACCGTTGACACAATTGCTTCCATGTTTTCAAAATAAAAAGCTCTAGCACTTAACCATTTCTTTTACCTTTATGATTGAAGCACCAACTACTGAGAGCATGATTGTCATTCTGAGTGTAATGTGCATTGTCCCAAAGTAGCATTGTCTTTTGCATGATTGTGATATCGTTTATTCTGAAATGATTGTATCTAGTCATCACTTAAACCTTGAAGGTGCCCTTGCATTTATGTTTTGCATCACTAAAGGGGGCAAGCTAGATATCACTTGATCATATTTGCACATCATGTTCATTGCAAATCTTTTTGATGTTTCAGTTTCATGTTGTAAAACTTTCAGTCATTTGTGATTTTCTCTTGAGACAACTTAATTACTTTAGAATCATTGTCTCAGTAAGCTTTTGTCATATGACTATGAGAAAGTCCTATATGGTTAATAGCATGTCACCACAGAAATTATTCTTGTTATCATTTACTTACTCGAGGACAAGCAGGAATTAAGCTTGGGGATGTTGATACGTCCAAAACGTATCTATAATTTCTGCTTTCTCCATGCCACTTTTGGGCGATATTGCTATGATATTCATACACTTCCATACACTTTTGATCATATTTGGACTAACTTACTAATCCAGTGCACCCCAGTGCCAGTTTCCTATTTCGGCTGTTTTTGTATTTCAAGTTTTCACGTTTCGAGAACTGCCCAGAAAAATTATATAAAAAATCAGCGAACCGGAAACAACACTGCGTCCGAAGGGCAGCCTGGGGGGGGCACAGGGGCTCCAGGCGCCCTGTGGGCGCCCCCCCCCCCCTGGGTCGCGCCGGGGGGCGCCTGGGCCTCCCGAGGCTCCCCCGGTGCCCTACTTTGGCATATATTTAAAGGACTCTCCGAAACCCTCAGAACAGGACTTCTTTTCGTGATCCCATCTCTGTTCCGCCGCCGCCGCCGCTTCCAAGATCGGGAGCACCAGGAGAACTCTTCCCGGCACCCTGCCGGAGGGGAGGATCACCACCGGGAGCTTCTCCACCACCATGGACGCCTCCCGGATGACTCGTGAGTAGTCTCCCTTGGACCATGAGTCCATGACCAGTAGCTATGTGATGTTCTCCTCCCGTTCTTGTGCTTCACTAATTAGTCCTCGTGAGCTGCCCTACATGATCGAGGCACCTATGTAATCCTTATGCTGTTGCTATGTTGAGTTTGCTGGGATCCGATGGATTATGAGATTATGTTCAGATTGATATTGAGTAATATATTTGATTCACCTCTTTTATATTTTAGTTCAAAAGTAATTCTTGCATGTTCTCCGTTGTTATTTATTGCTTTGGCCGAGTAATAGGTAGTGACTCCAAAAGGGAACGTTATGCTCGATTGTGGGTTCATGCCCCTCGATGACTAGCTTGAGTGACAGAAACATGAGTCTAGGGGATGTGCTGTTGGCACAAGGGGGAAAACAATGGTGCTTGTGCCCGCGGGTGCAAGGATTGTTTACTTTACGCAAAGTTCTTTTAATGCAGTTGTCTGTTGCACTGAGTTTACACTATGGGTGGGACTCGCAACTTAATACCAGCGAGATGTTCTGGATAGATATCTCAAGGTGGATGATTAGTAGTAGATATTGATGGATTTCGGTCTACTTACTTTGGCGTACCGCCCATGCTTTGAACCTCAACCTTTCTTGCAATGTAGTCAGCATTGGTTTGCGTTCGTGGTCCTGTCAATTGCCCAGCTATAATTTGTTTACCTCACATAGCTGTTTTATCGTCTTTTGGGAGAGAGACATCACTAGTGAACATCATGAGACTCCGGTCCATATTACCATCATTGATCACATACACTATTTACTTTCCCATTATTATTTACTATTGCAAAAACTATCTATCACTACTATCATTGCTTTTAACCCTTTGTGAACTACAAGGCCGGAGAGATTGACAACCTCTCTGTACTCGTTGGGAGCAAAGTTATTTGTATCTGTGTGTAGGTCCACGTTGGTTGCTACTAATCTGGCGCCGTAGCAATTGACACCTACCTGTTGAACCTAGGAGTCTCTGGGGAATCGATCCTTGGCATCTTTGCTAGGGGAAAACACTTCTACTTACTGCATCTTACACCTTCCACTTGGGGTAACCAACGAGGGGTTCGAGGCCCATCAGCAACCCATCCTCTGAGGACTTTGAGCGAAAATGATCAAGTGGGGAAAAACCCAAAACCCAAACACCTAAAACCCAAAAGTGATTGAGCATCACTGAAGAGAGTGCTCCTGTGTGGAACCAACACTTGTTACCTTTGAAGATTGTGATCTTCCAGACAGTTAGGCGTCAATGGTCTAGAGCATCCAAGAGGAATTATGGATCGCCGGGTGACCAAGTCTGTGAAGGTTTGGAAGTCACCTATGAAGACTTACCATGAGTGATTGGGCAAGGTCTGTGTGACCTTATCTCAAGGGGAATAGGGTGAGGACTTGGTTTCTTGGACTGGGTGTCCGGGACTGTGTGTCCTTAGGTTTAAATACCTGGCCGCCCTAACAAGACGTACAACTATCACAACAGTTGGAACTGGTCTAACAAAACAGTGTCTTCATCAAGCCTACTGGTTCTATTTCCTCAACCCTTTCATTTACTCATTCTTGTGTTGATGAACTTGATCTGTACTGTTTGAAGACTTTGACTAAAGACTTTTCTAAATTTCCTCAACCCAATTTCTTCAGTCTTCACTCTCAGCCTGCTTATCCTGTTTACACACTACTTGTACTATGTGCTTGTTTTCAGTTCATCATGATGACCATGCTAATGTTTTGTTATGCTTGCACCTGAGTATCTATTCCGCTGCTAAGTAGTTCGTTGCTTAGGAAATTCCTCAGTTAGAATTTCTTCAGTGACAAATTTGTAAAAATCGCCTGTTCACCCCCCCCCCTCTAGTCGATATAACGCACTTTCAGTTGTACTTGTGGCGCAGCTCGGAGTGCAACCATACGTTGTACTTATGGCGCAGCTCGGAATGCAACCAAGTCCCCGAGTGAGAGGGTTGCTCTTCACTCTGAGTGTTTTTGAATACTTAGGTGAGTGCGGGGTCGCAGCTAAGCCCCTGAGTGAGAGAGTTGCTCTTCACTCGGAGCATTTTTTAAACTTAGGCACAACTCGGAGCGCGACCAAGTCCCCGAGTGAGAGGGTTGCTCTTCACTCGGAGTGTTTTTGAAACTTAGGCGAGTACGGGGTCGCAGCTAAGCCCCCGAGTGAGAGGGTTGCTCTTCACTCAGAGGGTTTTTGAAACTTAGGCGAGTACGGGGTCGCAGCTAAGCCCCCGAGTGAGAGGGTTGCTCTTCACTCGGAGTGTTTTTGAAACTTAGGCGAGTACGGGGTCACAGCTAAGCCTCCGAGTGAGAGGGTTGCTCTTCACTCGGAGTGTT